>CM060966.1:24630423-25230423 GCA_030765045.1 Tenodera sinensis | reverse complement strand
ACTCACTTTCTGCACACTTTTAATACTATATACTGAACAGCAAAATAACACTACAGTAACACACGTGTTTCTCTACAAGATGTACCGGTTCCATACAAGGGAATGCGAGATGGGAGGGAAGCGTATCACATGATGCACGGGTGGTGTGGAAGGGACATGACTCTTTTTTTTTTGTTAACATCCTCCAATGTAATGTCATATCGGACAGTGAGAGAATGAAATGGGTGAAATGATGCTCAAATGAGCCCAAGGTCTATGGAGCTTTAAGTTACCCAACATTCGTCTTTTCAGGATAAGGGAAAAACCTCGGAAAAAAATCTTACCCGGATAACTTACCCTAAGCGAGATTCGAACTCACGACACCTTGAACATGAGGCAGATGTGCTGACCATCACGCTACCGAGGTGGGCGGACATGGCTCTGCTGACGCATGTACACACTGGCTCTTTTTTGCTCATGGTCTATCTATAGCAAAGATCTACTCCAACAAGCCAAAGCCAAGATGAAACTGGACAAGGAAGACACATCATTGACACTATTTAGAGGCACCATACAGGGAGACCCAGTGCCCCTAAATTGTTCACAAGCCTATTGGAGCAAGTGTTTTGCCAAATAGACTGGCACAACTATGGAATAGACGTAGAAGGAAAGAGACTTATAAACCTATGATTCGAGGACGACATAGTTGTGTTTGTGAAGTCGGTAACAGACCTTGAGAGCACGCTAAAACTGCTACAGATCTAATGCAAGAAGGTAGACCTTCAAGTCAATCCCATGAAGATGAAAGCAATGACAAAGAGGAAATCCAGATACAAATAAAATCAGAAGCAACTAGAGTATGTCCACTTAGGCCAAAGGGTGTCTTTTCAGGTCAGTAACAAGAAATAAATGAAGAGAAAGCTCTCACTCACTTGGAGAAAGTTATGGAGCCTAAGCTTCGTACTAATGGACAAGTCACAACAGCTAAAAATAAAATGAGAAATATTAAACAACTGCATCCTCCCAAGAGTAATATATGAGCACAAACAAGGACAACAACCAAGCAACAAGGGACATTACAGATTAGCAGAGAAAGGTGGAAAGAAAAATACTGTAAATATCAATAACAGACTGGATGAGAAATTCAGAAATAAAAGGGATGCTGCAATAGCAGTACGTGGTGAAGTAAGATGGGCAGGTCAACAACAATCGCTGGACAAATATAGCAACTATGTGGGACCCAAGAGAAGGAGAGAGGGGACTGGGAACACTGAGAACTACTACTGTGCGAAATGAAGAGGAACTCTGGCAGCACTGGATCAAGATGGTGAGGAACCACAATGCCTGGAAGGCCCATGAACAGTTGCTCAGCAATTAAGACTACTAGTGTGACTGCATGTCAAAGAAGATGGGACACATCTAATTATGACAGTGACAGTGAAAACAAGTGATAAATATCAAAACAATGAGAACAGTGCATGTGTCAAAAGTGTGAGACTCATACCTAGAGGGCAGAGGTGTGAAACTAAAAATAAGTTTAAACAAATCTAGGTTAAGA
This sequence comes from Tenodera sinensis, assembly GCA_030765045.1. Lineage (NCBI taxonomy): Eukaryota > Metazoa > Arthropoda > Insecta > Mantodea > Mantidae > Tenodera > Tenodera sinensis. The sequence goes on along the minus strand of CM060966.1, from coordinate 25,228,886 downwards.
CAAACATGGGGATTCCACAGCTTGAATAAGCTGATGATGACGATGACGACTTATGATAATAATTATTGTTATTATTATTATTGTTGTTGTTGTTGTTGTTATTATTATTATTATTATTATTATTATTATTATTATTATTATTATTATTATTACTGTTATGATGATGACAACGACGACGATGATGATGATTTTGTTCAGAACTGTGTGTGTGTTGTGTTAAGTTACTTTCATAAGTCGTGAAATGCACAGCTATTTTGTATGAAGTAGTTAGAATTGTGACTGCTAGTTCCAATGCTAGAATTTCCAGACAGGGAAGAAATAACCCCTGTTTTTTGGGATATAGAAGATCCTATTTTCAGCTCCAAATTAATAAATGCAGCTCTGGTTTGAAAAGCCATCTTCAGAATTTGGCATTCGTATTTCTTTTAACTGTATATATTTTCCGTGACTGAAGTACTCTTTGATATACTGCAGAAAAAAACATTGTAAACATCATGCAGAATATGAAAGACACAGGGGAGGTCTCCAATAGAAATCTAGCTCAGTATAGAGAGCTTTATTTTGAAGTTGTGGATAACATTGGTTTTCAGCTTCAGATCAGATTTATAGACATTAAGAATCTGAAATTCCTTCAGTGTGGGTTCATCACAGTTCAGTGTCTTTAAAAAAGATGTTTTCACGCCAAGGAGCTAGCTTCATTATAATGGAATCTGTTTATTCCGTAGACCAGTACTCTCCAACTTCCTTGCCCGCCTCGGTAGCGTGATGGTTAGCGTGTCTGCCTCATGTTCAAGAGGTCGCGAGTTCGAATCTCGCTTAGGGTAAGTTATCCGGGTAAGGTTTTTTTCCGAGGTTTTCCCTACCCTGAGAAGACGAATGTCGGATAACTTAAAGCTCCATGGACCTTGGGCTCATTTGAGCATCATTTCACCCATTTCATTCATTCGTCCGATATGACAATGTTGGAGGACGTTAATTAAAAAAATAAAAATAAAATAATAATAAATCCAACATCCTTATGTGCTCGGACACATTTAACTCATACCTAAAGAGGTTTGGGCACCATTACAACCACTATTTGACTGTCTGCCCTACTCATATAGCCGAGGCAAATTGCTGGCAAATTTTCTGGAATATACAAGTTTCTCTAAGCTTCTTGTAAAGTGACTTTGTCCCTAATTTCCAATAATTCCAGGCCTGAAGAAAGCAAAAACTACAAAAGGAGGGAGTGGATATCGTTGAATCTGTCTGCCTTGTCTTGGGCAGAAAGTTTTATGACACAATAGCGGCACAGCTGCTTGAAATGATAAAAACATCGTTAGGGCTTTTGTTTGAGAGAAAAAAGGGAAAGCAGTGGCTAGGGATGTAATGAATACAGCTTTAGGTGTACAAAAACATATTTCATGGGTGTGTAGTTGGAAGATATTCAGAAGGAAATGGTATTGTCTTGAAATTTGAATTAATATTAGACATATCGGAATAGAAATTTGCTTATGAAAGGTGCCAGAAAAATACATCATGGGTGCCGCATTGGACAGGGCTGCTGTAGAACGGATCAGCATTTCTTGCTGTAAAAGCCTCCGTCCTTGTAAATCCATGAACTGTACAGAGCTACATATTACTCAAATAGCATGCAGTAATTCAAAACTGATACAAAGAATTACATGTGTCTGCACTAAACCTGAAGCATTTGTGAATGATGTACTTGGAAAACATTCTGTAGATGTTGGCATTTTAGGTATGGCTATGTATGTAACTAACTATGGTGCCATTAAATTATATTCAGTAGTAATTCAGTACTTTTATATCAAGAATGTTGGCAGAATTAAATAATGATCTACAAAATACTGATAGTGAAATGCAAATTCACAAATCAGTTCCTTGAGCAACAAACACAATCATGTTTCCAAATCTGTGGCTTACTCTGGTGAAAACTGCAACACATATTGGGGATTTTTAGCATGCAGGAGGAAATGTGTACTGCAATCCAAATGTAGCACTAAATACAACCTGTAGAATGTTCGGTTCATATTTATATGGTGAGAGGCAGAGCCTTGAAAGGGTTCTGTGATTTTATTGAGATAACTGCAGTCTCTTTATAAAAAAAAAATTAAAAAAAAAAATAAAAAAAAAGAAACCAAGATGGCTTTATCTCTATCCATGTACTCAGCATATTTGAATGTTTAAAATGCTACCTTTTTATGTTTTAAAAAAGCCTCCAGTTTTGCTAAAGAAGTACTGAGAATGAGATGTGTGAAAGCTAGCTGTTACCTTTGAATTCATTAATGTCTGTTTTCCATATTGTAACTTCGTCCAGATTTTTTTTCAAACTGTCATTTCACTTAGTTTTCACTTTCATTTAATAATCTAGTTCAAATTTCGCCGAAAGTTTATCTCATTCTCATCACTTCACTAATGTGAACTATATAGTTCGACTGTTCACTGTCATTTCACTTTCTTCCATGACGTAACGGCATAATGAAATACATCTGACGTAGCCTCTTCATCCGGACGGTTCGCTCGCTGGTGAGTAGAACACAAGACCAGTCCGATCCCGTGCAGTAGCAGCACTCACCGCACTTCACAACAGTCGTCAACAACTCGCCCCGAGAATATCGCATCTCATCGCTAACTCGCTCGCTGACTCACTCATTCATCGACATACTGGCTCTCTTGTATAGCCGAAGGAACTTTCCAAAACATTCGAAATGTCAGAACATCCAAAAGGTTCCAGTTGTATCGCACTTACGCGCCGCTTATCTTGTTTACGGTTCCGATTCCCCGGTGCCGACCTCCCGATAACCTTGGGCAAAGCCGCTGCGTCACAATTTCAAATTGAACTTTGGAAAGGAAAGGGCATTCATTAACTCAGGTTATTGATATCCTTGATAATGTTAGGCTTGTAATTACTACGTTTCCATGGTGAATTGAAATGGATCCGAGTTCTCATTCCGGATTGAATACCGCATGGAAACGCGGATTCAAATTGAACTGAATCACTGGATCCGATCCGCCTAGAAGTGGAATCGGATAGAAATATGTTTTAGGGAAACACCTGCCGGGTTCAAAATCGATTTGAATCCGCCAAAGATGTTAATAGGTACTATACTCGTAGCACGCTGCACACTCGTCATTGTTTTCTTAGTGAAAGTGGCGTAATAAAACAACAACAAAGCCACTTTTTTGTTTCTTTAATCTCGCAATATATTCTTCTCAGAAACACTCGTTTATCTTAAAACCTTGTTAAAATACGCAGAAAACATTTATTATGTTCGCTAATATAAACAAGTGACCGACATAAAAGGTTAAATTATTTGTGCTTGAGCCTTGTATATCCAAATCGACCTCATTCCGGATTGAATTCAACATGTAAACGTGGATCGTATTGGGAATGGGAGTGAGCTCAAATTGATCAAAGTCCCCACGGAAACTAGTAATTGAAACAAAGACGTGAACACTAGTTCAAGTTATTACTTTCTCCACTACGTATAGTAAAGTAGAGGAAGTATTGTATTCCACCCAGAAATTCGATGTCGAGATTTCACCGGAAATATGTTTGAGGCCTCTGAATCAAAAAAAAAAAAAAAAAAAAAAAAAAAAAAAAAAAAAAAAAAAAAAAGGAGCATTTTTAGAAAAAGGTCGGCGCGCGCGCGTGCGTGGCCATTCTATACTCCATGATCTTCATTAGATCCTGATCACCCGCGAAGCCTTGATTAAATGTATGAATTTCAAAATTATGGAAATAAACAACAATTTGGATTAATTTATATTACAGATTCGTGGCCAAAAGTAAGAACCAAAGTCGGTCTGGGTGGCTCAGTTGGTTAGACGCTGGCCTACTGATCCCAAGGTCGTGGTTTCAAATCCGGCGCAGACCGATGGTTTTTAAGTGTGCTTAAAAACGACAGCTCCATGTTAATAGATCTACTGACATGTAAAATAACTCAAGCGGGACGAAATCCCGGCACACCGGTGACGCTGATGTGATCCTAGCAATTGATAGCGTCGTTAAACATAAATATTTTTTGTACGAACCAAATAAATTCAAAATACCTGGGTGTGAAATAATACATCTAGACATTCCTCTAATTAAAGGTGGAGAGATATTAATGTTTTACCTTGCCCAAATACCCACAGCGCAAAACGTTTGCCGCCGAATTTAAAATAATTGACCACGTTTGGCGAAATTGGCAAAAGATGAAGAAACGCTGTTATTCCTGTGTGAACCAATTATGAACTTGAACTTGGCAAACAGTTCTTTTTCCCCCGTGCGAATCATTTTGGCAGAGGATTCTTCTATGCCGGACTTCCTTTTGGTTAAGGCTTTATTGTTCTGTAAAGTACATGTGGCCATCTTTTCTTTAGTTTACCCGATAATACTTTAATTTTTCCCCCATGGAGCTCTGGGTGGGGTGTGGAGTTAACGCCTACCCTGCCCACTTTGCCACTGGGAGAAAATGAAATCAAATGTACAGAGGTTATTCAGATGCCAAAGGAATTAACCGCTCAGAACGTTTTTAAAGAAAGAAGGAAAACAGGTAACAATTCGTAAATATACGATTAACTTTTAGTCAAGGAATCTTAGGCGGATTGTGTTGAATTCTTGTTTTATTTATGAAGTAACCTTCATTCGAGGATCTAAGGCTTAAAGCTATCCAGATAATTTCACTGGTTCGTGAATCTGATTATCGCTGAGCAGTTGTCCCGTGCTTCTTTTGTCACATATCTATAGGAACTGTGCAAATGCAGCAATTTCAGCTGCAAGCGCCTCTAGCGGAAGGAATTTACGGGAGTGAGTACTGCAACTGCGTGCAACTCCGCGTGCATTTTAGTTACTTTGTAACTGTTCCTTCTAAATAGACATTACATAACATGCAGAAATGGCCCCTGGAAACTAATTTATGATCAAGTGTAATTTATGTTGAATTTTGTAAAATAAAATTGGACTCACCGCACTGCAGGCTTTCCACTTGGAAAGAAAGGCACAAATCTTATAGCTATATAACTTTGTTGCCTTGTAGCGTGATGGTTAGCGTGTCTGCCTCACATTCAAGAGGTCGCGAGTTCGAATCTCGCTTAGGGTGAAGTATCCGGATAAGGTTTTTTTCCGATGTTTTCCCTTTTCCTGAGAAGACTACTGTCGGGTAACTTTGCGCTATATGGACCTCGGGCTCATTTCAGCATCATTTTACCCGATGCAATACTGCCAGCTAAGTACAATATACTTAAAAGTAGAGGTTAATATGATAACCCTTTTCATGTTCCTGTGCGCTTTATTGTGTACCTTCAAGTGCAGGACTTTTGCCACAATTTTCCGTGAGAAGAAACATTCACTTTACTTCTGCGATAGCTAACACTACAAATAGGTAAATTCACCTACAAATCGTTGTTGGAGATTTAGAATTTGTCAACATCTCAGTTATATTTATTCCACTACATTTTAAGGAAAATTGCCTGAAAGTCACTTTAGAAGGCCGCTTAAATATGACAAATGTTCATTATATTTATTCTACTTGAAGATGAGGAAAACTGAACAAAAATTACTTTTAGGTACGTCTCACTAAGGGAAACAGTTTCTTTATTCTCTTCAATGATGGAAAATTTGGATAACCTAATATTGCTTAAGCTCTTGCCCAAAAAAATCGTAGAGCTATTTTAGGAGCTCCGCATGAACAGTGTGTATGAGAAATGTCAAAATATTTTCATCACAAGCTCCTGTGTCATACTACGAAAACAAATCATGTTTTCGTGCAAATGCATATACCTAATATACGCGTACAACCAAAAGCCACAGTGTTTCTGTCCAGCTAGGGCTGACTTTTAGTTGCAGCATTTTCTTTGTCCCTTTTCACTATCTTTTGAAATTTGTGTATGTATTATAAGCTGATGGCACTACAATCCATTTTCGAAAGTCGGTGTTATCAATTGTTTATATGTGAAATTTCAGCTACATTGAGTTGGTTCTTAACTGTGGTAAAGCATAAGCAAAAGCTACCCTAAAATAGGAAACAACTTTGAGTTTATCAGCAGTAAGTATACATAGGAAGTTGAAAGTTTGAAATATTTTTGAGTTGATTGACCACGCAAGGAAGAAAAGCATGAGTAATGATTGGTTCACACTTAGTTCTTGTAGAAGAAAATAGTTTTAACTCCAAACCTTTTCTCTAGATTTACTGTGGGAAGTCCATAATGCGAAAGCAATGGTTGTGAGCGACAGTGCTTTTCCCGTGCGTTTCTCATACGTAGCTACGTTGTATAATAATGTAACAAAACGGCAAAATCCAAAATTCCTGTTGTTTTTCTATCATTTTATTGCCCTCTAAATTTTACTACAAATGCACAAATTCCTTGTTTCTAACACAGTTTATGGTCTTCTCTACTATTACCATTCACAATTGTTCTTCTGATAATCAATCCTTCTCATTCTTTCAATGTAATTGACTATTACGATCAATCACTCGACGACACATACGTGCTCACTGACAGGCTGGCCGGCTCACTCTCGTAACTAAAATCTAACTGTACACTACTTACACAACTCAAAACTAACTCTAGACTAATACTGAACTCTTGCGCATTCAGCATTCCAGCATTTGAGAACAGGTCGTACAGGTTCTCCTGTACGGTATGTTTATCTGCACAGCACCTAGCCGCTAAGTGTGACTATCTGTGCGGTATAGAAGGTGGTCCAAATTTGTTCAAGCTTTTGTGTCTGTGGGAATGGTTTCTTCCTGCATACCTAAATTCGTATGCAGGAAGGGGGCAGGAATAGGTGTTGGGGTAAGTATGTGTTAGATGAAGGGAGTGGCATTACCATTACCCAAGGGCGTCCTTAGGCAGGCGGTAACTTTACCTTCTACGAGGTGCTCTGTGGTCGTATTGACCTAGTGCCCGTACCAGTTGGTTGGTGTGGGAACTCAGTTTGGAGTGCATGGTTCGGGATCGCTCCCTCACCAAGTCCATGATGTAGGGCAGTCCGGAGTGGTTGTGAACTCTTGCGCTGTCTGTGTGGTCCTGTTTATACTGGAGTCGATTGCCACGTGACCTTTCGAGAACCTTCCATACACACGTGTGTAATGACTCAGCGAGAATTGGAGGTGGCTCGCGACCCCTTTCTTTTGTGTTTTACCGCCATTATTACGGTCAGGTACGCACGCAACCACTCCCCGTATTCAAGGTGACACTGCCTCCCCTCTCGTCCGTATATTGTTGTACGACCAATGTCAATAATGATGATGATGATAATAATAATAATAATAATAATAATAATAATAATAATAATAATAATAATAATAATAATAATAATAATAATAATAATAATAATAATAATAATAATAATAATAATTAATTTGTCAAACATCCGGACTGAAATTTATAGAGATCTATTTTTGCTTTTCTTCCGGTTCTAGACATTCTGATATTGCCGTCCCTGTTCTAGCCGTTAAAAAGTCTGAACTACACACGGTGTATCGCTTTCTTTTTCTTTTTTTTTTTTTTTCTTTCTTTCTTTGTTTGTTTTTTTTTTATTTATATATATATATATTAACGTCCTCTAACGTAATGTCATATCAGACGATGAATGAATGAAATGATAATCAAATGAGCCCGAGATACATAGAGCTGAAAGTAACCCCACATTCATCATCTTAGGATAAGAGAAAACCTCGGAAGAAACCTTATCGGGATAACTAACGCTAACCGAGGTTCGAAAACAAGACCTCTTGGATGTGAGGCAGACACGCTACCACCACACTGCAGAGGCGGGCTACATTTTCATTTAAATTAATCTGTTCAGTAAATAAAAATATTTGCTCCTAACGAGTCAGTGAAATGGTAGAAAAACGTGATGAAATACCACAGTGATCTACTATTTCACCTTTTCACACTCAAATTCCGCGATGAATAAGAACAACATTGTTCTTAAGTACAATTTCTGAGAAGTGAACACTCGCATAACCACGAAATAGCCTCTTAAAGCCTGTTCAGTTTTGGATTTCTTTAGATGACTGTATTAGTGATGCCCAACCATCACTTGATTCTTAGTATACTTAGTGTCAATTAGTACTTGTTATATCTGCTGCATCCTATTGCCACAATTTCTTAGATATTGTAAATCTTGCAACTTAGTTATTAATGTGATTATAATGTTTGCTTTTTATTCCAGTGGAGCAAGCTGAACTTCAAAAGTTGAAGCCTTCCATCAGGAGGTAAGTTTTTAAAATAATTTTATCAAGTGCTTCAAGTTAGCCTAAGTTAGACTTATCAATAGGGTCCGGATGTTTATGACTTATACTTTTTGTTTGTGGTTTTTCTCCATGAAAGATTACGCGAAGCACGATTTTATCAATGGTGATAAAAATTATGCAATTGTGATAAGTAATATAAGGTCATATTTTGGCTTTTAACTTTTTTTTTGGTCATTTTCTTGTCATTTTAACTTTCTCTACTTTCTTTTACTTTCTCACCCAAAAATTCGATGTCGAGATTTCACCGGGAATATATGTTTTGAGGCACCCTGAATCCAAAATAAGCATTTTTAGAAAAAGGTCAGTGCGCGCGCGCGCGTGCGTGTGTATGTGTGTGTGGACAGCATACCTCAAAAACGAAAAGTAGGTTAAAAACCAAAGTTGGTATTTAAGTTTAATGTCTTTCAAGGATGCGACATGAAGATTTTGAAGGAAATAGCCCCACCCTAAACTACCCTTTACAGGGAACATTTTTCGAAAAATTTGAATTTCTTGAAAATGGCTCTAACGATTTTGATTAAAATGTCATATGTTTGAGATATTTTGATGACAAATGAAATGTATATCTTGAATTTTCTGGCTATAGCCCCTGAAGTCGTATTTACTCTGGATGACTTTTGCATAACTGGTAAACCTTTAGAGAGAGGCCAAATCTTACTCTACAAAAAATGTAGATCTTGCTAAAATACACAATTTATGTCTGAATAAATTTTCTTGTAGGGTGAGCCATTTCGGAGATATTCCTTGTTATGTGTGTGAGTTTCGGAAAACTTAAAACTTTCGTGAAACGGAATATCGCTGTTCTTTTTTATATGTTAAGTGTGCAAAGAGAACGGGATCTCAGAGCTTTAAAACATTTGACTATCGCACAAAGCACTGTATTCTAACATTCCCCTTGCACCTACAAGGAAATAAGCAATAAGATAATTTATGCAAATGTTTATCTTAACTAACACGAAGAAGATACAGGAATAAGAGTTTGTAAGAATGGTTAGTAGAAGAGTAGAGAAAGTCATGTGAGTGCAACACATCAGATTTTTATATTTCCATTCCAGTTTCGCGTATGTGTTTGCAGTCGTCCCAAAGACAGATTTTTTTACATCTCCTAATTCTTGTCTGTGATATTCTGTAGAATTATATTTGTTAGAAATGTTTCCGCGGATTTGGAGGGGAAGCTGTATTGTATTGAAAGAAACAGATGCAGATTAGTGAGATTCTGGGTGGCAGCTAGCAACGTTCCATGAAGGTGAGCCCCTATTGAACTCTAATGATATGCCTTATTTCAAATATGGCCCAATAACCTCATGCGGTGTTGAGGTCTTTTTCTCGTTATAGGTCAATGTTGCATGGAAATAGAACATCGTTCCTTTTTGAAAACTTTAAAATGTAATGATATTGTAATTCTTCTTTCTGATGGCCCTTCAAAATGTGACATTTATTTCATTCTGTGTAAAGCTGAGGGTTAGCTCTGGATTGAGCAATTAAATAAATTCGAAGTGCAACAATAAAATTAATATAATTTATTTATTATTGAGTGTGCTAGATTTTGAAAGATTTTCAATATGATGTTAATGTAAACAACATTAAATTTTTGAAGATTTCGAAAATGCATCATATTGATCATCATGTTTGCTAATTTTTTTCGGTCATAAGTGTTTGCATATTTCTAGCATTTTTATTTGATAAGCATCCGGGCCGAGTTTATCAGCAAGCAAATAGTCGTGCCGATGTGTAAAAGATTAAGTCATAGAATGGACCACAGCTCGTTTGCCATTGATTTGTATTGCATCCATGCTCACCAACATGAAACTCCCAGGAAATAATCCCAGAAAACAATCTGATGTGTTGCACTCACATGATATTTTCTACTCTTGTAAAAACTATTCTTACAAACGCTTGTTCTTCTATCTACTTCATGTTAATCGAGAAAACCCCTTTCGATTTTACTTGTTATTCATTTTGAAGAAATAACCTCATGGGAGGCACTTGTTCCCTTCATGGGAGTATTGAAGGCGACAGCGATTCTGAAACAAAAGTAGAGTTCAAGCATGTCTTTGAAGACAAGGTCTGTTCAGTCACCTCCATTTATGCTGTCACGCAGCTTTGGGAGGCATTCTACTGACTTTCACAAGTGGCGTATGTATGGGAAGAAGGAGGTGTGTGTATCTTTACCTTTTCGCGCATGCAATAACAGTCCTAGATTATTCACACATAACGGGAGAGCAAACAACCTCCGGTGTTTTGCCTGTTCGATCCTCGGCGCTCGTTACGTCTCCCGCTATCATAGAAAGGCGCGGATGAGACCACACAACATTTTTAAAACTACTTGTATAGGTTTTAATTACCAACTTTACGAAAGGAGATGCTGAAACAGGCCACCGTCGTCCATACATTTTGGACACCTGTTTAGGAAACTATCCATCACTCGCCGTGGTTCACGTTGAGAAATGTTGGCAATTTCCTAGTGGATAATTTGTTTTAATTCTTCCAGGGTGTGTGCGTTTGTCTTGTACACTTTAAGTTACCCCGGAAATGGAAATCGCAGGGGGTTAGGTCGGATTCTATCCTGAAATACACTTTCAAATGTTTTCATCCAAAGATGGACCATATGAGCTGTTGAGTATCGTTGAAAACATAAAGGCAAAAACACGTTCCCTGTCGGTTAATTCTCTAAGAGGGAGGACAAATTGTATTTACGTATGTAGGGTATCAACTGTTGACTCGAAAAAAAAAAATGACCCATAATTCGGAACATAATATTGTTCATGAACTACCTGTTCATGACAAAAAAATTAATTGGTGTATGTTGTGCCATTAGCGGAGAAAGGTTTCTCAAGGGCTCCAATAAGCAATTTCTGTATCTGTGGTAGCTTAAAACATGAAATGTACAAGATAAACTCCCACATCCTGGAAGAAATGCAACAAAATATCCGCCAGGAAATTGCCAGCATTTCTCAACGTGAACTATGTCTAGTGATGGATAGTTTCCTAAGAGGTGCCAGAAATATATGGACAACGACGGCGACCAGTTTCAGCACCTCCTTTCGTAAAGTTGGTAAGTAAAGCCTTTAAACGTAGTTTTAAAAGTTGTAGGATTTCATCCACGCCTTTCTGTGATAGCGGAGACAGGCAAAACACCGCGCAGCCCGTTCGGAGCTTTTTTGCTCTTCCTTACTTCGAGCAGTGTCTTCAAGTGGCAGATTGGTTTCCCAAATACCCACAATTCTTCCTCGATGCACTTCCTCAATATTTATAACGGGTCAGCGGGACAGGACTACATTTTTTAACTTTTTCAATTTTACATCTGTTCACTTGAAATTTGGCACACATTACATGAATACATAAAAATGGCTGTGCAGAAGCTGTGTTCTAGCTCTCAAACAGTTTCTCAGATAATAGAATTAAATACTTTTGATTAAGGGAAAAAATTCCTTCTTTTAAAACTGCCTTCATATGTTTCAGAGAGGTATACTAGTGACATTTTGTGATACTTAAGTAAATTGCAAATAAATTAAGGTATTTGCTTGAAGTTGGTGTTATTACTTGCAGAGAAATACCTTTTGTTTTTATGAAATTGTCACTCAGTGCGCTGATTACGATTGTGAAAACAATTTCTTGCTATCACCTAAACTTTTATCTGGAGACGCAGTTTTATGTGCGCAAGACTGCACGATTTTCGCTGTCGCGGTTCTTATCACATTCCGTTTATTTTATCGCCAATGCATCAAGAAAGAGGTATAGAAGTTTGGTCCATGTAGAGTTGCACTTCGGTCAGTCAATAGCTAGTGAGATCATTCAGTGTGTGTGTGTGTGTGTGTGTGTGTGTGTGTGTGTGTGTGTGTGTGTGTGTGTGTGTGCGTGCGTGCGTGCGTGTGTGTTCGAGTGGTTTCCCTACTCAGCAATATCTAGGAAGAGTGTTAATTCACCGAAGCTTATCTGTTATGTGTGTGGTGGGTTTACAAAAGTCCCAAAGTCGTATTACTGCGCTTGTCAAAAAGGCGTACAAATTGTATTTTGAATCAAAGGTAAATGAGGGTACGTGCTGGGCACCACAGAACTGTTGCTCGCCTTGTTCCCGCTATTTAAGAGGCTGGTTACAAGGAGCTCACCCAAATATGACATTTGCCATTTGCTTCCAGTTCTGCATTCTGATTCTATCCCAGTTCCAAAACCACCTGTGGAATGGACACTGGAAGATGAAACAGGAAACGATAGTGACAATACAACAGACCATGAAGATCATGATTACATGCCATCCACATCACAGCTACTATCAAAGTCATTATCACAGGCAGAATTGAACGATCGTGGAAGAGATTAAATCTTTCAAGAAGACAAGCAGGGTTACTTGGGTCTCATCTTCAAGAAAAAAGCTTGCTACAACCAAACGCCAGGATATCATTCCGTAAACGACAACAGCCTGATCTATCCACTTGTTTCTAATGACAGAGTATTTGGTATATTGTAATGACAATATGGTGGGTTGCTTAAAAAATTTGGCGTGGTTCATAATCCAGAAGAATGACACATTTACAGGTTCCTCAAAGAGCTGTCTCAAATCTGTTCTCTTGCATAAAGGAAACATCAAATCTTTCACACCAGAGATCATTCAGTTCAGTCAAAGGAAACCTACGATAAAATGAGATTGCTTCTGAAATACACGGACTATCCAAATCACACATGGAAAATCTGTGTTGTTCTCAAAGTTCTGGGACTACTTCTAGGAGTGCAAACTGGTTATACAAAACATTGGGGTACGAAAAGATCATTGTGTAGTCAAACAGTGGCCTTTAAGAGAAAGTTTCATTCCTAGTGAAAGAAATATGTCACATTAACTCCTTATTAACAAATACATTGTCTGTTACCACCACTGCCGCATCTGAAATTGGGTCTTCTAAACAATTTTGTGAAAGTAATGGACAAAGATGATCGAGGTTTTCTGTATTCAACATCCAGATTTCGTGCCATCAGTAGGTACTGCAAAAATTGAAGAAAGTGTTTCCTTTTATCTCAGATTCGTGAGCTGATGAAAGACATTACCTTTGAAAAATTGTTGACAGAGACTGAAAAAAGCAACTTGCATTAAAATGTATGCAACAGTTGCTTGGCAAATGTTACGTTTTGAATCGCAGGAAACTGACAGAACATATGCCAAGCTGTGGGTGCAACATGTCCTTGAAATTACATCGTCTTCATTCCCATTTTGATTTGTTGGAGATGTTGCTAACGAATATGTTGAGAGATTTCATCAAGATATAACTGCCATGGAAACACAATATAAGGGAAGATGGTCACCAAACCTGCTGGCGGATTACTGCTGATCCTCCTACAAGAATCTTGACCATTCATACACAAACGGATCCCTCGCGGGTTCAAATCCGGCCCAAACCGATGGTTTTTTAAGTATACTTAAAAACGACAGCTCCATGCCAGTAGATTTACTGTAAAAGAACTCCTGCGGGATGAAATTCCGGTACACCGGCAACGCTGATGTGATTCCTGGCAATTGACACAGCGTCGCTAAAAAAAAAAAAAAAAAAAAAACGCAAACGGAAGTTTTCTAGCAGAAGTTTCTAATTATTGCGAGTACATTGTAAGTATACTTTATTCAGCATTATCGCTTTTTGGGAGGCAGTTTCATAATAAAAAAAAAAAAAAAAAAAAAATATATATACACCTGTATTTTATTTAGCAACATGGATTATGTATGCAAATTTATATACAAATCAGAGCAAAACTGAAATGCAAGGAATACATTTCATACAAAATGTAAAACTGAAAAAAAAACAAAAAAAAAAAAAAACTTTTACACAGTGTACTTATAATGAAACACACAGGTGACTTAAACATGTCACTGGACTTTTAAAAATGGCGGATCGGAAAAAATGTTTGACCAAAATAATTCACAGGCGTCTATAGAATATTTGTGATATAATTAAGAAAAACCGAAAGTATCATTTTCACCTAGAAATGTAGTCCTGGGGTACCTAACATACACCACCGCTTGGTCAACTAACAAAGGCAGAACGCTCCATACACAGGCCCCTCCCTGCTATGTACGCGCCAGCTGAGAAGGTTAGTAAACTGCCTCGTGGAGCAGTAGGGACGGCATGTATGAAACCCAGGGTACAAGTATATTTGTATCAAAGTGGAAATACCTTGAGAAACACCACCAAAATTACGAAGACAAATCAAGCGTGTAGTGATGAAAATTATGATCGTTTTGTTTAGGAAAATCGTCTTCTCGTAGTTAATAGCATACTGAAGAATATCGAAAATATAGAAGTATTCTAGTTTGCTAAATATGAACAAATGATAAGTTCTAATGAATTACTTGATGCTTTGAGCATCTGTTGTACTATGCCGATGGCATAACTAGTGTTCATTCCATTAACATAAGAGCACAAATTTGAAACGAATGAATAGTTACTTATATGGACTAGCACAAAAATGCAGCAGGCTTGGGTGTAGACATAGCACTGCAATATGCACCATCTTGCGGTCCAAATAGACAGCTGCTGTTATTTCTGGCAAGGGAAGGTGTTTGTACGTATTACCTGGATGCTTCCAAGGACAGTACTTGATTATTTTAGTCGAAAATGTTGGCAACATTGCAGTCATGCCTTATTAGCCTACTTTCTTGTTTTTAAATAGCTGCTTCCCTATTGGGAGTATTTCTGTGGCAAGGAAAGGCTACATATTTGAGACATCATTTTACGGGAAATTCCTGGTAAGAAAAAATGTTCAGAAATAAACTAATCACAGCATTAGTGTTTCACGATTCACATATTAATTATTCTGAATATTCACAAAGGTGGTAATAACGATATAACATACCGACGTCACACGGGCAGCTTTATAAACTCGAATGGCCATTTAATTTATCTTATTTACCTCCGCCAGTTCCCTATTAAATTACCAGATGAGTCAGCTACCCCTTATTTTCCAGTTTTATGCACTCCACATTTTATACTTTAACATGAAAACATAAGCCCCTATGCTAAGATTCCATCCAAAGTATTTAACATATACATGTTAAAGGGAATATTTATTCCTGAAGATCTAGGTAGCTCAGTTGGGACAAGCACACGATTCGTAAGCAATCCGTGTGCTGTATAGGTAGTTCGAATCCCCTGCATTACTAAATTATCGTGCAATATTCACCAATAACATTGGTTGAACAATATTGTGTTTGAAGCTGCTATTATTTTAATTCGTAATTGTTTTAGTTCCGTGTGATGGTATTGTTGTATATGATGATATCTCCCCTGGTGTAGATGCTGAGCTGCTTGTGCTTGGCTCTTGCTTCTCCGTGGATCAAAAGCATATCAGTGTGCTCATCTATCGAATACGTCGTGAAGGACTCACAAAACATCGTGTGACAGCATACACGTGGAGAATGAAAGGAGTCGGCGTTCATAATAAGACACTGCATCATGCTAGTCAGTTGGGGCTGAAGTATATTCTACTACAAAATGCAGACAACCAAAAACGATTTCAATTATGTCCTGAACCATCAGTGACTTCAAAATTAGACTATTGTGAATTCGGTTTCTAAGTTTCGATGAGAGAAACAATTGCACAACGTTGAGACGCGAATCCGCGTCCCTGAGGTTAGCGTACAAGACAAATAGTTCCTCCCAGCTATTTGGACGCTTGACTGAAAGCACACCCCGAGTTCTACAGTAGGACCTGCATGCCAGGCGCTATGCCATTGTCACCTCGCGACTTTTCGTGCCTAATTTAGCCTTTTAAGACAGCTTTGATCCTTTGTTGGACGTTTTAATATTACTTCTTAAATGGCAAAATCTATTATGCATGTTATTTGAGATGTACTACACGTGGTTTACGTCGAAATTTGTATAAACCGTTATTTAATAACATGTGCGTTTTGGCTGTACGGGTCCGTGTTGGGTGAGACGTGTACCCTAATTTCTTGCAACCAACCCGGACTCTAGGTACAGGAATCCGCCGTTTTCTTTTTTGTTGATGTTGTTAATGTTGTTAATGTACTGGTATGATAGGCCCATTTTATCAGATGCGTTTACTGAATTGCGTTGCTATATATACTCTTAATATAAAGTTTCTAAAATCAGCTGGAAACCCGGAATTCGCTCTTAGTCGTATGTTTTTGAGGTGTACTTTAGTGAGAAGTACGTTCTGATCCTCAAACCGCTGTTCCTCTAAGTTTTACGCATTCATCTCTCTAAGAATGTCGCGCAAAACTGGACTAAAGTGCACATGCTGTTTGATGGGTGGCCTGCCTTCCAGAAAATAAGGGGCAGCTGACTCACCTAGTATAGACAATTGTTCTTTTGTGAATCCTCCTCTTTAGCTCTTGTGATAAATTGTAATGTTTAGCCATGGCTATTTCTGTTAAGGGTTTAAAGATCTAATATACGCATCAAAGGATGTGAAATATCTGCGGAACATCTGGCTTCCTTAAATCTGCCCCCCCACAGTCCTCCCAAGTTCTGAAAGTGCTGCACGGCTATACGTACCCTTTGACAATGCAGCAATAATTGATCGGAACGGTCCAATAACTTTTTAAGTAATTACTAGGGCCCGGAAGTTGAAGACCCATTAATTGTGTAAAAAGACATTTTAAAGTATCTAAATATAAAGGACATAAAAGCTGGGGGAAAAAAAGGGGTGGTCCAAGTTAATTCATAATTTCAGTTTTCCTATGTTTTCTGCTTGTTTCTAACGCCCAAATTACTGGTGGACATGCAACTGGTTTTCTGCACAAACTTTCACCACACAATCCTTCCATCAGTAGCAAATACCTCCGCTCCAATTCAGATGTAAGTAGTCAGAAATAAGAAGTTTTTCTAGGCCTAGTTTTAGGCATATTTATGGTCGGGATTCCTTCCACAAATTGTGATATTGCAGTCAAACATACGGTGGATGTACAGACGTATTCATTCCCTCTGCTAGTCTTAGCAGTGCGTATTAATAAAAACAAATTGGAAATACAGGGTGTTCAAAAGTGGTCGATATTGCAACAGGAGTTGGGATTGGTCAAAACTAGAATAAATGTTCCTATAACCATATGTCTGGAAACAAATACTTGCTGAGATATGCGCCCTTTTAGAAAAATGTGCATTGTGTGCACATTTTCCATAGAATTGGCATACACCAATGTCTTTAAATCTCACCATAGCCAGAAACCTGGATCTCGCCGAATGGGAGGGAGCGGGGGGTGGGCATGCTACTGGATCTTCTCGACCAATCCATCGTACTTTAAATGTTTGAATGAAATTCAACGTATAAAAACCCCAAAGACCGAAAAACCCACTGTTAAATGAGTAACACCATTGCCAATAGGCAAGACCGCCGATATGACCTCTGCTGCAGTTAAAGGCGGGATATAAATGGAACACTTAGTAATAAAAAAGATGTCATGCGTTGCATTTCTATTTCAATTATATGAATTGTATGTTGAAGGGTAAGTAGAGAAAAACATGTGAATTTGTTACGTACAGGAAAAGAGAGTATAGAAAAGCATGTGAATGTAATACGTTGCATAGTAAAATGGATAGCATAAAAATCTTCTCTACGAACAAACATTTGAATTTGTC
The DNA here is from genome assembly GCA_030765045.1 of Tenodera sinensis. NCBI lineage: Eukaryota > Metazoa > Arthropoda > Insecta > Mantodea > Mantidae > Tenodera > Tenodera sinensis. Next base: position 25,211,059 of record CM060966.1, on the reverse strand, counting down.
AATTTTCATCGCATTTGGGCCATAAGGGACAAACATTCATTTATATATACTCGTAGATTACGATTTACCACTGCCCTGATTACATCGACTTTTACCTGAATGATTTGACTGGCACCGTTGTCAAATCTGAGGCACAATTTTCTCTCCTAGTTCACATTTGAAGTGCACCTAAATTGAGTCAAAATCACCTAAATAATTTATCAAAATAACTATTCATCTAAATGTAAATTTTAAAATTTATATATGCGATTTTGCGCAAACGCCCAACATTTTTGTTGACGTTAGTTTGAATTGCAGTTATTACAGAAAGCATTACGGTTTGCCTCAGGAGTCAAATGTGCCTGTGGTAAAGGATGGGGAGGGCACACTAAAATAATGACACGCGTGGATGTTTACTTTGTCTGCATTTGCTTGGATTTCGCTTTTTGTTAAATGAAGACTACAATAGGATTGACGTAAATGAATATATTGATAATTAAAGGCCGGAGGCGTGTGCGTTTTTCCTTAGGTATATTGCACATGGACTTAACTGTTATCGTTCGCGCAACTGCGGGTACTACTAGGCAAAGCAACGAGGCGTATTAACCTTAGCTGTCGAGCGCTACGATCGCTTCTTATCTTGTTTATTAGAAGAGCGAAATAATAGTAACCTGGCGTATAATCAGTGATAAAACACAAACAGATATCTCGCGCCTGCCGATATGTGAGACGTTGCTGTCCTAAAGATACGATTGTATCTGAACAAAGTGTACATACACTGTCTCGCCGTGTTTATGCGACAAGCTCGTGTAAACATCTGGGCAGTTTCACATTCTTTCCGATGTGCTTCATGGCTTTGTTAAGTAGTAGGTACAGCCTGATCATGAAAACCGCCTCACTGCAGCACAGCCTACAAGTGCGATATGAACACTAAATAACATTATCACTCCATGTCTGCAGCTCACTGCGAGAAAAAACAAAACAATCGCGTTATACTACACCTTGACCTTGCGTCTGCGTACACTTGCAAGCCAACTTATTACTATTACGCAGAGTACTACCTTACGTTGTTTTCGACTCTTGCTTCTAGTGACAGTTGTTTGCACGTTTGATGGCTGTGCTGTACTTCTGACGTCATTCATACTCTGCGTCCAGCTAACCTGTATCGTATCCGAGCGCACATCCCTCCGGCCTTTATTGATTATATAAATATCAATAAATACTTGCATTTTATTATTGAAGATCAATATAACATGTAAATAACAAGAACAAAAAGAAACACTTAGCCTCTTAATATGCGCTCTGCATATCTGCAAAGCAGCGCATTGAAGGCTTCAAGTGTTTGTGTAGGATATGCACGGTACAAATAAAAATAAGCATTGGCTCATATCTCACTAATTCCAAGCTGATGCTCGATTTCGTATAAATACACACATATTTTTCCTCAACCTCCCCTTGAACAACTGTTTGTTGACCTTATTCAAGTCACGATATAATGTAAATAAAAACACTCCTGCAGCATAAAAATGTTCACACCGTCCTTGACAAACACCACTAACACTACTTTACTGACCCACTGCTACTAACTAAATCACCTCGTACCTCGTCGACTAGGCTAAGACACCATGTTACTGAAGTGGTGGTCTGAAATTGCCGCACAAAAACGATGCAGCAGACACTAAATGCTTCAACACACCTTTAAACCCGCATAGTTTATAACTTTGCCTTGAGTTATTGCTATCATGTTTTCTATAGTACTCGGTATGGTAGGAATTACGCTAAATCCGAAGTACCCTCACCTCCACTACCTCGAATTAGCGACACTCTATGTTTGGTTACCTATTGTGTAATGTCTTAGTCAGAAATTAGTTGTCAAAATCGATAGGTTGCTGCTGGCTAGTCTGATGAATTCCGGGATATACCTGATTGAAATCCTTTGCCTTTTGTACCTTGCATTTTGCATTTGTGTTATCTTAAAAGTATTGCGACAAATGACAACGTAACAAATCCCACTCCTGACACCAGTGTGAAAAAATCGACAATGTCCAGTCACTTTATTTCTCTTCTAAAGCCGAAGCACAAAGGCACAGTTCTGTTTTATCGTTAACACAATCTACAACTCGTGAGCTTGCGTGTCACAGTTGTTGTGTCTTATCGTACGTAACCTTGATACAAAATGCTACTGCTCGACTGTTCCCACAAACAACTCCGACGCGACGATTATATGTCAAAGCTGCCTCTGGCGAAACTGCCCTCTCTTTCAACGCTGGCTACACACCCACATACAGACACACACTTCTAACAACTATCTCATTCAACACTTCACAACTCCGAGGAACTCCCTCGCGCCGCCGTATTCGCTTATATAGGCAAGAATGACGTAGCACGGACTTTTCTCGAGCTTCTGGTAAATAAGCCGGCAGTCGACCGAGCGGGATGGGTTAGTGTGGTCTCCTTCGGGAGGTCGCGGGTTCGATCCCCGTGGCCGCGCGCTCTGACATGTTTTTCCTTGGTTTTCCCATGTCACTTAAGGCGAATGCTGGGGTGCATTAATCTCTTCCCCACGGATTCCTTTTCCTCCATCTATCATTTCCCTCCCTTGTCATCTTTCAGGTTTGGTTGGTAGCGCGGTACGTACCGGCGATCCCGAACAGATGCAATAGTTGCTTGCGCTCTGGAACCTCTTCCATGGCTTTCCCTGGAAGTTGCTGCTCGTGCTGCAAGGGTTGCCTCATCGCCCTCTCGCTGAGTAGAGCAAACACTTCGGTTGTGCGCCAGGTGTCAATATCTGCAACTGTTTAGGGACTTCCATGCGTCTCTGGACATCGCTCTGACAAGCCTATGGTCTTACTTCACCTCATTCTTTCCCCTGGAGGGGGGTGGGGTGGCAGCCCGTAAAAGATCCATGTCGGGGTCGAGGTGTGCCCCTTTCGTTACTACATGTAGACACAAGTCGGCAGTCAAAAGTTTTTAGAACATTCTGGAAACGCTTTGTTCTGCCGCACTCTAGAGTTGTCTTTGATCTGACCGCTCCATTATCATCGGGCCACGTATTTGCAAGCAGTCGTGTGAAGAGCTTAGCCTTGAGCGTCTGGTGGCTGCCGGCCGACGTAACAGTATATTTTAAAGCACGCTTGTTGACAATTGAACCACAGAGGGAATGTTTGTCATCATAACCGAAATGCATCAAGGTATCCAAAAAATTGCGAAATCAGTTCGAGAACTTTGTTTAAAATTTATGAGTGTAATATCAACGTGTCACTAAAATCCTTGCTATTTGTTAGTGTCTAGAATCACGACGGTTAATTTGCAGTACATAAAATCGTTCAATATGCCCATGTCGGATCAGTTGCTGCTCTTAGCCGTCCATTCGCAATTGTCTCGTTTTAACCTGTGTACTGGACTTCACTACCCAGTGAATTTCGCAGTTCCAGTTTTTGCCATTACTTCGAATACCTGAGTCAGATGTGAAATTACTTAATCACTGCGAACGCAAGAAACTTCAACAAATCCATAAAGGATCTTTCGAGTAGCAAACTTTACAGAAGTTTGCTAATGACATTGCAATTCCATAAAGTACATTGCTTGTATCCATTTCTTTCACAGCAGCTGAGAAACTGGGCCAGCGAGACCAGACTTCTTACTTATAAATAGGGCTCGGATTCTTAGACAAATACATATTTTACTTGTGTCCTAATACGAACTTGAAACTAGGTCTAATGTTCTGGATAACAGATGGGGCGAACTGACTCAATGAGTCACTTCCCCTACACCGTAGTTTTAACCCCTTCCACTGTCTCACAACGGTTACTACCAGGCCACGCCTCCCGCTAGTCAGTCTACGTCAGAGAACCGGTCGGTCCTTTAAATTGTGCAGTAAGTGGAGAGGGTAAATACTCGATTGCACTGCTGTCACCCCTCTTCCCCATGTCTATTCTGAATATTTACACAGGAGCAAATACATTTATTGCACATAAAAACGCATACTTTTTTTTTATGTTAAATATTTTCGTATGTTCACATAAATTATACGAAAAATCGCATAAAGGAAAACTTTTTTAAAATAATTGTTGCTCATTTACTTAAAATCACGTAAAAGCAGCAGAATTATTTTTAACAAATCACTATCCAATTTCTTTAATGCTCAGTTGCATAGGCCAGGTGTCGCAGTTTGTTATTCATTATTGAAAGAACTGGAAGAAAATATGATGATGTTTTATCAAGCTGCATGAATCCACAGATAAAAACGGAGAATTCCTCCACTGCCATGTGCTTGATTAAGCACCTGTTATCGTTTTACAGCCCGTTCATTAAACTGTATCGTCAATTAGTCATTTGTGAATCCTCAAAATTTGTACAACCTTCTAATTATGTTATGGTTTATAGTGGGTTAAACATACCCAGTGAAAAGTAGTGCAAGATGCTGCAGAATTTAAGGGCATTTTCAGTTGTGATTTTAAAGCCCTGTATTGACAGCCTCGTGGTAAAGCTATAATGGCAGAGCAGCGCTCACTATTAACGCAACATTTAAGTGGTAATAAGTAGTTAGTTTCAGGATGTGGAGAAAGGGAGGGAGGGGGCAGACCTAAATATTTTGTACAACAAAAAGTTAAAAAGAAAATAATAATGTATTTAAAATGTGTAAAATGTCTAATGTGTTGGATGGGCAACATGAAATTATTTCCACGTTATAATTGTGACGTGAAGCGATCATTTTCGAAATTCAAGACACTTCTTTGTGACAATTGACAATCATTCGGGATGGAACATCTGAGGAAGCATGTGGTGGTATACGTACTATTAAGCTCAGCCATTCACATCTTTAAAAATAATTCATTTGCTTTGGCGCTTATTTTTGACAATTTCAACATATAAAAAATAAACGTTTCCCAAATTTTGAGCACCTAAAATTCCGAGACCTACTCATAACGCTCAATTGCATCCGATTAACAAATTCGAAGCTGTGCACACACACTTCAAGAATGGCCAACCGACTGACCGTCTGTTGGCAGGCTGAGAGCAGCACGAGGTGTGTCATACGTCTACCTGCCCTTTTAGGGCTTAACCACTTTCATGACATGGTTGGGGTGAGAATGAGGTTGTGGGTAGATAGGAGATAGCAGTTAATGCGCTTCAATGGCTGCCAGTCAGGGTGCAACTGTCGTTGGGCACCGCTGGAGAGTGGAACCAAATATGGATGATTTTGAATTTAGAAATCCAAGCATCTCTTGGAAGGATTATATGGGAGCTCAGCTTTCGCTGCTGGTGGATTAGCTGTGCTGTTACCGGATATGCCCACAAGCAATGTGGGGAAGCTGGTAATCCCCAAGTGACCTAACCAGGGCGCTCCAATGTTGTGGCAATGAGTCGTAAAATTTTGCAGCCCGGCGCCCAATTTCATCTTCCACAGGAAAAGATGAGGTCTCGTACAGTGGACTCGATGGGAATCTGCGTGTACAGAGCAGATGCGTTTAATCTCCTGAACGCTGACCAATCATCTTACACAATTCAGTTCTTTCATTCATATGCACGCTATTTATGCGACTGGATTTAAGTAGCACTTTCTGATCAGAATATATTCTAGTGTGAATAGCTGAGTTTTCAGCCATTGAATTAATCTGTTCCTGTGTCAAATATTATGACTAGACAGTGTTTTAGCTGTATGCTGTACGAAGCAATGATTGTGCGTTTCGAACGAAAGAAAGTTTAATATCGGATGGGTAGCGAATGCATATTTAAAGATCAGGAACTGATTGGATGTTTGTGAGCAAGGAACTAGGTACGCGTATGTGATTTTGCAGCTACTGGCAAGATTATTGTTTTTTGTTGATGACAAAGACGCCAGTTAATTAGCTGTGTGTGTGTGTGTGTAGCAACTGGCGGCACCAACATGCTGGCAAGGTGCCCTCTTGTTTCTCAGTAGAAAGCTGACAGTAAGGTATTACCAGGGCGTTGTCTGGCGGGGGCGGCTGCGACTGCGGCTGCGGCTGCGATAACCTAAATAATGCTGTCTTTTACTGCCATCATTGGCGGGTGCTAATGACCTTGAGGGGGTGATTCTTTAGTATGGTATAGCCTTAGAATAATAGTTACCTACTGACCTCATTTGTTGCGATGCATAGTGCAAGTTTGCTTAAAACCTTCATCGTACATTAAACAATCAGTTTAAAGACTAAAGACATGCCTAAAAATCTGATGTGTTGCACTCACATGACTTTCTCTACTCTTGTACTAACCATTCTTACAAACTCCTATTCCTATAGCTTCTTCGTGTTAAGATAAACATTTGTACAAATTATCTTATTCCTTGTAGGTGCAAGGGGAATATTAGAACACAGTAGGCTTTGTGCGATACTCAAATCTTTTAAAGCTTTGAGACGTTTTCTTTGCACACTTAACATATAAAAAATGAACAACGATGTTCCATTTCACGAAAGTTTTAAGTTTTCCGAAACTGACACACATAACAAGGAATATCTCCGAAATGGTTCACCCTACAAAAAAAATTATTCAGACATAAATTGTGTATTTTAGCAAGATCTGCATTTTTTTTGTATAGTATGATTTGGTCTATCTCTAACGGTTTACCAGTTATGCAAAAGTCGTCCAGAGTAAATACGACTACAGGGGCTATAGCCAGAAAATTCAAGATATACATTTCATTTGTCATAAAAATATCTCAAACATATGACCTTTTAATCAAAATCGGTAGAGCCATTTTCAAGAAAATCAAAATTTTCGAAAAATGTTCCATATAAAGGGTAGTTTAGGGTGGGGGTATTTTCTTCAAAATCTTCGTGTCGCATCCTTGAAAGACATTAAACTTAAATACCAACTTTGGTTTTTAACGGACTTTTCGCTTTTGAGATATGCTGTCCACAGACTGACACACACACACACACACACGGACCTTTTTCAAAAAATGCTTTTTTTTTTTTTTTTTTGGATTCAGGGGGTCTCAAAACACATTTCCGGTGAAATCTCGACATCGAATTTTTGGGTGGAATACAATACTTCCCCTACTTACGAGTAGAAAAAGTAAAAATAATGAGTCCCTCAATTTTATACCTTGAATATGTTCATCCGTTAAAGTAAAACAAAATGTTTGTATCCCATCTTTGTGGCGTGAAATTAAATCAGTTTGTTGTTTAACGACACTCTCAATTGTCAGAATCACCTCAGCGTCGCCGGTGTGCCGAAATTTTGTCCTGCAGGAGTTCTTTTACATGCCAGTGAATCTACTGACATGGAGCTGTGCATTGAAAACACTTAAAACCATCTGTCTGGGCTGGATTTGATCCCGCGACCTTGGGATCAGTAGGCCAGCGTCTAACCAACTTAGCCACCCAGACCGACTTTTATGGTGTGGGGGTGGCGTATCTGCCTCACATTCAAAAGGTCCTGAGTTCTAATCTCGGTTAGGATTAGTTACCTGGATAAGGCTTTTTCCCGGAGTTTTCCCTTGATGTTACTCGTATATGTCAACCACGGCATGTAATCTACTTTTATTTTCTCTGCGACTTATCTTGTGGTATGTAGAATACCGTGGCATTCCACCCAAAAATTGGACACCGAGGAGGCTTCACCGGAAGGGTAAGTAAACCCGTGGACAAAAAAAAAAAAAAAAAAAAAAAAAAAAAAAAAAAGTCATGTTTGGAACGCCAAATTCATCTAAGTCCTACACGACACAGTGCCTTGATTTATCTTACGGATTAGTAATGTTAAGATTTGGAACTTGTGACAACTTGTTGCTGCCGCTATACAGCTGTATTGCGGATGGGGTAAACAAGACGCTGTGCCATGGAGGACTTGGACAAATTTGACTTTCCAGACATGACTCATTTTCTTTCTTTTTTTAAGGGTGTACGTTTTGAGGCTACCTGAAAAATAAATCAGTTTTGAGAAAGAGGTCCGTATATATGTCTGATTGTCTGACGGTTGGCCTACAGGACCGAAAGCGAAAAATCGGTTAAATACCAAATTTGGCAGGTATTTAAGTTCAGTACCTTTCAAAGATGGAACTCAAAGATTTGAGATAGTACATCTATCCCAAGTTACTCTTCCGTGGAAAAATGTTCCATATATTTTATTTGTTCAAAAATGGCTGTAAGGATTTTTGATTAAAATAGTTCCATGAGAGTATAATATATTGGCTCTAATGTATTCGGGCATGGTCATTATGCACGATAGGTACTCTTCTCATAATGGGCAACAAAGAATACTCATGTAGAGAATGCCTTCACATTTAATCACTTGAAGTAAGGGTGAAGAATTCTTGGAGTATTGTCAGCAGCAGAGACCAGAAGTTTAGGCATTGTAAATCATTAAATAGGAAGGCAAAAAGGCATTATAAATAGCTACAATAGGCAATGGCAATGGCAATTAGAAAAACCCATTTATTTAATAGATTACGTATTCAATAACTCGATCGTCATAACTTCAAAGTTTTAAACAAAATGCTAGTGTTGTAATTGACACAAAAATGAAATATTTTTTAAAAAGGCATGTGTATTGCAATGCTTTATTCGTTGTATATGACAACCAAATGCTTTATTGAGTTCTCTGGGGTCATGTTGAGTCTCCTGTCCGGTAACACATTTTTCATATGACAAAATGACCTTTCAACATCGACAGAGTTTATTGGAGCAAATGCAAAACATAAGATCATTGTAGGATCCATTTCAACAACAAAATTATCACCTTGTAGAATTTTTGGAATGTTTCTAAGTTTATTAAGATAAATAATTAAAGGCAACAAAAAACATTTATTTCGTAAAATAGACATTTATATTTAAAAGGGCAGAAAAAGGCAACATAAAACTGTGGCATTTCAATCACAAAGGTATAATTCTTACAGATTCACTTTCAAATTGAAAATAATTTGACACATTTCAAAAGGCATTCTGCCTAAGTTCTGGTCTCTGGTCATCAGTTTAGCCTAATGTATCCTTCGTATGCCTGAAGTGAGATGTGTAAACCTGCCAAGAGAGTTTATATCCATTAATAAGTAAATACAACAAGCTTTTGTAAGAATAGTTTGTAGAGGAGCGAGTAGGGAAAGCCATGTGAGTGCAACACACCAGATGTTTATTATCTCTCCACCTACCTATAGTAGGTACAAGAGGAAGTATTGTATTTCACTCAAAATTTGGATGGCGACATTTCACCGGAAATACACTGTTTGATGCGCCCGGAATCCAAAAGTTAAGAAGTTAAAAAAGCCATTTGTTCATGTCTGTGACCGACAACAGTACAGCTCTAAAACGAGATCTAGGTGTATATTATCAGGGTCAGTTAAATGAAAGCGAGACAGAAAAAACAGTAAGTAAACTGTTTATTATTTGAAAAGTAATGGCCAAAGTTATACATTTATCCCATTGTGACACAAGGCGGTCAATGCCCTTGTGCAGTTGCCTATGGAACCATGATTGTAGCCGGGCGTGCACCTCTTCGTCCGAACCAAATCACATGAATTCTAAACACAACGTAATTCTTGAGGGTTCCAAAGATGTGGAAATCGTATGGGGAGAGATCTGGACTGTATGGAGGATGTGCAGGAGCTTCCCGGCAGAACTTCTGCAGCGTAGTCGCAACAACCTTGGCAACATGCGGGTGGGCATTATCGTGCAACGGAGTGATGCCGTCCGTCAACATTCCTGGGCGTTTGGACTTGATGGCGCGCTTCAATTGTTGCAGTTTCCACTACACCTTGCTGTTGCTCTTTCCAGGCCTTCATAGTGATGGACGCGCGGACTCGCTGACTTCACTTCGTGCACGTCTAACAAACAAATGACGTTCACGCTGTCCGTCCCGAGTCCCCGCACTTCTATACACACATCTATCAGGGTTACCAACTACCACATGCTCGACGTTTTCATTTCACTGGCCTTCATATACATATATCAGAACTGGATAAATATAAATGGATGTTTGCATATGTGTGTGAAATCGATAAAACTTCAACACTGGTTGACCGATCACCATGAAAATTGGCACATTATGTTAAACATTCTACTGTAACTCGCCACTAGACCGCGCTGCAGCGCAACTTCTGTACCATTCAACCAATCGTCATGGAAGTATGCTTTTCCCCAATTATCGTCAGCAATTCTTTCGTCTTCTAAGTTGCAAAACTCTGACGTTATACACCAGGGGAAGACGGGTATCGCTGCTGTGACGTCAGCCCACTCAGCTTACATGCTCGCAACGACGGCCAGTTGAACGTGTGACGTCATAGCGGGCAAGAGGAGAGACGTGCGGGACATTGCAATTTTAATGCTGACTGTTTCAATTACGGAATAGTCGCAGATTATAAATAATTACATTTCGGCTTTATGTCATATATATGTAAATTCTAGTTTATGTGAACAGTCATGTTATAACGCATATAGAACAGAAATTATAACTATTTTGCCTGAGCTAGAGGAGAGCTATACAGAAAAATTGGGTGAACATTTTCCGACATTTGCCGTTTCGCTTTTCTTTAACTAGTTTGTCAATGTTAGGGCGTAATGTACAGCACATTTGTAACCGAAGACTGCATGTTAGATTGTGATCTGAAATATGCTTTGGGATTTCGTCTTAGAAAAGTTCATAACAGAAAAGAATTGTTCGCACACATATGTAGAACCAAACATACATAATATCCGTGCAACAAGGGCATATAACCTCAGAAATCTGGTTTGAGGAACATTCTTATAACAATCAGCCAAGTCTTCCTTGTGTTTATATTTGTCCTTCAGCAAATCGTCGCACTGTAAATTTATCAATACAATTTGCTACCTGCTAGAAACATTGTTAACATTCAATGAATACGGGGTCGCAAGGATCTGAAGCGTAGTTTACAATGTTTCTACATCTTGAAGTCTGGTCTCAAACTGGTGTGAAACACGGGAAACTGAACACAAACACAAAACCACTACGCACAACACTACACAACGTCAACAAAAACACAAAATACAAAACTAACGCCGTTAAGATCCCTCATACAACAAATAAAAACCGTCAGACTAGGCTGAAGAGGGTTCTCTCTAAACAGCGCCCAAATAACATTTTTCATATTCATTCAGTTTCGTGCAAGTAGCGCCGCTGGTCTAGGCAGCATAGCAATACACTGCTCTCGCCTGACGTCACACGAACGTACAAGCTGGCTCTTCGTTTAAATACGTCACACGGCCCGAAGTTGTTTTCCCTTGTTATACACATACTCGAAAATACAATGCGAGCTGTAATTCAGGACACAGCCAATTTGTGTGTCCGACAGATGATAACATGGAACAGAGACCATCAGTAAACTCAGCTGCATGTTGAAATATCGACTTGTGTAAACCACACTGCAACACGACGTGAAATTTACAAATATTCTGCTCTCCTAATGCGCTCAATCATTTTTTTCCATGACTGTCTAACGATTACTTGTTTATCTTGTGCCCTGAAGACATAACTTGACGCTTTTCCGTGTGAAAGGGAACGTTAGTGCTGTCTCAAGTGAAATGTTGGACGAGCGGCATTGCAAGTAGTGCAAGTTGGTGTGCAAAGGCAAGGAGAAGCACCTGTCCAGCTGCTTGCCAACACTGACTCATTTGTTGCACTTACATACCTGAAATAACTCGCAGCGTCTATCCCGCCTCCCTCTGTGCCCCTGGAGTTATGGCATCGTAAACTAAACTTCCATCCCGGCACCTGATTCCTTATACTTACCTACCGGGACGTGTTTTACAAATTCTGTATTTATTATGATACTCAAATCACATTGTAATTATAAAAAGACAATTTGTTCAGATGACTTGAATAAAATCAATTACCGTGCGTTAGTCTCGCAAAAACCGAAAATGGCTCGACTGATTTGAATAATTTCTTTTTTGTTTTGTCCACCTCAATATTGGGATGGTTTAGAAAACAAAATCTGATGTTGCACTCACATGACTTTCTCTACTCTTGTACTAACCATTCTTACAAACTCTTATTCCTATATCTTCTTAGTGTTAGTTGAGATAAACATTATCTTATTGCTTATTTCCTTGTAGGTACAAGGGGAGTATTAAAATATAGTAGGCTTTGAGCGATAGTTAAATCTTTTAAAGCTTGAGATTCCGTTCTCTTTGTACGCTTAACATATAAAAAAAATGAACAAAGATGTTCCATTTTGCAAAAGTTTTAAGTTTTCCGAAACTGACACACATAACAAGGAATATCTCGTTTTTGAGTTATGCTGTTCACAGGCTGACAGACTGACAGACAGACACGCACATAACACACACACGCGCGCGCGGACCTTTTTCTAAAACGGTTTTTTTTTGTTTTTTTTTGTTTTGATTCAGGGAGTCTCAAAACATGTTTCCGATGAAATCTCGACATCGAATTTTTGGGTGGAATATAATACTTCCTTCTACTTACCAGTAGAGAAAGTAAAAACATTAGGAAAAACCAAAGGAACGCCGAAAAATCGAAAAAAAAAAATTGAATTTGGAAATTTTGTATGGGAGTTGCCACTTCGGATTACTTCAATATGACATTTGTAGCCGACCTATCGTTTGACAGCTGCGTCTATTACATCTGAAATAGTTTTTTCGTAAAAAAATAAAAGGTAGTGGATTTTGAGAATAAATTTGATTAAATCAGAGTTAATTACATTTTGCAAACATTGATTTTGATCAGCCATTCTATTAAGGTAAATTGACTTTGCAGGCTTAGAAATGAACAAAATAAACGTCATTCAATTTTGTTTTAGCGAGACTCGAGGAATTAGGGCAGGCTTAGACATATAACCACAAAATTTGTTTTAGCGTAACTCGAGGGATTAGTTTGAGGATTTCAATATTGTCAGGTTCTCAAGGTAAGTTCAATAAATTTGAGTGACTGAAAACAATTCCGTGTCCTTTCACAGTGTTCAATGCCAAGGAGAGGACGAGCTAATATTACTTTCAATACACGGCGTTCGTGGTGAACCTATCGTTTGTAGCGAGACTCGATGAATTAGTCTACCAAGAAGCTTTGCATTAAATGTTAACCACATTTACCTTTCAGATAAACAAAATACATTAAATTCATTTGAATTACTAAAGAGTTTTATTTAATAAGCAAACAACATACAAACCATACACATAAATTTCAATTGATTTTACACAAAGTTCATATGCAAACATTTGCTTTGCATTTTTGTTTGTTTAGCACATTTCTTTATTTTATCGTTATTTTTATATATATCAGTACGTGTGCAATTGGCATTTTTAAGACCACTTACGATGTTGGGATGACGATTACGTTGTGTTGTGCAGACTATTATATTTTCTTTTAATTTTCTTTTAGTGTCGTTTTAATTTGTGAAAACATTTTAACCGATGGCCAATGTATGCATGGATGCATGCCAATGAAATTGGGATTTTTAAAAAGTTTTAATTCATGGTAGTAAATTTAAAATAAAATGGGTACTTATTTTCTTTGGCCAATTAGCACACAGCATAAATCAATGTCCATTGAGGAATCGACCCCCGTGCTGTCACGTAGAAGTTAATGCGCAAACCTTGTGCTACGAAAATAGTGACAAAAAATGTGTGTTTAAATATTTTAACTCCAATGTTTCGGCTAATGCAGTGCATTGCATCTTGTGCTGTCTCGATTCGTGACGAAAATAATTACATAAAACAGCATATTTATTTCCTTCCGTGAAATTTCAGGTAATTGCGTATATGCTATAAAATAGTAAGCATGATAGATATTTAGGCTCTTTTTACAAAGTGATCATAGTTTGCACGATTTCATATTTGAAAAGTACTAATACTTGTTTAAACTCTTGTTATGAATTTTTATCTTCATATATGGAATCCCTAGCATTTAAAAATTAATATTTGACTCGCCATATATGCTACAGGTCATGAGGTAAGACATGAGCAATTCTCTTAGCTGCACAGTGGCACGCTTCACCAAAAAGGCTGATGATGGGGAAAGTTGCGCAATCATGTATGCGCAGAAGTCATAACGTTTCTGTCCACGAAAGAGTGAGGTTCGCTAGCATAGCGTTAGTGCATATTACTAATGACATTATATATGTATAACATTTAGCTTTATAACGAACAAAGCGACTTCGCTGTAACTTTCATGTGCACTGCAATTGTTTTAGCTGCGCGCTGTTGTAGTGTTTATTCATTCACGGCAAATTGACTTATCTATCCCCCCACCTCTCAAACGTTTAAGAAAGGGAGGGAAGGAAAGCAGCTTCTCCTATGCGCAAGATTTGTTCGTGTCTCGCCTCACGATCTATACTCTTAATTTGTCGGTCTAGTTGGTTCAGTTGGTAAGGCGCTGGCCTACTAATCTCAAGGTCGGGGTTCAAGACCGACTGTTTATAAGTGTGCTTAAAAGTGACAGCCCATGTCAGTAGATTTATTGGCATGTAAAAGAACTCATGCGGAACGAAATTCCGACACACAGGCGGCGCTGTTATGATCTTGACGATTGACAGCGTCTTAACGCTGCCGCCGCTGCTGCTGTTGTTACAGAGGCGTAACTTAACAACGTTTTCATAATTGAGATAGTCATCTCGCAATATTGGTTTATAGTAACAGATAGTAATTATAATACACTATTATGTTTTGGTGAAGAATCCTAGTTTTGTTTCCAAATTGATCTGAGATTATAATTCACTGTTGCATGTGCCACCAATTCAACTACTAATGTTGAAAGATTTGACTTTAATTAGAGATAGAAGTTGTGTCATTGTTTCGGAGACAAAAATGAAAATTTAACTCGATTCTAGCGCCTTTTGAGATAGTGACACAGACATTATTCACATCTGCATAACGGGGAAAAATACATATCAGGAAGTACGTAAGACCTTATAGCAGCTGATATTTAATTCAACTATTAAATAAAAATTGGCCTTATGATTTCAGGGCTACTGCAGACACCCGTATGGGCAAAAACCTATTGTAACTTATTGTCGTAAGCAATACCTATCTACTTGTATTTTATATTGAATTAGATTATTCAAATCACATAACAAAATTGTCATATATTAATATAGATTATACCTTCATGTCCCCCCCCCCCCCAAAAAAAACAGTCTTTATACATCAGATGAATCACTTGCCCCTATTTTTTCCTAATGTACGCAACCCATTAAGAAACTGCGCCTGGAGTCCATCTTGTTCGTACACTTTACACTTCACATATGGGCATAGGCGACTTAATATGTCAGTGAATAAGAGATTTAAGGGGCAAAAGGTATTCGCGATATAAATCCATTCCAAGAACACCTCACTCTTACATTGAAAATTTCACTAGGATATTACACTATTTATAAAAGTTTTGTTTACAGCATACATTTTACACCAGCGATATCCAACGTTTGCGAAAAAGGGGGAGGTTGTGTTTATCTCCTTCCACTATACGCGGACTTTGCCGCTCTTTAACCCTCAGATTACTTGTTAGGTATTGCTTATGTTTAAGAAGTCTATCAATATTTGGCGACAAAGTCGATAAGCATAGTCTTAGAAGATCCACCAAGTGATCGTCGCGTAACATTGCGATACAGACTTTAATTTGGAGAAAGTCTGCTTATTTCCCTATATACACAAGCATTTTCAGAAATTATCGTATTGCTGATTTTCTTGTAGCTGCAAGGGCAATATAAGAATACAGTAGGCTTTGAGCGGTAGTGAAATGTTTTAAGATCTGGTTGCTATGCGATACCTTTGAAATTTCGTTATCTTTGCGAGACCAAGAGATAAAAAAATCGAATGACATATTCCTGTATTTTTAAAAAAGAATAAGTGTTGGCAAGTTCAAACAAATAAAGAATATCTCGGAAATGGTTCATTCAAAAGAAAAACGAAGTATTCGACATAAATTGTGTGTTTTAACGAGATCCACATTTTATATTTAGTAAACTTCTGTCTCTTACTCTCTACCATTTATGCAAAGATCATCCAGAATGAAGATATCTGACATTCCCAGAAAATTCAAGGTATGACTTAGAAATGGCCATGGAATCGTTTGTTTGTGTCCGTCACTGGATACTGACTGGCCCTCAGACTGAAGGAGTGGAGTGGGTATGGCCGCTTATTACGTAAGCGTCTCCAAAGAGACAATGTTGGACATCCTGTTCTACACACACACACACACACACACACACACACGCACGCACGCACGCACGCACGCACACACACACACACACACACACACACACACCAAACTCCTGTTGTGAGAACACCTACCTTATGGGATCCAATTTTAAAATGAGCTAAAACAAAATGGCGCTTCTGTGCCAAGGGGTAGTGATGGGTTATGACTAGTTACACACACTATGTTCACAATGGTATTGTAGTCATCAATAAATGTTAAATAGTTTAATAATTCAATGTTAGCACAAACCACAACACTTCCTGGTTTGTATAGCAATCGTAATATCTTGGGCATGTTTATTAATGAAGATACAACACCAATAGCATCTTACACGTACGCTGATGCGTTGTGGCATAATAGTGAAGTTATGAGGCGATGGCTAGTGCTCGCACATGAGTTCAAAAAGCTAATGCTTATAGGGTTGTGATGGTCGAGCGGAAGTATTTTTGCGGTCGCAGCGGTGTTCGGTAATGGGTCAAAGCTCTTTACCCTTCATTTCACTTCTTTTGACCAGCGATAAGGCATTGCAAAACAAATTACAAATAAATTACATTAGATTAAAATGCTCCGTGCGTTTTGTGGTACATGCTTGTTGATGACGGAAGCAAATTCATAGTCTTAACCCTTTCATGCCTGGTGTGTCTTATAAGATACATAGACTTTTTTTCCTATTTGTACTAGTTTTAACTTTTTACTTTCTCTACTGGTAAGTAGGGGAAGTATTGTATTCCACCCAAAAATTCGATGTCGAGATTTCACCGGAAATACATGTTTTGAGGCCCCCTGAATCCAAAAAAGCATTTTTAGAAAAAGGTCCGTGTGTGTGTGTCTGTCAGTCTGTGGACAGCATAACTCAAAAACGAAAAGTAGGTTAAAAACCAAAGTTGGTATTTAAGTTTAATGTCTTTCAAGGATGTGACACGAAGATTTTGAAGAAAATAGCCCCACCCTAAACTACCCTTTACATGGAAGATTTTTCGAAAATTTTGATTTTCTTGAAAATGGCTCTAACGATTTTGATTAAAATGCCATATGTTTGAGATATTTTTATGACAAATGAAATGTATATCTTGAATTTTCTGGCTATAGCCCCTGTAGTTGTATTTACGACTTTTGCATAACTGGTAAACCGTTAGAGATAGACCAAATCATACTAAAAAAAAAAAAATGTAGATCTTGGTAAAATACACAATTTATGTCTCAATAAATTTTCTTGTAGAGTGAACCATTTCGGAGATATTCCTTGTTATGTGTGTGAGTTTCGGAAAACTTAGAACTTTCGTGAAAAGGATCATCGTTGTTCATTTTTTTATATGTTAAGTTGGCAAAGGCAACAGAATCCCAAAGCTTTAAAACATTTGACTATCGCACAAAACCTACTGTATTCTAATATTCCCCTTGTACCTACAAGGAAATAAACAATAAGATAAGTTATACAAATTTTTATCTTAACACGAAGAAGATATAGGAATAAGAGTTTGTAAGAATGGTTAGTTCAAGAGTAGAGAAAGTCATGTGAGTGCAACACATCAGTTTTTTCTGCTATATTCTTGTTATACTGTCTGTCGCCAATTAAAAATACATATTTGAGACGGTTGGAATTGTAAAAAATTATTTTTTTTAAAGAAAAGAAGTAAAGTCCATGCAACCGCAGTCAAATGATACCCCGTCATTATCCACGCGTGCCATCACACCGATTATTTTACGTGGGCCCTCCCCGTCCTTTACCACAGGCACATTTGACTGCGGTTGCCGAGACTCGAACTCACGACCTCAGGCTTTGAGTGCATGGCCAGTGCACTACGTGTTGCCTTAACGATCATGGCTATCCAAGCCAGCAGGCTGAAGGTCTCCCAGACCGCCTAATCTAAACCGGTTTCGAATTAGAGGAAGGACGGCATATGTAGCAAAATAATTCAGGCATGAAAGGGTTAAGCTTCTAAATCACCTTTCTACGTAATATCGGCAATAGACTTCCCCATTCAACTAAGTTGTAGGTAAAATGTGAAGCGTTCAGGCACCTTTGTCGAAATCTGGCATGACGTAACCTTCTGTTTTCTTTGCAATTCTTCTAAACTTTGTAGTCTCAGTTGTTACAAAGGCATACACAAGATGTACTCAAACGACGAATATGTGGATTATGTTGTTTCTCTGTTGTGAAGCGAGACTCCTATTCCAAGAGCGTTTCCAGGAAGATCAACTACTGATACTTTCGAAGAGTTGAAAGTCTTCTCCGTGAAACAGGGTTCAAATCAGAAAGACACCTGCTCGGGATGTTCCAGTGACTTCTGGAGGTAATGAAGAAATCGTGCGTAATGCAGTTGAAAACAATCCACATACCAAATTCTAGGGCCGCAGCATGGGATATGAACATTAGCCAGGCATCAGTGTTGGGAATATTACGTCGCAATAAATGTCATCCTTACCACCTACATCCACAGCCGGAGTGGTATTTTTGCAATGGTTATTGCAACACGTGGAAACTGACACGGGATTCTTAAGCAATGTGCTGTTTAGTGACGAAGCCACGTTCCACAATAACGGAACTGTGAACCAACACAATATGCGCAGTTGGCGTATAAATAACCCACACAGGGTGAGAGATAACGTTTCAGGTGCAATGCAGTGTCAACGCGTTACTTGAAATTCTAGGCGATCATCTAATAGGTGGCTCCATAGGACATAGACATTTTGAGGCCTTTTCTTCAGATGAAACGACGACAATGTAGTTTCAGCAAGATGGAGCGCCGCCACATTCGTCCGTAACTGTACGGAATTACTTACACGCAGTATATCTAGAAAAATCTGATGTGTTGCACTTACATGACTTTCTCTACTCTTGTACTAACCATTCTTACAAACTCTTATACCTATATCTTCTTCGTGTTAGTTAAGATAAACATTTGTAGTAATTATCTTATTGCTTATTTCCTTGTAGGCACAAGGGGAATATTAGAATACAGAAGGCTTTGTGCGATAGTCAAATCTTTTAAAGCTTTGAGATTCCGTTTTCTTTGCATGCTTAACGTATAAAAAAAATGAACAGCGATGTTCCATTTCACGAAAGTTCTAAGTTTTCCGAAACTCACACACATAACAAGGAGTATCTCCGAAATGGTTCACCCTACAAGAAAATTTGAGACATAAATTGTGTATTTTAGCAAGATCTACATTTTTTGTATAGTGCGATTTGGTCTATGCCTAAGGGTTTACCAGTTATGCAAAAGTCGTCCAGAGTAAATACGACTACAGGGGCTATAGCCAGACAATTCAAGATATACATTTCATTTGTCATAAAAATATCTCAAATATATGACATTTTAATCAAGGTCGTTAGAGCCATTTTCAAGAAAATCAAAATTTTCGAAAAACTTTCCATATAAAGGGTAGTTTAAGGTGGGGCTATTTTCTTCAAAATCTTCCTGTCGCATCATTGAAAGACATTAAACTTAAATACCAACTTCGGTTTTTAACCTACTTATCGTTTTTGAGTTATACTGTCCAAAGACTCTCTCTCGGACCTTTTTCTAAAAATGCTTTTTTTTTATTTTATTTATTTATTTATTTTTTTTTTTTTTATTCAGGGTGTCTCAAAACATATATTTCCGGCGAAATCTCGACATCGAATTTTTGGGTGGAATACAATACTTCCCCTACTTACCAGCAGAGAAAGTAAAAATGGATAGAGCGAGGGGTCCTATCGCTTGGCCTGCTAGATCATCTAATCTCACAAGGATCGATGCAATTACGGTTGCTGATCAACAAAGTCTACAGGCATATTACAGCACACCAGAACTTCTCTGCAATAGCGCACTCAAATGTGTGTTAAGGAAAGAGGACTGCAGTTTGATCACTTTATTAATCAAGTACCTTTTAAATTTATTTTATTTTTACACATGGCTGTAAGCATGATAAAATGCCAATAATGAAATCATTTTTTTGTAGTTACTATGCATTGCTTTTTTAATTTCTTGGTTGTACGTTCAGTGTGATGATTAATGATTAAAAAAGAACAATATTCCTATAAGGAGGTTTGAAAATGCAACGTAATATCCGTTTACTTCACCGTATATGTTTTACGAGTTGTGCTTGTCAGCTTATTAGTGTGCACGGACCTTTTTGTCATGGCAATCTGAATAGGCACAAGAGCGATTAATTGTATTGACTTACCGCCCGGCCGCTGTGTTCCCACCTCTGCCCACTACAGGCGTCATGAGGGGTGCAGAACTGAAGGGTTGGACGTGTTCAGCGCCCCGAGCCCTAGCGGCCGGTTATACGGCCTTCGTGACCTGGGGTCGCTACTCTTATCAAGTAGCTTCTCAGTTGCTCCCTCAAGGCACCTAACGAGGCTGAGTGCACCCCGTCCTAGACCCCGGCCGGTACCGGGGATCGAACCCAAGTCCTCCATACCAGTTGGTCATTTGAGCCAATACAACTACAAAACATTCTGGCTTGACAAATGGAGCGATGTTTTCAAGCAGGACTGTAATCTGTGGGCCAGCTAGGGTCTGCTGATTCATCTGATATAAAAATACCACGATCAATGGTTGAATTAGACGCGAATCATTCAACTTCGGCGGGACTCGAACCACGTAGTGATTAAGTTCTGCATTTATTAATTATATTTTTTCAAACATTATAGATCTTACTTGAAAACTGATTTTAAAAATGTGTTGCCTCTCCCTCAGAAATACCCTGCTGATGCTGTTTCCTCTACCCGCCATAAGTAAATGGTAGAGAAAGTAATAAAAGCGTCTTCGTAGTATAAAATCCATTCAAACGTAATAGGCTTTCTACAGTGTCAACTTGTTTTTATTCTTGTACTTAGAAGTATAGATATAGTACTTTAGACATTTATTAATAGGACGTCTTAATTTTGCTCACATCTTTACCAAACGAAAGGTGAAATGTGTCATTGCTTTTTCAACGTATCATTTGCATAGGGTTTTCCTGTCATTTCAGGATACAACTTAATCTAGCATTGTATTTCGCAGAACTATATTGTCCAGTAATATTCAGCTATATTCATTCAGTTTTCAATAATTCCACAAGATAATTATTTAGGATCACAGATATTTGATGTTATAATCAATTATATTTTGCAAGTTGAATCACACGTGGGTTTTTACGAAACAAAACAAAGCTAATTTTTACTTTCTCTACTGGTAAGTAGGGGAAGTATTGTATTCCACCCAAAAGTTCGATGTCGAGATTTCACCGGAAATATATGTTTTGAGGCCCCCTGAATCCAAAAAAAGCATTTTTAGTAAAAGGTCCGTGTGTCTGTGTGTCAGTCTGTGTGTCAGTCTGTGGACAGCATAACTCAAAAACGAAGAGTCGGTTATAGACCAAAGTTGGTATTTAAGTTTAATGTCTTTCAAGGATGCGACACGAAGATTTTGAAGAAAATAGCCCCACCCTAAACTACCCTTTACATGGAAAATTTTTCGAAAATTTTTATTTTCTTGAAAATGGCTCTAACGATTTTGATTAAAATGTCATATGTTTGAGATATTTTGATGACAAATGAAATGTATATCTTGAATTTTCTGGCTATAGCCCCTGTAGTTGTATTTACGACTTTTGCATAACTGGTAAACCGTTAGAGATAGACCAAATCATACTACAAAAAAAATGTAGATCTTGGTAAAATACACAATTTATGTCTGAATAAATTTTCTTGTAGAGTGAACCATTTCGGAGATATTCCTTGTTATGTGTGTGAGTTTCGGAAAACTTAGAACTTTCGTGAAAAGGATCATCGTTGTTCATTATATGTTAAGTGGGCAAATGCAACAGAATCCCAAAGCTTTAAAACATTTGACTATCGCACAAAGCCTACTGTATTCTAATATTCCCCTTGTACCTACAAGGAAATAAGCAATAAGATAAGTTATACAAATGTTTATCTTAACACGAAGAAGATATAGGAATAAGAGTTTGTAAGAATGGTTAGTACAAGAGTAGAGAAAGTCATGTGAGTGCAACACATCAGATTTTTTTCTTCAAAATTTGAAAAAGAGGAATGCAGAAAGTGGAGATTCGATCCCTTGCTCTTCTTGTCTAGCTGTAACTTTCTTTGTGCTAAAATAGTCACTGCGTTGCGTAGCCGCAGCAACAGCTGCAGTAAAGTGTCCAGCTCACTTGTCCATAGTTGCCACATCACTGATATGCTACCTTCAATTGCATTTCGCTCCTTTGAATATCAATTGAAACATGAGGGCATTTACCATGAAAATACTTGTCTTAGAGCCCTTGAGGTTGATGTCTGTAACAATTCACTTGCCAATTCACATGAGACGATATCGCAGATTGTGTTGCTACTTGTGATACAGTAAAACCTGCCTAAAACGGAACACGATCGTTCCAGTGACATTTCTTCGTTTCCACATGTTTTCGTCTTACAAAGTGTTGTACATATTTCAGTAAAACGAAGTACAAAAATATAATTTTATAGAATTAAACTGAAGGAATAATTTAAAATAACATTCTGTAAATAAAAAGTAGGTTCAATTGTATGTTTTGCTGTATTTTAAACTTACCTACATGTCAAACATAATTGCAGTTTCTCCATTAGTTTCTTTTCCCCCAAATACCCGTCAAAGTTCACTGTCTTTACCAGAGAACGCTCTATGATCTCCTTTGCATCCTGCATCAGCTCCAGGAGTTCTGGAACATTCTTGGAAGCTGCCAATTCCTGAAGGTCACTCGCAACAGATGTTTCTCTAAAAGTGCATATTTTTGGTTCCCTTTCGTTGCATTCCTTCCATGACTACACAACTGCTGTTTCCAGCAGCAATATCTGCTGCACTCTGAATGTCTTCAGTCGTGGCAAGTTCGTTATCAAAGCACATAACTATGCATTAAGCATAATGAAAATCCGTCTTAGGTTATTTATGCCTTTCCGGTTGCCCAGGTTTTCGGTATATAGAGGTCCGGCTTAGTTAAGTTTTACTGTACTATCAATTTCGTGGTGTATGGTATGGCCGATAACATGGTGCGGACGCTTGTCTAATGGACACTAGAGGGCTGCTTGGTCGTTGGGTCGGTCATTGCCTTCTATAGGCAATTTGACTTCAGGACATTCCAAGGATACAACACGAAGATTATGAAGAAAATCCTCCGCTCCAAAGTACCCTTTACATGGAAAAGGTATTGTAATCATTTATTTTTTAAAAATGGTATAACGATTGATATAAGTTTAAGCTGTTTTCACCGCAAACAAAATGAACATCTTAAATATTTGGGAACAAGCTGGCGACACTACAGACTGTGTGTGTTCCACTGGTTCAGTACATAAACAAACATAAACACTACCAAGCGTCTCGTGAAGGTCTCCTTCCATGTGTAGGCCAATCACAACCGTCACCTGCCAAAACATCAGACGAAAGGGAAAGTGTTTACATCCGGAAACCAGATCAATTCCCTGACTAAACTCAACGCAACGTTGTCGACTTACCTCGCGTATGAAAGACGCTTGGTAGTGTTTGTTTGTTTGTTTGTTTGTTTGTTTATAGTGTCGCCAGCTTGTTCCCAAATATTCAAGATGTACATTTTGTTTGCTGTGAAGACAGCTTAAACCTATGGCATTTTAATGAAAATCGTTGTACCATTTTTAAAAAATAAATGATAACGACACCTTTTCCATGTAAAGGGTACTTTGGAGCGGAGGATTTTCTTCATAATCTTCGTGTTGTATCTTTGGAATATCCTGAAGTCAAATACCAAGCTTCGTATTTAAGGAACGTTTCGTTTTTGAGCACAGAGTGAGAGAAAGAAAGAGAGAGAGAGAGAGAGAGAGAGAGAGAGGGTGGGGGAATCTAGGGGTGGAACTGGCAAACGGACCGTTTTCTATTTTTTTTCAGGGGGCCTCAAAACTTCTTTTTTGTCGAAAGCTCCAAATCGAAATTTTGTGTAGAATGGAATACATCCTCTACTTACTATAATTACATAGTAGTAGAGAAAGTAAAAATGAGGGTTGAAATCAAAACCAGTTACAAGAATACCTAAGGAAATGATTCATGCCCCTGGAAACGGTCTTACAAAATTGCAGAAAATTAATTTCGAATGAAGAGAACTACAGGGGCCCTTCGCAGAGAAGTCAAACATTTTATTAGTCAGTAAATATCGTAAGCGAACGTTATTTTAATCAAGATTATTAGAGCCATTTTTGGGTTACACTGTTCTCTCTCTCACACATTCATACACAGATCTTTTCTAAATATGCTTTTCTTGGATTCAGGAAGTTTAAAAACTTATATTTCCGGTGAAATATTGCCATCAAATTTTGGAAAGGAATACATATTTCTTCTACTTATCGTAGCGTATGTAGTAAAAACAAAATCTAATTTGTTACACTCACATGACTATCTCCACCCATCCTTTTACAAACTATTCTTAAAAAGCTTATTTCTCTATGTACTTCACGTCAACCGAGATAAACATTTTTAGAAATTCTTTTACTACATATTTCCGTGTAAGTACATCCATGGAGGAAAAAAAAAAAAAAAAAAAAAAAAAAAAAAAAAAAAAAATAGAGCGCATTCGGAGAGAGACTATCAATAAACCCAGCTGTATGTTGGAATATTGACTTGTGTAAACCACGCTGCAACACAACGTAGGACTTCAAAATATTGTCCCCTCCTAATACGTTCAATAATTTTTTCCATGGCTGCACGATGGGAATAGGGGAATACAATGGCTTAAGCGATAGTCATATCTTTTAAGAACTGTTAGATGTGTGATGGCTTTAAATACCTTTGTGTAGCATGAAAAAAGTAAATAGCGACTTCCCATTTGAGAGTATAAGTATAGAATAAGTCAGACAACTAACAAAGAATATATTCGAAATGCTTTACTACAAAAAAATTGTTTTTGACATGATTTGTGTGCTTTAACGAATCTACATAGTTTTTTTGTTGTTTGTTTTTTGTTAGCACAGTAAGATGTTGATATTTTTAATGTCTTAGCTCCCTTAAATATATGTACATTATCACCAAAGCTTACGGTTTACCAGTTATGAAAAGTCAAGCCAAGAATTGTGTGGCCATCACAGATAACTGTAAAGTGAGATATCTGGCACTACCACACAACATCCTTCATTTAAGCAATGAAGAACACCAACCACGTAATTGTGGTTACGGGGATTATCCATACTCGCTTCCATGAAATATCTGAATGTAAAAAGGGGGAGGGGGGGGGCAGAAAGGAAAAAAAAGTTTCCAGGGCCACAAATGTAACTTCCCCGATATGTTTGCTGCTACTTTGTAAAATGATGCATTGATATAATTGAATCATACAATTAGAGACTAAGGAGCCACTAATGAGATGCTGGAACCTCTTATAGTGTCTAATTTCAGGCAGTACGTAGCCGGTAGCCAGTAAATTATGACATCAGTCTATAATTTAGTAAATTCCAGGATAGCAGCATTGCTTAAGGCGTCTTTCGACGACGTATGCCACCACAGGCTGTGGATTCTGATGATACGTGAAATGAAGAGGAAAGGAAATTAGGAAAGGAAATTTCCAGGCCTAACTTTAGATTGCGTCACCGGCATTTGCCAGTTATGAGGACCGAAGAAAACTGGAAAAACCTCAGTGAACGAGAACTAACTTCGGTTCAGGAGTCCATGCCCTCGAGCACCTGTTCGGTATTCCGGGAATAATTAACAGAATGCGATCTTTTATTGGAAGTCTAACCGTGAATAACTTCATTCTGTCCCACTTGATAGCGATTTGTTTTAAATCAAGCAATTATAACATTCACAAAAGCAAGCCTCAAATACCTAGAATTTATCGGTATCAAATAGAAGAGGTAAGTAACGTGATTGTACTGAAAAAGATGCGAACAAATACATTTTGGTTCCATGTTGCTATATAGGAAAACTAAGATTCTGGGCTGCGCTATGGTTGTGAGAACAATATTATAGTTGCTGCAGCTGGAAAGGCCAGCAAACCAACTAAGCCCTGCACAACAGCCCATGAAGAGCTAAGCCTTACCGCCCAGCCGCTGCGTCCCCCACCTCGGCCCACTACAAACGTCATTGGTGGGGTGCAGTACTGGAGGGTGGTACATAGCGTCCCGATCCCTCCCGGCCAGTTATGCGGTCTTCACGACTTGGGGCCGCTACTTTTCCATCAAGTAGCTCCTCAGTTGGTCCCCCCGGGACTAACAAGGCTGAGTGCATCCCGTGCCAGACCTCCCAGAGAGGATAAAATCCCCATTCCGGTACCGGGGGTCGAAACCGGGTCCTCCGCGCCAGAGGTAAGCGCGCTACCAACTGCGCTACGGAGGCGGTCAATAATCATAATAAAAAAACAACCCCTACGCAACAGCCCTTGCCGTGCCAAGGCCTACCGCCCGGTTGCTGCGTTCTCACTTCTGCCCATTACAGGCATCGTGAGTGGAGTGAAGCACTGGAAGATGGGACGTGGTCAGCGCTCCGGGCCCTCCTGGCCGGTCATGCGGTCTTCACGACCAGGGGCCGCTACTTAGTAGCTCCTCAGTTGGTACCTCAGGGACCTAACGAGGCTGAGTGCACCCCGGACGAGGTCTCCCAGTTAGAGAAAATCCCCTCGCCAGTACCGGGAATCGAATCCGAGCCTCCCGCTGGGTAAGCAGCAGCACTAGCACCGCGTTGAGAAGACGGCCCAAAACAGAGGTAATAGCATTTTAAAATCTCGCCAAAGATGGGCTGTGTGTATAGACACTGATGCCCAACCTTGTACGCAAGAAGGGAGTTAGGATTTGCCTCCACCTACTGTTTGCCGAACTATGACCCATTTCTAGGACTCAAAATCAAACTTTTCTAATGCTTGGTTACCCGAATGAGTGAAGCAGTGTGCACAAAACGAAAGAGGTGGGGTAAGGCAACAAGGTGACGTCATTAGCTCATAACTGAGAGACAAGGCTGGGCGCCACTGTTGCAGACAGTGCGAATTTCGAGTAGGTATTGGGTGTCGTGGTTACTGAATGTTGGTGCAGTAAACGTATCTATAGATTATATTAAAAGCAAATGTAAGAAATATGTACATACTGAGGGGATATTTGTTAGCGGAATTGGCCAAAATGCTCCCCGATCCGCCGATAGATATCGATCAGCCAAATCAATATGTTCATCTTCATCTGATTTCTCTCCCCGTATGGAGGACTGACATCCGCTAGGACTATCAAGCCAGTGTCTAGGATCAGACGCCTGTCGGCGAACAGACGCGCCTATGAACCGGACAGAGTGAAGACCGGGAAGCCAGTGGTCTGCCCTGCACCAGGTATGATAGAGAGGAAGAGGATGATATGAAATGTAAGCAAAATGGATTAATGGAAAGCTGGTGATGGAGTAGTTGGTGGTATGAGTCGCGGGGGAAACCGGAGAACCCGGAGAAAACCCGCCCAGACGCCGCAGATTCTACATGCGAAATATAGGAATCGCTATCGCCTTTAGCGATAGTTAAATCTTTTAAAGCTTTAAAATACTATTCTCTTTGCACGGCCAATAGATAACAAAGTGAGTAAGACCTTCTGTTTGAGAAAGGTTTAAGTATTGCAAAACTCGCGCAAATAATAAGGAATATCTCCGAAATGTTTCCCTCCAAAAAAAAAAAAAAAAAAAAAAAAAAAAAAAAAAAAAAAAAAAAAAAAAAAAAAGCCTTTGGACATAAATTGTGTGTTTTAATGAGATCTACAATTTTTTGTAGTAAGATTTGCTCTATTTCTTACGGTTTACCAATTATGCAAAGGTCATCCAGAGTAAACAGGTCTATATGGGCTATAACCAGAAAATTCAAAATATACATTTCATTTGTCATAAAAATATCTTAAACATGGCATTTAAATCAAAATTGTTGGAGCCATTTTTGAGCAAATCAGAATTTTCGAACAATTTTCCATGTAGAGAGTAGGTTAGGGTGGAGGAATTTTCTTCAAAGTTTTCCTTCACGCACGCGCGCACGCACGCACACACACACGCACACACACGCACACACAGAGTCACAGAAACACGCGCGCGCGCACGAATTTTTTTCTCCGAAACTGCTCTTTTTGGATTCAAGTGGCCTCAAAACATATTTTCAGTGAAATCTCGACATCGAAATTTTGGGTCGAATACATTACTTCCCCCTCTTACTATGCATAGTAGAGAAAGTAAAAAGGGCACTGAAAGCTCGGCTTTTTCTTTCTAAGAAGAAACGGGAGCATAACCTAAAGAAGTTACCTTCCTTACCAAAGTCGGTTTATGTTTGGGCTCTAAAGAGTTAATAGTAGTTCTTAGCTAAGATCTGTGAAAATAAGTTATTACTAACTCCTAATGGCTTTGTCCAGGAGTTCAGAAAGCATTAGCTGAGCGAACTTGACAGGTTTCACAATCATAACTCGGTAGAGCAATAGTGAGTGCTGCAAATATCCATAAATACATTTTTGTTTTGGAAAGCAGGTGTATATAGCTTGGGTGTCTCAATTTATTCATGTACATTAGTATAACTATGTAATGCAGATAAGGTGGAATGTGAATGGGTTTTGGTATGGTTACAGTTTGAATTAAGCTGTCACATTGTAGTCTAATTTATAAAAATATCTATTTTCAGGCCTATTTAATTTAGCGTGTAAAGAGGATTGACTGAAGTGTCAACTATTCTTCTGTTCTTCACCAACCCTTTGAGTTTTAAATTAATTTTCGTCTTAGTTTTTACAGATGAAGTATCATGAATGAATTGGACAGGTGTTCCGTTTTGCATAGGCGCCAACAAGAGATGCCAGTAGAGAGCTAGGTCGCTAATATCCTCTTCATTTGACTCATTTCACAATAGTCTTTGATTAAAAGTGTTTGTTTTCGTGGAACACACTAACTATACACAGTATAGTTCCATTGGTATAACAAGGGGATCAGTGATAGATTTAGCCCTAAGGAATACTCATTCGACATCCCTTCATACTTTCCTGTAGATCTAGGACTAGCTTTGAAGTCAACGCTGATTTGTTTAAAAACTGAATTAACTGTAATTTCCTCTGAGGTTTGTTATTGCATACTTACGGGCATTTTGCTAAGCACCAACGTACCGCACATGTGTCCCAAATTATAGTTCATTTTCTCATAAATCAAATATTTCAGTCGGTATTCGTAACGCAGAAAGTATTCGAGAAATTTGTCACGGTGCACTTGATATAACATATAACGAGAAAATTGCTGTATATGAATATAATAAAAATCTGATGTGTTTGCACTCATATGACTTTCTCTACTCTTGTACTAACCATTCTTACAAACTCTTATTCCTATATCTTGTTCGTGTTAATTGAAATAAACATGTGCAGAAATTATCTTATTGTTTATTTCCTTGTAGGTGCAAGGGCAATATGGGAATACAGTAGGCTTTGAGCGATAGTCAAATGTTTTAAAGTACATACACTGTGACACGGGACGTGTAAAGGTATCCTCCAATGAAGATCTCTTCCTTTGTTATATGCTTAGATCAGTGTTATATGCTTTAATCTTGTCTTCTCTATGAGGTGGCAGGATGGTTTGAAGTTGCATGTTACAGTTATCTGAGTGAACATAATTCATTCTTGGGACACAGCGTACGTTTCGTAGCTTTTTGTGTACTGGGCAACCCTTGTAATTTGCTGTATGCTGTCCCTAGCAGTTAACATATATTGGGGCATTTTAGTCTTACATTTGGTAGTGACGTGATTGGTCACATTTGACACAGCAAGGCAATTTATGGCAGTTCTTTGGATGACCAAATTCCTTGCATTTGTCCCATATCTCTTAGGCTTGGGCGGTTTCACTTCAACAAGTGCACGTACAAGCATGTGATTTCATATATCTTATTATAATATTCATTTGGCTTAAGATCAAGAAAGAACATTTGGCATGGTGCTTTGGTTACGGGATGGTGCATTGCAAGCATTTTCTAGAGCTCAAGTCCTAATTCTGTGAGTTCATTATTATTTATCATGCCAACATGGCGTGAGATATGTAGTCTCCTAACTAAAACTCGAAAGGGCGTTTCAGTTTTCATTTGAAAGGCATGGAATTGTACATTGTGAGATTTTACATGTTTAATCATAGCCTGTATCTTCTATACTCTCCAAGCTCACTTTCACTTGATCATTACTGACAGTGCAATGTTTAAAAAGGCCTACATTCATTTGTTTAAACTCTTTGATGAACTGACTGATGTTTACTAGGTTATTAATAAACATAGGAGGAGGAAATACTTATCTCTGCTTTTGCAGGTACTTGGTTTAAAGCAATATTACATCAGTTGACATGCTTTCAGAAAGAGCAGTGGACTTATTACCGTGAGAAACATGCTTATCCAAGTATTTATATAAAAGCAAGAGTAGTTTTTATTCAATTGTTACAGTGCTGCACCACTGAGGCCACGTACTGAGCCAGAAAATTCAAGATATACATTTCATTTGTCATAAAAACATCTCAAACATATGACATTATAATCAAAATCGTTAGAGCATTTTCAAGAAAATCAAATTTTCGAAAAATGTTGCATGTAAAGGGTAGTTTAGGGTGGGGCTATTTTCTTCAAAATCTTCGTGTCGCATCCTGAAAAGACATTAAACTTAAATACCAACTTTGTTTTAACCGACTTTTCGTTTTTGAGTTATGCTGCCCACAGACATACAGACCTTTTTCTAAAAATGCTTTTTTTTTTTTTTTTTTTTTGGATTCAGGGGGTCTCAAAACATATATTTCCGGTGAAATCTCGACATCGAATTTTTGGGTGGAATACAATACTTTCCCTACTTACCAGTATAGAAGGTAAAAAACGCTCACACACATACACAAACATTTGCTCACAAACATAGATCACCTACATAAGTTCGGTCGAAAGTCGGCTTTCCAATTCCTTACAAAGCGACCGCTTTATTTATGTGTCAAGCTACCGCAAAGCTAGAATCAAAGAAACCGAACTGGAAACTCAAAGACCGGCCCAACTATACAGTTGTTTTCCTTTATATTGCTGAAGAAGGTACGTCAGTAGGCAAATGCACCTGAAGCGATGTGAGTGAACAGCAGTTTTACTGAATCCATTTCTAGAGAATGCCCCAATTTATCTATAGAATTTGACTTCACGCGTTGTATTTATTAAGACTATTTCACGAGTTGAAGGATGATATAGCATATGAGATGTTTTTCAAATGTCGCATTGTAATTGCTAACCTCTTAAAAAAAAACTTGTAGCATGAATACATACATCTCGTCCATGGGCACAGCCTACAAGATTCTCGTATTGATGCTCCAGTTTTTCAAGATGTTGGCAATGACAGAACTTGGAGTATCAGTTGTTAATTTATGATTTCGTTCAATACAGAATTTGTGAAACTGATTCCAGACACATTTCCTGTTGTATTGTGTTCTGAGGTTTCCCTCTTTGAATTATTTCATCTATTTCAGCATTAGATGCTTCACCGAAGCGAGAGTCGGCCGTTTTTGACATTTGAACAGCAACTCTGTTGCGTCATATTACGTAAGCTATTGCGCATCTGTAGTACAGTGCAGCTGGATGCTCTAACCTGATCAGAGCATAAGAAAAGCAGGTGGTGATAAAAGTTCAGAGGGGTGATATGTGATAATTTTTTCGCGATTGAAATTTGAAATTGTTATGCACATGATTGTTTGATTTCAAACAAGTCACGTGAGTGGAATAGTCACTATAATTATGGGAACGGGAAGCGGTTGCAGGAATATTATAGCTCGTTCAGGGATAGACCGTCGAGAACCGCAGGTGTAATGAATTACATTGAAATAATTTCAGGGATTGCAGACGTGATTGATATTAAGTAATTTGAGATAGGTAAATGTTTGGCTGCGGCTTAACATAAAGCGGTTACGTGGGTATCCGTATCAGATGCTGATAAGTCGGTGTTAAAGTAAAGCTGGTTGAAAATTTGCAAAAAATAATGATGCAAATCAGCAACATCGGACAAAATAGATTTCATCTACCACTTCTTCACATTAGAGCATATAATAACGCTATAATGTAAGCCATCATGAGCTACGCAGCAGGTGTATGGGCACACTGTGCCAAAAATGAAAATATAAAACGTTTGTTAAGAAGAACACGAAAAATACTACTAAGATTCACAGGTGCAACCAATACCACTCCAACTATGGCGTTATTAGTAATTACGGCAATATGGCCAATAGATTTACAAATTCGTAAAAAAGGAGCCGTATACTAGTTGAGAAAAGAAAAATCTGAAAAAGTAAAGGATATAATAGGAATAAATTGTCAAATCAAAGTAGACATAAAAAGAGCTCTTTTAAGAGATTGGCAAAACGAATGGGATAACATCAAAGAAGGGAGAAGAGTCTACAATATATTCCCTAAAATAAATAAAAGATTAAAAATGAAACATCTGAATCCAACAGAAGGACTAATTCATTTCTTGACTGGACATGGCCCATACAACACCTATTTTTACAAAATAAATAAATCTCCTACGAACATGTGTGAGACCTGTGAAACTATAGATACGCCGAAACACAATATATTAGAATGTGTTAAATTTTCAGAATTAGTAGAAAACGAACGACTAGCAATACAAGGCTATACATTGCAAGAAATACTATTAAATAAAAACTTATTGAAGAGCCTACAAATTCTAACTAATAAAATATCGAAACAAGCGATCACGGAATACAGAAGATCAAGACCATTACACATCCAACCTATTGCTGCATCAAATACTCCAAGAAGATCCATAAGGCTGAATACACCTAAAACAACTAGAACTAATCCTTAACAGAGAGTCGACACCCCAATAGTTGAAGGAAACACTATGTAGTTTCTCTAAGAGGAAGAAGACAAACTATATAACAATCATATGAACATTATTAACTTACTTGTTTAGATTAAGTGTTATGTTAGTATTTAGTTTTCATTTTCTGCAACATAAATATTGTTAAAGGAATGTTAAAATTTTTTTTAAAATGTGATGTAACCAATATAATAATTAACTATCCTGATGTAAGAAATTAGGTATCAGGATTAATAAATGCAGATTATCTATCTATATAATTTAGAATGTCTAAAATTGCTCCCGAGTAGACAAATGTCGATTCTCAGCCTTCTTAAGATGTAGGTAATGTCGCAAAATTCTTTCAGATCCCGAACTAATCACTTGACAGTGCGAAACTGAGCATCGATTAGCTGCCTTCTTCTGTTTTGTAGCCTACTCGACTGGCACTTCTTTGACTGCTCTTGTGGTTTAAGTCTAAGACCAAAAGCTAATATCCCGAAGGTTAGGGGTCGTTTCTAGCCATGGAATTTGTGTGTGTGTGCGCGTGTTTGCGCGTGCGCGTGTGACCGGTTTCAACATCTTTCATAAAGTTGGTTAGTAAAAGTTCTCCTGGTAATTAGCCAGCGGCGTACTTGCACAGTTATTAGCTTGGAAATTTGAGCAACAGAGGCCATTAGTATCCTATCTCAAATTGCATGTTTAAGACATCTCCATATTTCTCTGAAAATATTTCTGTGTAGTTTATTAACAGATTAGAGCGTATTATTGAAATTGCCTCAATAGTTTGTCAAAGATGTATCTAATATCTATACTATTTTGAGATGCTATGAAGGTTTACCGGATATTTGAATCAGATGAGAAGGTTTGATGCGCGTATAGTAGCGCTGTTCCGTGCTGCATTTCTCTGGCGCCCTTCATAAGCAAATTTTTGCACCGACGATTTCAAGTATTAATTCAAATTTCAAGACAAAACTCTTTCCTTCCCAATATCTTCCCAGTACACGCCCATGAGGTACACCTAACGCTGTATTCATTACTTCCCTAACCAGTGCTTTCCCTTTTGCCTCTCAAAAGAAGGGTACTTGCCCTAATGGTGATGGTGATGGCACCCGCGCATCCTTAGGCATGAGTTAAATGTACCTACCCGAGCGCATAAGAAAGGTGGACAGCACTGACGTAGAGTAGTTGAAGGGGTAAGAGGATCGGTACGGAGACCCGGAAATCCGTCAGGGCCTGACTGTTCCTAAACAACTTGGCGAAAAGGTAAATCATTTTGTATACTGTATGGTTTCTTCACCACGTAAGCACTTAGTATTTGAGGAAGTACATACTGCATTCTACACAAAAAGTCGGTACCAAGAGTGAGTGTGTGTGCGTGCGTACATGCGTGTGTGTGTAATAGAAACAGGGCATGCTGTTGGCCAAATGTTCCTTGATAACAAAATAAAATGTCTAACTTTTTCTATCTAATCCATGCTAATCGAAGTAAACCTGTGCAGAGATAGCTTCATGACACATTTTGCTGGAGATAAAAGGGGAACACAGCAATCCGATCGCTATTCTTTTCGATTTGTTTTGTTCCCTTCACAGAAGAAACATGAAATTTCAAAGCCGCCACAGAGCGATCCCCTTTTAAAACTGTATACCAGTAGCCTGGTGTATTGTCATTGCATTTCAAGTGTGTAAATGTGTAATCAAAGTTGTACATCAATTAACAAGAAGTAGATAAAGGAATAGCGACTTACTACCCGAAAAAATCGGAAGTGTCCCATCCATACGAGCTTCAACTTCCACTGCTAACTTTTCTAATGTCTTAAAAAGGCTTATTCTTCCATCTACTACTTGTAAATAGGGATAGTAGCAATACTTTGGAAAATATCTCCTTGGCATATCTTTCCTCTCTCTCTCTCTCTCTCTCTCTCTCTCTCACACACACACACACACACACACACACGCACACACACACACACACGCACACACATTATTGGTAGCCTCTGCGTTTTATATCTCCCAGTTTATTGCGTATTTATTTTAACACTTCATTTAGCGTGTGAGACTGTCCGTTTGGTTAAAGGAGGCTAAACTTAGAGAGAGAGACAGACCAAGACAGAGACAAACCAAGACAGAGACAGACAGATCAGTAAGCATACACACGTGTTTTTAAAATAAAAAATAAAAGCTTTGAAATTGATTCAGTTTGAGATGCCTATTACCTAAGTATACTGCCGCACTCTAAATAAAACACTGTATGGTTCAGAGTCTTAATTCTTCTTTATTCTTTTAACTTTACTCTGCGTTTAGAGGCATATTTAATTAATTATATTTTAATTTTTTTCTGGGATAAGAGTGACACCGAAACTATAGATACTTAAAAAAGATTAATCATTTGAAAAATTAAGTATTTAAAAATAATTATTATTGTAATAATTTTAAATAAATAATAATAATAAATATAGAAAGAAAACAAAAGGGGGGCAGCCTCGCGGGTTTGAACGGCGAAGTAATTTTCAACGGTTTTCATAGCGTGGCGTCACCTATAATCGCTCCACTCTTAGATCCGCGCTTGATGTAAACACAAGCGTCAACAACTAACCCACGATACGCGCAAAACCAAAGCACACCACAAAAAAATAGTGCCCTAAACACTGGCGATTATCTGTGAGTTTTCGAGATGTATGGTAACCCTAGTAAAGATTACTAGAATGTAACGCGAACAGCGTAATTCCTAAAGCTCCCGAGGGGCCCAAATGACCAAGTTGTCGACGGGCGCTTAAACCCAACTCACTCACTCACTCACTCACTCACTCACTCACTCACTCACTCACTCACTCACTCACTCACTCACTCACTCACTCACTCACTCACTCACTCACTCACTCACTCACTCACTCACTCACTCACTCACTCACTCACTCACTCACTCACTAAAACTCCCGAATAAATATTCTGTTGCACCATAAACACAAGGAATGAGTCCACTTGTCTTTTGTTTGTTAGTCGCAGCTGATACGAACACCAGGTTATCGCGGAGGGATACAAGGTGTGGATGTATGGCTGGATGGAGTATAGTTGGTCTGTCGAAGGTAACAGGCGTAAAATTTGTTTTCACGTCGAAGTACGCGAAAACCAACGTACATAAAGTGATCATTATAAATCTTATTTGTGTATGTAAATAGTGTTAATTGGTTGGTGAATTATATAATACACGTATATTGCTCGGCAACGTCACAAGTGAAAAGAATGAAAAAAATGATGCTTTATTAAAAGACATCATATTCAGAACTTTGTCATCCTTTCGAAATCACTCACGCATACCCATAGAGAGGAATCTCATAGGTTCTATCGGCGGCAAAAGGGCTGATTCAAAGGAACATCTAGACATTAGGCAACGTGAAGTATTATCTCAGTTGACCGACAGCAATGTGTAATTCTGCTTCAGGGTTCACATCATCGTGAAGAAAGTAAAATAGTTTGCTTCAGGAGAAAAAGGAACACACTTTGAGCGGTGTTTCAAAATACCGTGTGTGTGGGGGGGTCAGCAGACAAGGGAAAAATGCAGGCATAACTGTTAGTAAATGGATAACCATTGCTTAGCAGCTTCATGTAAATTAAAAGTAAAGCTGTAGAATAAATGTTTTTCAGTTGTTCAAACGGCCTATTATAACTTCGCAATGCATTTTCATTACTACCTCGGCAGACGCATGCCGACGAGTGTGTTTTTAGTTTGTGCGCAAGTAATTTAATTAGATACGTGTTTCACCAAGTTAGTGGCACGTATTGGACAGGTGATGTAGTTCTCAGCCAAGATATTCTCAACTGGAGCGTGATGAGGCACGACTGTTACAGGAAGTATCGCACGATACGAACTCTTGATGTTTTTCTATTCGAATTTATTTACCTCCCTAGTAACTTGCATTGCTTTTGCTTTGAAGCAATTTGGTTTAAACCTCCTTTCGACATTCATGGTGGCAAAGAGATGTTAAATCTGGTGATATTTTAAAGGTTATTTCGCCTCTGTGGTTTCGTTGGAGAAGCGGGAAGCGATACACATATTTATATTCATTATTGCATGACCTCCTTCAACCAGTACAGTTATGCCGACGGCTTTGACTTCAACGATTTAAACGCTGGTGCTTGTTTATGCGTTACATTAACGTAAGTATTAAACACAGGGTTTGTTGCTTTAAATGTGTCCCAAACTCACATTTACTATTAAGCTCCGTATTCAGAGTTGACAAACGCAAGAGATTTGCATAATAACCTCTAGACCACAGAGGCAGTGCTGGTTTCTTATTGTAGTCATCACCCTTTGTGCTAAACTGATTGCATGAGTATTTTATTAAAATTGTATGCAGAGGTTAGATAATATAAACGAATGCCTAAAGCACAGTAATCTGTTATTCAGGAATGCAGCTATCAGGTTTTGCTTGATGGATTTTGAAGAAGTTTGCTGGAAAGTCCTTTTGGAAATCCAAAAAGGCATCTAGGTGGTTCTAATTTCCAGGAAAACTCTTTCTCATATACGTTTTTAAATACCTAAATATAATTGGAATGACTGTCCATCGTCTAAGTCACGGCCGTGCCGCAGCCGAGTGGTTAGACCATTCGCTTCTCACCAAAGCGTGGTTCGATCCCCAGGCAACTACATGTGGGATTCGTGGTGGACGAAGCGTCGCTGGGGCGGGTTTCCTCCGGTCCCCCCCCCCCTCCCATCTCATTCCACCGGTGCTCTATCTTCATTCCATGTATCATCAGTGTCACCGCCTGCGGTGCCGTAGTAGTAAAAGCGGCTAAGTCAAAGCTGGCAGGACCAGTTTGTTTATACATAAATTAACGTTTATAAAAATTGTAGTATGTACCAAGAAGGAAATGCGTAATTGAAATGAACTTTATACCACGGATTGAGTGCATGACAATGCACAATTGAGTAAGTTCGGAGATCTGTAACATAACCTAGGACTTCACTTTCATAGTGATGGATTCGGGTTGTAATAAGCCCTGTCCCTTTAATTAGGGACAGTAGTTAATAACCAAGTTTTGTTTAGGAAGATCGTTTGGGTTTCTTAAATCCAAGTGTGTGTATGTTATATACATATAAGTATATATATACATATTCCTAAATTAAATCAGAGGCAGTTTCATCCTCTTCATTACATAACCTACATGTTGGTTTCTCTCTAAACATCCCACTGTATGCAGGTGTTTCTGCGATCTACAATGTCCTGTCAAGAGCCCGGTTATCAGGTTTATTTCAAATCTATTGAAACTAAGTACATGTTCAGTGAGTGTGTAAGACATAGCTTATCATTCTCTTACTGTGCTTGCGTCCCTCTATTTCGAACCATCGCAACTGGTGGTTGTGGTTATCCAGTCAGCAATGGTTCTTCGAACAGAGTTTGATGGTATACCAAAAACTGGTTCAGGTCCATTAAACGTTTGAGCAAATCCCTTTCTTACCTTGATATCTACATTTTCAGCAACCAAAATGCCCTAGTGCCCAGGAACTCACCCAGATTAACCTTGTATTTTCCTATTTGCATAAGGTTCGTTAAGTAGTTCCAGACTAAGATATTATCTGATAACATGCAATTGATTTTGGCGTAGCCTATCTGAGAAAATACAAATTATCTTTTTGGCTCATTTCTTAGATTCTACCTGACAAATTTCAATTGTATAAACTTAACTTGAACTACAGTGGTATTACCACCAAAGGCAGCACACATAATATGGTGCTTCTCCATGTACCTGTTCCAGGTCCACGCCAGATTAGCTACCTTCAAGGTATTACATCTTTTCTGACTCTATGCCAACACTGCTGAATGGCTTGTCGAAGGATAACCTTTGATTACGTATAATCACTACCCATCTCAAGAAGAGGGTTATTGATTATCTTCATCATCTCGTATGCCGTAAGGTATCAGAGATGTACCAGTTTCAATTTGGGTTCATCCGATAAGCCCCAGCCTAGCACTCCCTTTGATCATTAATCAAGAGGCAGGTTAACAAGGTCTTCCGTTGTGGCTAATGGGATGCTTTTTATTGTCCCTGTTACACAAAGACATGCCGATCTTTGAACACTACAACTTTTATTAGCTGCTTGTTTTTGGCTAAGTTTAGACTTTAGGCTACCATCCAAGTGGTCCATGTGTCTTAAAACTGCTTTATACAGTCAAAGCATCATCTCTGGTTTGAGCACCGATGTTTAACATAATCTGACCGATTGTGACACAAGTATATATGTACGAGTGTCACAGTGAAAAAAATATTATACACAAGTTTCATATAATGTTTTGTACAATATTGGCATTAAAATAGGAATATATGTATAGTCAATTGCCGTGCGTTAGTCTCGCAGAACTAAAAATGACTCGACCTGTTTGAATAATTTATTTTTTGTTTTGTTCGCCTCAATACTGGGATGATTTAAAAAGGTACATAAGAAAAAGTCCAAAGGTACAGACGAAAAATCTAAAAAATTGAAATTTGTAATTTGCTATGGGGATTGCCACTTCGGATTACTGTCAGTATATGGCGCTTGTGGCGGATCTATCGTTTGACAGCTGCATCTATCACATTTAAAATAGTTTTTTCGTAAAGAAAAAGGTAGTGGATTTTGAGAATAGATTTGGTTGAAGGGAATTGAATTACATTTTAGGAATATCCATTTTGATCAGCCATTCTATTAAGGTTAATTGACTTTGCAGGCTTAGAAATAAAGAAAAAATATTCATTCAATTTTGTTTTACCGAGATTCAAGGAATAGACATAACCACAAAATGCGTTTTAGCGTAACTCGAGGAATTAGTTTGAGGATTTCAATATTGTCAGGTTCTCAAGGTAAGTTCAACAAATTTGAGTGACTGAAAACAATTCCGTGTCGTTTCACAGTGCTCAATGCCAAGGAGAGGACGAGCTGAAGTATTATATTCCAACGAGTTGCCATTCGATTTCAAACGGCTGCAATTCCCCGTGCGTCTGCTCTTCGCGATGATCATCAACAAATCCCAAGGCCAGTCGTTGGAAGTTTGCGGAATTAATTTGGAGTTTTGGTGTTTCGCGCACGGACAACTGTGTCGCACATTCGGTGTCGGAAAGTCATCATCTTTGTTTATTTACGTACAGGAAAACAAAACAAAAAAGTTATTTTACCAGAAAGCTTTGCATTAAATGTTAACTGCACTTATATTTCATGTAAATAAAATACATTAAATTAATTTCAACTACAAATGAGTTTCATTTAATAATCAAACAACACCCAAACCATACACGATGCGTCTAATATTATCGATCTCCTTGAATTGGAGTTGGAAGGTTGATAATCACTTATGAAGTGTTACAGTTGAATCAATTTAGTTGCTACGAAGTTCACCGGGTCACCTAGTAATTAATTTATTTGCTAAATGAAAAAGTATAATGTATCGGGTCACAGATGTATGATGTAATATGGTTGCTAAGCTTATAATAAAACTATTGAAAATATGGATTGTATTCCGCTTGACATTTTGAGCGAAGCCAAGAGTGCTAAGAGTTTATTAACTCCGGAAAAATCAAAAGATACTTAAGAAATAGAATAATGAGGTGATTCTTGTGCAGGACTGGGTGATTCGCGGGATACTTTGAGCAACCTTCATTTTTTACGTGCTAAACTGAAAGTTATCAGTTTAGGTCGTAAGCAATCTGTGCTGTCAGCACCACTTGCCCAGTCCTGTTCTTGTGTTTAACGTTGCTGCCTTGCGAGAGTGACGATTTCAGGTTTTCTTACAGGCACATTAGAGATGACGTCATTGCTGTCTTGTTGCCATGGAAATAGGGTAATATCGCATTACTCATACCGTTACAATAAGCCATTTTAATGCTAAGGATTGCATAAGAGCAATTTTCTCTTTGTTTATTATTCGTTGTGGACGTAACTTCGATGCAGGTTTCCTTTCTAACAATAAGCACAGATATTTAGCATTGGAGCTAATTATCTTTTTATGGTAAATGGTACAAGTACCTTCTTAGAAAGGTTTGCTCAAAGATATACTTCCTTGCACCACTTTTGCATATGCTTAAGAGCTTCTTCAATGATCAGCTCAAGAACAGTGCTGACATATTTGCACTGGATGAGTATGACAATTTCAGCAAATCCTCGGGTATAGAAGCGTAGGTCGTTCAGATTTCTCCAGCACGTCATGCACAACCACATCGCTGCAGATATTTACAGTTTCTTCAAACACATTAATGAGCACATATCTTCCTGACTTTCAGCATACTTTTATCCATCTGCAGCAGCTGTCGTTTGCCCTATCGTATAGATTCGTATGATACGTTACCAAAAGCATATCAAGATATGCTCCACGAGCAATGCTTTGATGGTTCAGTGAGTTTTTTATTCTCTTGATCAAATGATGTACAGCTGTCTCACATGATTGACCTTGTTGATAAGCATACTGATTTGGGTTAAGTGAGGTTTCTCTAATTGGCTATCAATAACATTTTGCATCATTTTAGAATAATGATAAATTGATTGGTCCAAACGGGTTTGCCAGGTTGTGAATGTGGCATAAAGACCACTCTTACTGACCTCCATACTCTCGGTACATTTATATGAGAGTGTTAAACAGGCTCTCAACAGTTTCCATAAGACTGGTAGGATAGATTCTTTCTCTTTTTCTAGTAGTGCAATATGGTGCACATTTAAAGGGTAATTTGGGTAGGGCATTTTCTTGAAATGTTACGTGTCTCATTCTTGGAACACGCTTGTCCACCAGGAACTGATTTTGCTTTTGCCATGCTCAAGTTAAGTGATTATTTCAATTTGAGTTTTTGCTGCCAAAATTAGCCTGATTTAAATGAAATTTGAGGTGTTTAGAGAACAAGTGCTTCTACCACCCAATAAGTGTATAATATTTAGATTAAATTGTAAAGATGTTGTGCAAAAGTGGTATAAGTGTGACCATGTTTTCTAACAAAAAATTTTCTGCCTCATACTTTTTGTGCAGTTTTCTCCATAAGCTTTGACTCTACAGCCATCTTATTTTTTCTGTGCTAGTTAATGTATAATTTGATATGTGGATCTAAGAAAATCTACATGCCATAAAAATGACGGGAAGAAATGTTGCAAATGTAATGACACAAAAAAAAGTATATATATATATAATGTTTCTTTTTAATCACATTCTACTTAAT
Source organism: Tenodera sinensis (assembly GCA_030765045.1). Taxonomy (NCBI): domain Eukaryota; kingdom Metazoa; phylum Arthropoda; class Insecta; order Mantodea; family Mantidae; genus Tenodera; species Tenodera sinensis. The sequence goes on along the minus strand of CM060966.1, from coordinate 25,169,028 downwards.
ATTTCTAAACAAGGCTATCTCAGTAGTGAAAGTAGATGACCATATCGGTACAGTAAAAATTTCAAGTCAAGTATCTTTAATATACTTTGAGAAAAGTGCCCAAGAATTGTTAAAAATGAAGTTACGAGAAATTGAGGTTAAAATGTGGAAAATGGCGCCATGTCCACTCGCCGCCATATATAAATGACCAGATTAAATGGTTATAAAGCTAAGGATTTGTACTATTTTTTAGAATACAAAACAAAAAATCTCATGTGTTGCACTCACATGACTTTCTCTCCTCTTGAACTAACCATTCTAACAAACTCTTGTTCCTAGAAGATATTTCCGGGCTGTTATGCCGTGGTCTGCTGGAGTTAGAACTGCCAGACGTTTCGTCCACAACTGCGGTAGACATCTTCAGTGGCGCGGACGTAGTCTCCTCGGAGAAATAAGCGTAGCGTCTGGCAGTTCTAACTCCAGCAGACCACGGCATAACAGCCCGGAAATATCTTCTAGTAACATTGACTCCGGCCGTGAAAGCCTACGCTGTCTTAAAACTCTTGTTCCTATATATTCTTTGTGTTGAGATAAACATTTACAAAAATTTGTCATTGCTTATTTCCTTTAGGTGCAAGGGAAATATGGGAATACAGTAGGCTTTGAGCGATAGTCATATCTTTTAAAGCTTTGAGATCCCGTTCTCTTTGCACGCTTAACATATTAAAAAACGATGTTCCATTTCTCCCAAGTTTTAAGTTTTCCGAAACTGACACACATAACAAGGAATATCTCCATAGTGGTTCACTCTACAAAAAAAAAAAAAAAAAAAAAAAAAAAAAAAAAAAAAAAAAAAAATAGACGTAAATTGTGTGTTTTAGGGAGATCATTTTTTGTACAGTAAGATTTTGTCTATCTCTTACGGTTTACGATTTGTTCAGAAGTCATCCAGCCTAAACAGGACTACGTAGGCTATAGCCAGAAAATTCAAAATATGCATTTCATTTACAGGTTAGTTTAGGTTAGGGCTATTTTCTTCAAAATCTTCGCATCTTTGAAAGATATTAAACTTAAATACCAACTTTAATTTCTAACCGACTTTTCGTTTTTAAGTTATGCTGTCGTGACACACACACACACACGCGCGCGCGCACGCACCTTTTTCTAAAAATGTTTTTTTTTTTTGGATTCAGGGGGCCTCAAAACATGTGTTTCCGATGAAATCTCGACATCGAAAGTTTGGGTGGAATACAATACTTCCTTCTACTTATCAGCACAGATAAACTTGAAATTTTCGCTGAAATTCACTTGCCCGTGATCTTAACGTGAATACCAAATTTGGTATTTAAACATTTTGAGCTTTGCTGTTGAGACAGATGCGCGCGTTTTTCTAAAATGCCTTTTTTACTTTCTTTGCTGGTAAGTAGAGGGAGTATTGTATTCCACCCAAAAATTCGATTTCGCGATTTCACCGGAAATATGTTTTGAGACCCCCTGAATTAAAAAAAAAAAAAAAAAAAAAAAAAAAAAAAAAAAAAAACCACTCATTTTTAGAAAAAGGTTCGCTTGTGTGTCTGTGTCTGTCACTCTGTGGACAGCATAACTCAAAAACGAAAACCAGGCTAAAAAGCAAAGTTGATATTTAAGTTTAATGTCTTTCAAGGATGGGACACGAAGATTTTGAAGAAAATAGCCCCACCCAAAGTACCCTTTACATGGAAAATTTTTAAAAAATTTTGATTTTATTGAAAATGGCTCAAACGATTTTGATTAAAATGTCATATGTTTAAGATATTTGTGTGACAAATGAAATGCATATTTCGAATTTTTTTGGCTATAGCCTATGTAGTCCTGTTTACTCTGGATGACTTTTGAATAACTCGTAAACCGTAAGAGATAGACAAAATCTTACTATACAAAAATGTAGATCTCGCTAAAACACACAATTTATGTCCTGCTAATGTTTTTTGTAGAGTGAACCATTTCGGAGATATTCCTTGTTATTTGTGTCAGTTTCGGAAAACTTAAAACTTCGGTGAAATGGAACATCGTTGTTCATTTTTTTTATATGTTAAGTGTGCAAAGAGAACGGGATCTGAAAGCTTTAAAAGTTTTGACTATCGCACAAAGCCTACTGTATTCTAATATCCCCCTTGCACCTACAAGGAAATAAGCAATAAGATAATTTGTACAAATGTTTATCTCAAGTAACACGAAGATATAGAAATAAGAGTTTGTAAGAATGGCTAGTACAAGAGTAGAGAAAGCCATGTGAGTGCAACACACACATTTTTTTATACAAGGAGTGTCAAAGCGTGTATCTTGGATTAAATCTGGACATCGAATTTTTTGGGTTGAATACAATACTTCTTACATAATGTACTTGCTTGTTGTAAGCATGTGGTACAGAAGGTAAAATGTACAGTATTGATATAAAAAAGGGATAAATTAGTTCAATAAAGTGCACTGCTTCAGAATAGTATTTTGGAACGGTTTTATAAATTCATAAACATTCCTGTAAAGTTACATTTAACCTCAAGGTTGGTAATGGTGGTTATTTATAAAACGATTTAAACGATGTGTGTGTGTGTGTGTGTGTGTGTGTGTGTGTGTGTGTGTGTGTGTGTGTGTGTGTGTGTGTGCGTGGGTGTATATGTGTGCGCGTGCTTGTATTGCATACATCTACCTAGTCTTTACATAACTACTGCAACTTTTGAAAGTGGCTGCCCCTCTCCCCTCTGTAACTCCCTGCACATTCCTGAGTTGTGATGCCGGTAGTGAGTCACCGAGAAGTAGGACGTTCTTTCTCTTAGTTTTGAAGATGGACTAGGGCGATCACTAAAATCGTGTAGCGATAGTAGCTTTGCACAAGGTAGACAAATCCCCAGATGAGTTACTAAAACTTCTCCAGAACTTGAAAAGAAGCAGGAGATTTCTTATCGCACTGTCCAGCACATCGTTGAGACTGGAACTGTGCAAGACCTCCACAGGAAAGGATGGCTACTCAAGAAATGGTAAAAGTAGTGGCGCCACGTGTTCGAAGAGCTGAAATTCCAGCTGAAATTCTCCAAAATGTCATTTTCCCGCATACTGGAGAGTCACCCGGTATCCATGTGTATAAAGGGCGGATAGGACTCCTCACAAGTGAGCTGAATCGCCAGCAGCTATTGCTTACAGAAGAATGAAATTCTTTTCGCTAGTGAAAAAATGTCCATTGTTGAGGAAAATGACAAAGTATGTGCCAGATCCTCTAGAGAAGCTGCTGTAAAGGGTTTAGAGGGTCCACCATCCAGCATCTTTTATGGTGTGTGGGGTGTGGGAGCTCGTTTGATATTTGGGCAAAAAAGAGGTCAAAACATCGGCTGGTAACGAATCTTAAAACACTTTCCATAGAAGAACTGCAGCTTCCAGCAGGATTCAACCCCAGCACTTAAGGTACGAACAACCCAAGAGTGTTCGAGGCCAATATTCTTGACTTATTTCGACCTCAGATTGGCTTTCTGTAAGTCTGGACCTGAACCCCTGGGACAGAAATTGTGATCCATACTTCTAGAGGTGGCTGCCAAGAACGAACATCCAAATATAGAAAGTTTGAAGCGTTCTCTTTGGAAGGCAGCAGCACGTTTCCCGATGTAATTCAGTAGATCACAAATACTCGTACTTGGTATGCGTGTGCGTACCAGAGATTGTCTTTTTGATATTGATTTTTCATACATGCATTTAATCAATATTATTAGGATGTTGAAATATCTCAAAGCATTTTGTGTGAATTTATTACTTATTAGGTACTTTCAATGTATGGAAATCAAGGAGATGATGTAATTCATTTGTTAAATAAACATTCTTAAGAATAGAGCACATTACAAGCAGCAAACTTGATAATCAGCTGTAAATATCCCCTACACTATGGAGCAAATTGTTGCCTTGGATGGGGCTCCTTCCCAAATGCATTTCTGAGCCGATCTGCACATTGTTTAGGCGTTAATGCTAATTTAAATTCGTAAAAAGTCATAGACCAAATATGTTCTCTAATCAAGTTCATTTTTGTGTAAATACAAAATCGTTAAGTGATAATTAACAAGGTGTGAGAGCAAATTAAGCAAATTATATAAAAATCAAATTGCAAAACATTAGGAATTATCTCTCAAATATAAATAATTTTAATGTACTTTTATAAACATGATAATTTGAAACATTTCTAAAGCGCGATAACGCAGGCGTTCCTGGTAAAACCCTGAATTTAATTTGTGAAGATTTTCATGTGAACGTTATTGCTGTATGTACTGAATTTAGGGAATTATATACTTACATATTAAGACGAAAAGAGGTAAGCAATACATGTGTTGAATTATTATTACGTAAAATATATCAGGAGAATGTGTTGTGTGTAAAATTGCCAAAGTAACGAAATGTGTACTGAGCATTTCAGGAGTAAGACAGGGTTGTAAACTCACTCCAGTGGTACTTAAACTATTTATAGATGATATTACAGAAGAGATAGGAAAATTTAATAAACATGCACCAGTTTTTAAAAATAAGGAAATACCAGGGCTACTGTTTGTAGGCGATCTAGTGGCAGGTTCCGTTTCAATTGTAGGGCTAAATAAAGTTATTGAAGCTATGGCAAATATTGTAAAGACTGGAGTTGAAAATAGAGATAATAATGATCTTCAAGAAAGAATGTAAATTAAGCAAGATTGAAAAATGGTATTGGGAGGGAACAGTTGGAAGTATTGAGGAAAATTGACTACCTAGGAGTTAGGCTCAACAGTGTAGGGGACTGGGGTAAACAGAAGAAAAATGTATTGGCAAAGGGGAAACAATCAATACAGGTAATTGGAGCGTGTGTCCAAAAATACCAGAAATGAAAATTGTGTGGCTAGAAAGGATATACAGCGCAGTGAGAGAAGCAAGGATGCTGTATGCAGCAGAAATATGGGGACTGGATTAAGGTTGAAAATGTGGACATAATACACAAACATTTCTGTAAAATAATATTGGCGTTACCAAGGAGTTTACCAAATGGAGTAGCTAAGAAATAGGGAGAGTAGGAGCAAAAGCTAAAATGATAGAAAGAGCAATTAAATACTGGTTTAGAATAAATTCATTGGAGAAAAACAATATATTAAAAACAATGCATGGCTGTACAGGAGAAAACGGGGAAAAAGAAACTTGTATGCACAGAATAGGATAATATTGGAGGAAATAGTTATGGGGGAAACACGGGCAGAAAGAAACAATAAAAGCAAGGGTTTCTGGAGAGAAATTAGAACAAGGATGCAGGGTATCGAAAAGCAAGAGATTCTGAGTAGCTTTAACGAGAAACGGTCATTAATAGATTCTAGATTCTTAAAAATGGAATGGGGGGGAGAGAAATACATCGAAGTATGCAATAAAGAGGCCATAATGGTGTATTCATGGGCTAGGACGGGGCTAATGAACCTAAATGGCATGATAGGGATAAAAAGGGGAAAGATATGCACAAATTGCGGTAGATTGTACGATAGTTGACACTATATTTTGGATTGTAATGATAAGGTTAAAGGAAGGAGAAGCTAGTACCCAAAAATGGAATGATCTCCCATTAGACTTAAAAGTTAGGAAAAATTTTAATTCAAAATCAGACGAATACATTGAGAAAGCAAGGAAGTATTTAGGAAAAATCTGATGTGTTGCGCTCACATTACTTTCTCTACTCTTGTACTAACCATTCTTACAAACTCTTATTCCTATATCGTCTTGTTAGTTAAGATAAACGTTCGTCAAATTATCTCATTGCTTATTTCTTTGTAGGTGCAAGGAGAACATTGGAATACAGTAGACTTTGTGCGATAGTCAAATCTTTTAAAGCTATGAGATTCCGTTCTCTTTGCACACTTAACATATAAAAAAATGAACAACGATATTCCATTTCACGAAAGTTAAGTTTTCCGAAACTCACACACATAACAAGGAATATCTCCGAAACGGTTCACCCTACAAGAAAATTTGTTCAGACCTAAATTGTGTATTTTAGCAAGATCTACATTTTTTGTACAGTATGATTTTGTCTATCTCTAACGGTTTACCAGTTAGGCAAAAGTGGTCCAGAGTAAATAGGACTACAGGGGCTATAGCCAGAAAATTCAAGATATACATTTCATTTGTCATAAAAATATCTCAAACATGTGGCATTTTAATAAAAATCGTTAGCCATTTTCAAGAAAATCAAAATTTTCGAAAAATGTTCCATGTAAAGGGTAGTTTAGGGTGAGGCTATTTTCTTCAAAATCTTCGTGTCGCATCCTTGAAAGACATTTAACTTAAATACCAACTTTGGTTTTTAACTGACTTTTCGTTTTTGAGTTATGCTTTCCACAGACACACACATACAACACAGGACCTTTTTCTAAAAATGCTTTTTTTGGACTCACGGGGTCTCAAAACATATTTCCGGTGAAATCTCGACATCGAATTTTTGGGTGGAATACAATACTTCCCCTACTTACCAGTAGAGAAAGTAAAAATGAGATTGAAATGGTTAAAAGATATATGAGGAAACAGGGGAAATGGAAAAAGATAATGAGGGGTAAAAGTAATTAGTGGTCCCATTATATATAAAACAAAATGTTAAATGTAAGGAGAAGAGGTAGGAATATATTAGATAAGGTATATTTGTTCTTTGTTTTGTTTTATTTTATTTTTTTTAGCCATTTTATTTTTGTTTTTAGTAAGTTAAATTGTATTGTGTATGAGCATAAATAAATTATTCAATTGAATACTTCCATAGATGCAGTACTGTTTAGCACGTGGAAATGAATGGCTAATGGGGTTTATCCTACCCATGAGTCCTACAGGAAGGTGCGTGTCCTCTCGGTCTGCTGATCTCAGGAGTTGCGTAACAATTGTTGTTTGGATGCGGGTGACTGTCGCTACGGTTATTTGTGTAGATGGGCTGTTACAAAACTAAAAACGAGGAAGACATAGGAATGTCGGGCTCTTAACTCCATCATCTGGAATTTAGTAAACAACTTGTCATGTCCGGGCCGTCACGGCTTTTACTGTCACAATCGTATTTTGAATCTCTGATATAGGATTTGTGATATTACTTTTTCATCCTGACAAGAATTATATTTTGCTACCAGGGTTGAATAATCCCCGAGGCACTTGCTGGGACCAAAAGCTGCTGTTGTAATGGGTTTGACTACTTCTGTCGCTCGGTATAGTTAGAACACCTATTGCATTTAATTCAACAAAACATTTCTTGTACATCAGAAAGTTCACACCAATCTAGCATTTGTTTCTTATGCAATTGCTATTTTATGCGTATTTAAGTCTAGGACGAGGGAATCTTTAGGCAGCATCCATGTAACACTCAGTTCATGCTAAATGGAATATAGTTGGCGCAGATAAGTCGTGCAGGCATAAAGCTGCAGGGGGTCCAAACCCTAAGGAGCAGTATTTCGCCACACATTGAATACCCCTACGATTTGTTAGTAAAGCTGTGTATCGAATGTGGCATTAGATGTCTTCCAATCGGAATCAGCATTGCCTCGCGGTGTAGTGGTCATTGTGCCACTTTCTAAATACTAAAAGGGTAAAGGGTACAGACACAGAGGGGACACCTCATTCACTTCGACCTACACAGATCTGTTGTGGTTACCACCCCCCAGGAGGCAGGGATGAAATGATGGAACAGAAAATGACACACAGGGTCGCAGCTAGTCAGGCCACAGAGACGCGCGGAAGTCCCTAACAAGTGTTAAGACCTCTTCATCCCGGTGCCAGGCCCCGCCAAGCAGCCACCACACCGCAGGTCCGCTGTCGCACTGAGCCAGCCAAACGCCACCTAGCGCCGAGAACACCAGTTACCATGCGCAATCATCCGCGCCATCTACCCGGCACAGCCAACACTACACGTCTGAAAGTACATCTGAAAGATGAGAAGGAAATGGAATGAAAGGAAATGATGGAAAGGAAACCGTGGTATGAGGTAATGGACCCCAGCATTGGTCTAAGTGACATGGGGAAACCACGGAGAAACCCATGTCAGAGTGCGCGGCCAAGGGGATCGAACCCGCGACCTCCCGAATACAGGCCACAGACGTTACCATCTGAGCCATCCCACTCGGTGAAACTAAAGGAAACACGACCAATGCCATCTTTAAAGAATATCTAATATACCTCTTGTTATCTCGAAGTTTGTGTTAAAATCCTACACCTTGGCTGAATCACCAGTCCTTGCAAAAACTATCGGCTTGGTGTGTACAGATGTTAAGCGTCTTGGGGCTTGCACTGTTACAGTGATACGTGAAGTAGATAATCCCTCTTCAGCTTTTCCAACAAATATTCTTACAGTAACTTGAGGTGCATTTACTGGAACTGGCTGCAATTCTAGAAAAAGGAAAAGAAAACAGTTTTCCCGATAAAGTGAGAGTTGAGTAATGACTTGACCACGCTCGCACTCCTTAAACGTAATGAAGGACTAATTATGTGACGCGCACGGAGGTGTGACGTCGCATCCGACTCCCTCCACTGCCGTCATTTGTTCGACCCAGAACACATATTCCACCCGGGATACGCGAACACTTCTTGGGGGATACGGTACGTTTAAAACATGCATACAGTCAGTGTAATGCTTTTCCTGAAGGACCACAAATTACGAAAAATATTTCATCCAGAAAATTTTAATTGTCCTATGTCCAAGAATCCATTTAGCTTATTTTATTCATCTACCTAACAATATCTTGCAACTTCGCTCGCTAAGCATTATTATTTTCACTTTTTCTACTATGTAAAGTAGAGAAGGTATTGCACTGCACCCAAAAATTCGATGTCGAGATATCACTAGAAATATGTTTTGAGGCCCTCTGAATCTAGAAAAAGCATTTTTAGAAAAAGGTCCATATGCGTGTGTGCGTGCGTGCGTGTGTGTATATAAATGAAACAAACACTCAAAGGACACAAAATCAAAGACTACAATAAAAAACTGTTCTCGGTGACCTAAAGCTGGTCAACGTATGGGTTTTTTGATAATCCATAAACTGTATATATTGTACATATTGTTAACTATATCACCATGTCAGTTGTAGCCTGTCAGCCCTTAGTAGAAAACTATTATCGGTTTACGTAGTTACTCAAGTTGAATAAAATAGCAAAATGCTATTACAAGTTTCTAATGGTTTGACTCAGCTAATTGAGATTAGTAAACGTATCTGAACTTCAGGTTACCGGTTCTCAAACTGTGAGGAACAATAATTTACGCATTTACATACTTCTTAAGGGGAGACGCATTTTATTACTTAATCCAGTACGTAAAAAGTTCAAACTCGAATATTGAAATGAATAATAAAAGCTTAATTACAGTGTTAATAACAGTGGTTTTGTTATGCACTTGTGCCAGATATATGATAGAAAATGTAATGCGCTACGTTTCAAATCCTGCTGTCATTGAAGTGAAAATACTTAGCTTTGGGAGATTAAAAATAAGAAAATATTTACTTGCGCCGTGGCAGAGCTGTTAGACCGTTCGCCTACCACCTAGACGGCCCAGGTTTGATCCCAGGGACCCGCAAGTGGTATTCGTGATGGACGAAGCGGCCTGAGGTCGGGTTTTCTCCGGGTTCTCCGGTTTCCCCCGCCACTAATTCCACCAATTGTTCCATCATCACCTTTCCATTCATGGATTTCGCCTGCATTTCATATCATCCTCTTCCTCACTATCATACCTATTGCTGGGCTGACCACCCGCTTCCAGGTCTCCACTCTGTCCTGTCCATAGGTTCCTGTGCTCCCCGACAGGCGACTGGCCCTAGGCACTGGTTTACAAGTCCTGTATAAGGGGAGGGTAATCAGGAAAAGAAGATGCTTACTTGGGTTATTTTCAAATAAGTGAAATAACATAAATCATAGATACTAATAGGGTTTGCCGATTTCCTTCAAAATTAAGCTTACGTACGCTGCCTGGTGTTTCAATTCAGAATTCTTTGTATGTTGTACCTTTTTAGCGTTGATTACATACTAGGCACTGAATACTGCTGCCGGCAACTTTACGTAAGAATTGTTTTTCCGATTTGAATTCAGAAGACCTACGCCGAATAGGCGAATCTGGGCGATTCATGCCCAGTATGTCTCCAACGCAGCCAATGGACTGTGCATTATGCGAAAATCTGCACCGAACTGGTTTCTAACGTATGGGCTCGCTAGACCCTGGGCACGACGAATGGCCCGATTGACACCATTGTCTTGAACCATCAGGCCACAATGTCTGCTTTGATTCATTAAACATTCTGGCAACAGTCCCATGATTTGCAGCAGACATTTATCTACAGGTCGGTAGAAAATTTTTTTTTGAAACCTCAGAATTATTCAATACCCCGACTGTCTTACCACTAGAATCTCATGTTTCATCTATGCTCATCCACATCTTTTAATCAAGGCATGCGTTCCTTCGTAGTGCTCCCGAAAGTAATATTTTTTGCAGAGTGGATTCGTGAGGTGCTCACAATACATTAAGAATTTGGAAGGTCCTAAAGTACTTCTTGGCACTGAATCGCTGTTTTAAAACCTGTTTGTTAACATCTAAATATTGGTCTATATAGCTTTTCCACAAGTATGAAATGATCTTTAAATTCCTCAACATACTTGCAAACGGTAACTTACTGCTTTGAAATTAGGCATGCTGAATCAAATATGAACTAGAACTGTTGATTTCACTTCCCAACACCACAATACAACTAAATCCCGGAAACTGTTTGCGTTTAACCTGCGAGTAAGTGGTGGAGGCGATTCTGAGGTGGCTCCAGTGGCAGCAAATAAACGGCCGGCAGGGCACAAGGAGAAACAGGGCCAGGGTGCAGCACGTCTTTTTGTTGATAACATAGTCTTAGCAATAGCCTTATATAAGAATAGAAGCGCTTTAGACAACGCCATGCGTGTAGATTGTATGTTAAAATACTACTAAGTATGTCCATGGTGTTCATTCCATTTCTTATTTATGCAGTACATTTTGTGTTTTTCTGCTTTTCTTTCCCACTAGTTGTTTTCTTGGCGTCGTTTGTTGTTTAAACAAAGCGTTTATAATTACATTCAGGCACTTATCAACTCGCCTCGGCATTCTTTGCATACATTAAAATGCTTTGGAATTGTAATTATTTCCTTCAATGCACTTTTTATCCCTGTTCTACTTTTGCACAACAGTGATCGAAAATGTTGGTTATATATCTCAACAACAATGACAATTCTTGGGCACACTTGCTGGGATACGATAAAGTGGCATTTGCGTGTTGCTTTTCGGAAATGTATTTATTGCATGCTACTGTTTATTTTCAGAATTTATCAAGTAGTTTTGACATGATTCATGTCTCAACCTTCTACACACCCATCCTGTTACATAGCAGTTTGAATTTTCCATGATGCTATCAATTTCACTGTCGCTGACATCCAAATTGGAAACATCCCAATCCTCCTAAGGCCTAGTTCCTTCAGCAAATTCATTTTGATCGTGCAATAGAACACTGGAATTACTAGCGTCTATATCTTTACTTTTTATCAGAAACTTGCCAACCTCTATTTCACAGTTGCCATATTCAGAAGGAGATAACTGAATCGCCATTATGGTCCTTATGTTACCTAGCTCTAAACTTGCTGTAATCTTTATTAATGCTATTTCCGTCTTTGGATCGCACAGTGGAAAATAGATTCTCTATGCAGTCTTCGGTCAACCTTCTGCTCAGTTAAGATCGAAAGTTGAAATTCTTAGATTTTTCCATAAAAGCTCTAATCTATTTACTGTAGACATAAAGTAGACGTAAGCAGAAACACATGGCGGAGTTGAACCTCATTGTCTGGTACGTTTTAATACTCCCGTTATTCTTCCACAATATAGTTCCAGGGCCTATTTAGCTTCTTGCTTTACCTGCGTTAAATAAACGACTCAAGTTGTTATAACATAGAATATAACACGTTAATGCAATATACTGCGTATATCGCCAATCGCACAACATTGAGTTCTCTTGTTTTGATGACCACGTGGTCAACCGAAGCGTTTGTCTGTTGCCTCAAGATCTGCTACAAGTGGCTTTCTTAAACATCTGCGAGAAAGGCTTTAAGAAACGGTGAAAAGGATATTGTTTGGAATGTAATAAGTTTCCGGAGAAATGTGCTACCATGGGTATAAACGATCTGATAAATCGTACTAATTATGGACAGTTCCTGTTACCAACCAGTAAGAGCTGAGCGCATTCCAAACTGCATGGAAAGACTATCTTAGCGGATATAACAATTCTTTCGTACAATGTGTTATAATCTTCGCAAAAGTTAAAGGCATATGAAGGCGGGCCGTACTGCAGACTCCAATGAATCTTAAGCTTGCCCCTCCTACCAGCGTTGCTGAGCGAGCGATCTCGAACCATGCTCACCAAACTGAGTTCCCACACCAACCAACTGGTACGAGCGCTAGGTCAATACGACCACAGAGCACCCCGTAGAAGGAAAAGTTATCGTCTTCCTAAGGACACCCTTGGGTAATGGTAATATCACTCCCTTCACCTAATGCATACTTACCCCAACACCTATTCCTGCCCCCTTTCTGCATCCAAACTTAGGTATGCAGGAAGAAACTATTGCCCACAGACACAAAAGCTTGAAAACATTTGGACCACCTTCTAAACTGCACAGATAAAGTCGCACTAAGCGGCTAGGTGCTGTGCAGATAAACATACAGTACAGGAGAACCTGTACGACCTGTTCTCGAATGCTGGAGTGAGACAGTGGGTATGGGAGTGTAGTGATGCAAGTCGGTGAGTCTAGCGGAACGTGCGTGGGTGACGGAGTTAGCACATGCGTTTCTGATGTGACGGGAAGCTCTATTCTCCGAGTTAATTGGTGAGGACTGGTGTTAAGCAGTGAGTGCTGTTACGGCACGGGAATGGAGATGTTTTGTATTCGACTACTAGCGGGTGAACAGTCCGGAAGAAGAGGCTACGTCGGATGTACTTGGTTACGCCGTTACGTGAGAGAAGAAGGTGAAGTGACAGTGAACAATGGAACTAGTTCACAACAGTGAAGTGATAGAGTGGGAAGCATAAGAGGTAGACAAAAACATAATAAAAATTTAAACCTGTAAAAAACAAAATTTATTTCGATTGCCATTTTGGAGATCTCCTTTGCTGCTGGTTTGACTTTTTCAACACTAATAAACACAACACTAGTAAATTTGAAGTGCTGTTACATGAGGTTGTTTCTCTTGATGTCATAACGAGTCCATGGAATATCAAAGCTGGCATATAGCAACACTTTTTTAAACATATGGCAATCACTTTTGTTTGGGTGTCCCTTTTACCTGCACGAGATATGTAAACGCTTATCTCGGTTTAAATGGATTATATAGACATAAACTCTAAAGGATAGTTTGTAAGAGCTACATACAAATAAACAGCGGTGGGTAGAAAGTCCATGAAGTTTCAAGTTATTTTTCTCCTGACCTTCAATCGTTTGTCCCGATGTTGTCCCCAGCTATCTATCTATCTATCTATCTATCTATCTATCTATCTATCTATCTATCTATCTATCTATCTATCTATCTATCTATCTATCTATCTATCTATCTATCTATCTATCTATCTATCTGTCTGTCTGTCTGTCTGTCTGTCTGTCTGTCTGTCTGTCTGTCTGTCTGTCTGTCTGTCTGTCTGTCTGTGCCTGCCTGCCTGCCTGCCTGCCTGCCTGCCTGCCTGCCTGCCTGCCTGCCTGCCTGCCTGCCTGCCTGCCTGCCTGCCTGCCTGCCTGCCTGCCTGCCTGCCTGCCTGCCTGCCTGCCTGCCTGCCTGCCTGCCTGCCTGCCTGCCTGCCTGCCTGCCTGCCTGCCTGCCTGCCTGCCTGCCTGCCTGCCTGCCTGCCTGCCTGCCTGCCTGCCTGCCTGCCTGCCTGCCTGCCTGCCTGCCTGCCTGCCTGCCTGCCTGCCTGCCTGCCTGCCTGCCTGCCTGCCTGCCTGCCTGCCTGCCTGCCTGCCTGCCTGCCTGCCTGCCTGCCTGCCTGCCTGCCTGCCTGCCTGCCTGCCTGCCTGCCTGCCTGCCTGCCTGCCTGCCTGCCTGCCTGTCTGCCTGTCTGTCTGTCTGTCTGTCTGTCTGTCTGTCCGTCCGTCCGTCCGTCTTTATCTGTCTTATCTAATCTAATCCTATGTGTGTGTGTGTGTGTGTGTGTGTGTGTGTGTGTGTGTGTGTATGGCATTTGCTAGCATTGTTTTATTATCTTACAATTATTACAAGATACGCTTTTGATAGTGTTAAAAACTATCCACAAATATTGTGCCCGGTGCAAGCTCGTTAACAATTTCTTAGTACTCGGCACTTTGCATTGTTAGCCGCCGGGATTTTGAAACACAAATACTCGGAACGTAATTGCTAACCCAACATTTCGTTATGTTGTAGGTTAGGTAATTGTGAAAGATTGGAAGCGATCATTTTTCTTGGAAGAAGAGCAAAGCCAAGCCATTTTATTACAGGGCTGGTCGCAGCTGTCTGAGTTTACGATCACAGTACAAACGTTGTGGAGGAAGTCTTGTAAGAGACCATCAACAAAGTTGGTGGAGAGAAGATTATTCGCTTCAAAAAAGAAAACAGTAAACGTATTGCTTCCAAACCGTTTTATTACCTCCTCTTTTGGGCGCGTTCGCCTTTCGTATGGATAATCCTCAGTTTATTATGAAACGAGGAGAAAACTTAAAAGGCAATAACAGTACTATGTAATCCTTTAAAACAATACCATTTTATACAATCCGTGGACATAGCCACAAAATAAAATTAGCAGATTGTTTTCTTGCTGGCGTAATCAGAGGTTTGCTTTGGTAATGCTTGTCAGGTGTTTCAACAATCAAACCCGATGATCCTCATTTCTCAGGTTGAAACAAAAATGTTTTGTAAGGAACTGTGCCAATATACTTACAGCATTCTTTGAAATAACAGACACATGTTCTTCTAAGAAGTCAAATCAGTTAACGTAAATGGTTGCTGTTGGTAGAAGTAAAATACTAAAGACTTGTTTGTAAATGCCAACTTAATTATTCAAGATGACAAGTGCCTGTGCGGGGAATGAGTTCAGGCCTGGGCAGCTGGTGCTCTCTGAGCCCAGCCTGCTCACGGCCTTGCACTGATAACTACATTTAGCGAGTGAAAAAATGAAGGTCGCTTTAGCTATTCCGTGAGTCGCCCAGGCCTATAATCTTCGCAAAGGTTAAAGGCATATGAAGGCGGACCGTACTACAGACTCCAGCGAATCCTACACTTGCCCCTCCTACCAGCGCTGCCGAATGTCAACTTTTTGTCAGTTCGCCACGTGCTATTAGTGTGTTGCTCTCTAGCGCACCTTCGAGATTCTCTGCAGCTGCCTGCCAGACTTGCAGAGGTCCAAGCGGACGACAAAACAGCGGTTGATAGAGTTTTTAATTTTTTAGCGCAGTGCAATATCAATTTGAGGATTTAAATTTTTAGTTATCTGTTTATGCTTTTGGACATATTTATCACCTTGTTTCATATCTGGCTATTGCCACTGTTTTTTACCTTCTGTTTATATTTCCTTGTTGCTAGTATTTTTATTTTTGAGTAAAATTTATATCTGGCTATTGCCATGAATCTTTTAAGGGCGCTGACGACCTCGAAGTTGAGCGCCCTTAAACCAAACCAAACCAAGCAGCCGAATGTGGTACACGCATCTCACGCGCTCTTATGTACAGAACCTCTGCCAGTACACACACTACGCTTGGTAACAGCGCTCTGCTTGAGCATTGGCCAGCGTTCACATGCCTTTAACTCTTGCGAGCAATATAGTTAGTAGATCTTGTGGCTAAATGAATCAACTCTGTGTATTCTTGATGAGCTGTCCCTATATTTGCAGGAAAGGTGCCCAAGGTTTTTCACCCTAATTGACAATGTTTCCCATGCAATCTACAGAAACTTGAAAGTAGTATGTGTCTTCATATAATTGATTCTCAAAAAGAGGAACTGAATGAAGATGTGTGCCATAAAAACTGAGTATTCAATGAAGTATGTGTATGAGTGCCTTGTGATACTATTTTAGTACTTTCAGTTTTTAAAATTTTTCAAAACATTGAAGCTTGTGCTCAAATATGTATTTCAACCATAGAAGAGCTCATATACTCTATATGCTACTAAAATAGCCTTACTACCCGGCAAAGCGATCAAGCGTGTTTACCTTGGTTATCGAGCGCTGCGATCACTTGTTATCTTGTTTACTAGAAGAGCGAAATACTAGAAGCTTGGCGTAATTCAGTAATGCAACACGAATGATCTCTCGCGCCTTGCCGTTACATGTTGCTGTGCTGAAGACGTCTGAACAGAGCGCACATACACTGTCTCGCCGTGTAGTGTGATACGCTCGAATGAACAGCTCGGTAGTTTCACATTCTTTCCGATACTCTTGATGCGTTTGTCACCTAGTACTAGTAACTTGGCGTGCAGTCAGTAATGCAACACAAATTGATGATCTCTCGCGTCTGCCGATATATGCCATGTTGTCCTGAAGACATGATTGTATCTGAACAGAGTGTACATATACTGGCCCTCTGTATGCGCGCAATAGGCTTGCGTAAACAACTCTGCAGTTTCACATTCTTTCCTATACGCCTCGTGGATTTGTCACCTAGTTCATTTGACGAAATAAATGAGGTAACGTCAAGTTCTTAATTATATGCTACAGAGAACAGTAAACGTTCTGTTTGAAAAATATCGTGTTAAAAATTCTCAAAACTGTTTTCCCAAAATCTACTACTTTCTTTCATTTTGCTTCGGAAACAATACTGATTTTGCACGTTCCTAGCAATATTAATGATTAATATCCAATTCACCGAGCTCACAGCAATTGCATCAGTCAGTTTAAAGGAAGATAACAGTTCTCGCATGTTAAAACGCATTGTACTGTACACATATATAGAACGAAGCTGTGATATGCCTGTTGAATATGTTTAATGATCTTATGTTTGAGTTATCTCAGAGGGCATGACAATTAAAGATATACCTACTAAACAGAGAAGTATTCACTTGATATTTTTGCATAAATTGTACGGAAGTTTTTGTGATGACGTTTAGAAGTGGGGTTGCAATCCTGAAGGAAAACTTTTCATAAGATATACTGTAAATAAGGTTGTACTGTGGACACAGCCAAGCTGCAGGTATGCAGACAGGTGATGGCTGATAACGCTCCAAAAGTTGATATGTTACGTCATTACCTATATATAGGTCCCAAAAAAAGCACCGACAGCGTTCAGTATGTAGTGTGGGAGAGCAAACTGATCGTTTTTCAAAATATTCTGTTGTTCTCTAAAGCTACAAATAAATTCTTTGTTCAGTGACTTTTAGAAAGGTTGAGTCCCTATCTACCATCTCGAAATTTTCGAAACAGACGTTAAAAAGATAAAATTATAACGATTATAATAAATGTATGGTACATAAACCAGAATTTCACAGTTCGTGTTTTCATTTACACGTATGAAAGGAGCGTATTGTGTTGACAGCATGCAAAGAGAGATTTCACGACATTGTGCAATATTATGTAGCAGACAGCGGTGACTGTTTTGCAGCTCTCTTAGACAGCTAAATGGGAGTTCTCTTGTTATATAAAAGTCATTGAGGACAAGATTGGGATTTAGAACTCTGCTACAGAATATAACTGTGTCCTGCTACAACAAAATTGTATATGTATCAAATCTGCAAATTTTGTCAATGTATATAATTTTGTTAAGAACACTAAACCAGAGGTGGGCAAACGTGGATTCATGAATCCGTGTGATTCGTGAACCTTTGGTCGTGTAACTATGCAACCTTAGTTGGTTTTAGGAGCCCACAGCTCACTTCAAGTCGTTTCGCGGCCGGTATCAGTGGAGGAATTAGGTGTGTGTCAACGCAGGCACGCAAGGAAACGTCTACCGCAAGGAAACGAAGATAAAATGTCAAATGGGAGAAGGAATTTTTGTGTTGTGCGGAAGGAGACAATATTAAATATCTCATGTGCAACAAGATATTACATCGTCTTCTTCAAGCCAATTTAGAACGGCACTATGCAGTTTGAAACAGACGGGCTGATCATTAACGGCATCAGTCCACCACTGCCAAGAGTTTTAGAAGCGAAGAACTGTCACTCCTACAACCAGCAAGAATGTCACGCGGCTTGCGTGCACAGTGAATTCGGAGCAGGCACTATTCTGCTCACCCCTGCTTTAAACAAATAGTTGGCATTTATGAACCTATAATTAGCATTCTTAAAAGTATTAACTTTTCGGTACGGAAGCCTACTTTTAAACACACTATAAATGGAAAAATTAATGACATGTGGGTATTAACATTAGAATTCAAAAGTCCTTATTACGAAACGGCTGTTCAAAATAGTTATTTATGTAACTGGTGTATAATCTGTGTGACACAGGCCTATGTTTAGCGCGTTGACGAAATCGAACGTAATATGGTTGCAAAGCAGATGTTGCATTTGTTTCAACACTTATAGAGGAAAATGGAAGGTATACATTGTTCAGGGTTTTTGAGACAGTGGGAGGGCAGGTAGACAACAGGTTGCTCGTGCCGCAGGTCATTTATACGTGCTGGCACACTGCGATAGCAAAATGCGCTGTTGCAACATTTGCGTCCCTTTCGTACTTCTGTTGCATTGTTTACATGTTTATCCTTTATTTATGCACTTAATTGGCATTACTTCAACAGCTTATTCTCACGCCGGGACGATAAATGCATTTAATATAAGAAACTGGAGAACATGGTCATATTTAGACTTAATTACTTTTATTTCTTTATTAATTAGGTGTGTGTGTGTCATATATATATGTACATACATATATATGTACATACATACATACGTACATACATACATACGTACATACATACACATACATACATACATACATACATACACATACATACATACATACATACATACATACATACATACATACATACATACATACATACATACATACATACATACATACATACATACATACATACATACATACATACATACATACATACATACATACATACATACATACATACATACATACATACATACATACATACATACATACATACATACATACATACATACATACATACATACATACATACATACATACATACATACATACATACATACATGCATGCATGCATACATGCATGCATACATGCATACATACATACATACATACATACATACATACATACATACATACATTGGATTTGGTTTAAGGGCGCTCAACTTCTAGGTCATCAGCGCCCTACACATACATACATACATACATACATACATACATACATACATACATACATACATACATACATACATACATACATACATACATTACATACATTACATACATTACATACATTACATACATACATTACATACATTACATACATTACATACATTACATACATTACATACATTACATACATTACATACATTACATACATTACATACATTACATACATTACATACATACATACATACATACATACATACATACATACATACATACATACATACATACATACATACATACATACATACATACATACATACATACATACATACATACATACATACATACATACATACATACATACATACATACATACATACATACATACATACATACATACATACATACATACATACATACATCAACACAGTTGGCACTACATACGACTTCCACAAAAAGAACGAAAGGAGATATAAGCAGAACAACGAAACATTATTTACATTGATGTGTACTTTAATGGTTTCATATTGCTGTACATCTGGGAACGCCAATGGCAGCAACAATATATGCAATCGGCGGGTCGCATTTACCGTTCCCTTCTTTAAAGTAATTGTCCACATGTTGAATAATGTCTGCCCTCTGTTTATGTACTGGTTTTCCACGTCGGGCTTTAAAAATGGCCGATGCATTACTTGTTTCCCACAGCCGCCTCATATTTATACAGGTTTAAGAGCTTTGTGCAATCTCTGTTGCGCGCCATTACTCGTGTCTGAAGACTGCATAAACCTTCCAACTCTGCCTGGGTTGTTTTGGTTTTTATACAGGCACCGGCCACGCGACGTCCTTATGTGCACCTTCCACTGTCTCAAAAGACTCTGAACAAAGTGTAATGATAAAACTATTGAAAAGATGGATTTCATCCGCTGAGAGTTTAATTCCAGAAAAATCAAACGATGCTTACGAAAAAGAACATGAGTTCAGTGGTTGGAGATACAAAGGCTGTGTAAGACTAATGAAACCACATTACTGGCATGCTTTTTAGAGTTGGTAATTATGCAGGTTTTCTTACTGGCACATTGGAGAAAATTGGGCTGTGGTTGTAATGACTTCATTGTTGTTTTATTGCCATGGTAATTACTTCATTTATTTTCTGTCACTGGTAGGGTAATTTCGCAATATTTGTGTCGTTATAAGCAGCCGTTTTAATGGTAGGATTGCATAAAATGTATTTCTGGGTACAAGGGATCAGTTTGATATGCCTTAAGCTTAGTCGTCAGTTAACATAAGTTGGTTTATGCTCGACCATACCCAAATTTATGAAGTATAAGTCTGACAGCGATCCTTTAATGGACCTCCTAAAGTTCAAATTTTCTTTAAAGGACTGGTCTTCATCCAATCGGACAATTCAATTTTCATTAAAGGACAGGTTTTCCACCAATCAGAGAATTTTCGTGCAGCAATGGCAAGGCGTAATAGGGATTAATTCTCGAAACGCAACTAGCGCGAGGTTAGAAAACGCTAAAATGTCGGACACTACTGACAGTGAGATGCAACTTACTCCAGCTAAGTAAGATGCAACTTGCACAAAACACACAAATTAAGCTCTGTACAGCATCAACTTCCAAGAATATTGCTCTAAACACAGTCCCGCTAATTAATTTGACTAATTGTAGAATAAATAACTTATACATGAAATAAAGTTTCGTCTATATATTCAATTTGCCTTCTATTTTTCAATGTTACGGAGCATTCCAAGATTATCATTTTCATCATGCAACTGTGACGTGCTGGAAACGAATCGATCGTTTAGCGCCTGCGCAGAACTCCAAATATCAGCTCATGCAATGTGTATGTCATTGTCCCTGGTGAGTGTACAACATTTTACAATATTTCAACTCTAAAATTAGACTAATATATACTCGTATCTTAATTACTACCATTAGTATCGTTGCATAATATGCTATTAAAAAGAAAACATCGAAGTATGCCTGATTCCGTGAGCTTAGGAAAACATTTTCATATCTGTATTTTAATATTTTTCTATTTATAGATAGATATCTACTTCAACATACTTTATGATAATTGAAATGTGTACTAATTTGCAAGTCAAATGTCTCTATTGTTCTTCGTGCTCCATT
Source organism: Tenodera sinensis (assembly GCA_030765045.1). Taxonomy (NCBI): domain Eukaryota; kingdom Metazoa; phylum Arthropoda; class Insecta; order Mantodea; family Mantidae; genus Tenodera; species Tenodera sinensis. The sequence continues at coordinate 25,147,654 of CM060966.1, read as the reverse complement.
GATAGTTTTAAAGTAAGGTACTTTGAAGTAAATTTGAGAATAACACGTGTTTATGAATAGAGAGTTGTGCAAGGCTGTGAAGCTCAGCTACATGTTGTAATTCAGTAATCTCTGGGATGCGCGAACTGTTAGTGTTTTGTTTCGCATGTGCGCCGTGCGCATGGAAGGCGTTCTTTCACCGATTCCATATGAATGTTGTGCACCAGGGATGAACGTCCTCCGAGACATATTTCATGCGGCCAGGCGGTCTGCATAATGTGTTAAAAATACGACCAGGTCATCGAACCCCGTGACAAAGTTGCTACGATTGAGTAACCCCGACTGCTGCGTCTTTGCTTATTTTTGGGACTTGCACAATAAGATGATGTTTAGATCGAGCATACAATTTTTATTGTCAGAACGATGCATTATGTCACATTTTTGTCAGGTTGAAATTAGTTATTTTTATGCAAACATTGCATAACGTAGGTTAATCAGTGATAATTGAGCCTTCCTTCCCTGTGTGATGAGCATGGACACTAAGGGTAGAAAACATTTGTTCCATTCACGTAATCTTGTATATTCACTGTCGTTTATTTTTATATTGCCTCAACAAACTTCTCACACAAGCATTGTCTCCTTCATATAAATGGAGATAAACCAGTGCAGAAATAGTTCACGTTATAAGGGCAATACAGGGCTGGCATCGTAGCTCAGTCGGTAGAGCACCGGCCTGTTGCCCGAGAGGTTCCGGGTTCGATTCCGGCTGCAGGTTGGGAAGTTTTCTTCCCCTTTCAGAATCTGGAAATATGTATGTATAAAACCCAAAGAAAGACCACAAATGCAATAAGTGTATGCGAGCTAACATTTTATACCAAATGTAAAACGGCCGCCGATATGGCCATTGCGGTTAAAGGGGTGTATAAATGGGGGGAGAAAATAGAGGAAATCCAATCAAGGGAGATGTTAAAAAGCGACTCCCTATATTAATTCCACGCTCTTTTTATGACATCGCGAGAAACAAGTGAATAGCGGCACACTTTAAAATCTGATGTCTTGCATTCGAATGACGTTGTGTACTTTATTTCAAACTATTCGTATGAGATGTATTCTTTTATTTACTTCTTGTTGATTGAGATAAACCTTCAATACACATGTAAACATTTCATTGTAAATATAAGTAGACAGGCCAAAGCGATAGCCAAATTATTAAAAAGTTCACTATACAGAGCGTTCCGAAACTATTCGTTAAAATTAAATTAATACAGGAGGTAGAGAACATCAAAACAAATATAATTTCTTGTGATACATATGGTCCCTGATGGCAATTTCTGATGCTAGGGACAATTTACATAGAAGGTAGCTTAGCATGCTAATTACAGCAGTACTGCTCGAATGCATGTAGTGTACACCGTCGGACAATTGACTCATGTCCGGTCGAAGAGTCCTGGCATATATGCAATGGTACCAGAAGCGACGACAATCCTAGCGACGAGATGGTCTTCTGTTTCCACATCGGTTTCATATGCCTCCAGAGGAAGAAATCCAGACACGTGAGGTCAGGTGGCCTGGATGGCCAGCCACAGGGCCACCTCAGTCGATCCATTGATTCCCGGAAGTGGCTCTTAGATGATTCCTCACAGCAATGCTGAAATGGGCTAGCGCCCCATCGTGCTGGGAGTACATCCTCTTAACATTGAAGGGTACGTCCTCCAGCAGTTGTAGCAACACTTGTTCCACGAAGATGCGTTACCTCCGTCCAATGAGGTGGAATGGAAGAATGCGCGGTCCAATGAACTTATCACCGAGAATGCCGATCCACACATTAACATTGAATTCAAGCAGACTTCACAACCAACCGTTCGCACATATCCCAGTCAACGACAGCGACACAACAGCTTACGTCAGCACCACTCACAAATTGTTCCTTAACATTACAAGTTGACTTCAGATACCAGATGTGCCTTATCGAAATATATTTGTTTTGATGTTCTTTACCACCTGGATTAATTTGAACGAATAGTTTCGTAGCATACTGTATAAGTATTATTGCTTTGCAGAAACCGTGTTTTTGAATTACTACGAACATGAACAATAGCAACTCTCCACAAAAGTATAAGCATTGGATAAAGCTGTCACTTTGAAGCACACTAACAACCGTCGGTCTGGACCGGGTATGAACCCGCTTCCTTCGGATCAGTAGGCAGTGTCTATACAAGTGAGCCAACCAGATCGACAGAGAGAGCTAGGCTTCAATATCTGGTACTCCTGAGGAGAACGGTGAAACAAGTCCTCGAAGAAACATATGCCTTTACTATAGGAGGGCACATCGATGTGAATAAGAGCTTGTAATTACGTCACCGAGATCCTACAGGTGGCATACTCGAAGTGACACGGAGACATGGTAGTGCCACCAAGCAGCATCTGCGCAACAGGTCCTGAGCCCCCATCACACATTCATTGTCAAGCCAAAGGAAGCTGATAGTAGTTCATCGTGATCGCCATGCTTCAGATCGCGAAGCTCTCCGGGACGGACATCTCTGAACTGTAAGACGCAATGGCTATGGCCAAGGCTATCGGCAAATTCTCACCGGGCAGTCGGAACTGTAAACAGACAAGCCGCACGCTCGTCCAGCGTAAGTACAATACTCGCTATCGCCAAATAGAAACCTGGATGTTTCGCCAAAGTTCTGGAGCTGAGTGGACATTCCCGACGGCTATAGGCGTGTATATACAGATATTTTGATGATGGATACTTTAAGTGTGGGGTCTGGCCTTGCAGAAAGCATTCGAACTTAGTGCCGATACATTCTTACCGAGAGGCCTGCCCACACTGCGTTACGCTTTCCGCTCTACCCTGTGGGGGAAAATAAATATGTTGTGAAACGATTTTATTTTTCAAGAAAAAGATTTGAGAAATATTGGGCGACCAATTATCTGTTTAGATGATGGTTGAATGTTAATCACTCTAAAAGGAAAATATGCATTTGCGATAATAGTGAAACGAAACTTCCTTTACATGAGCCATTAGAAATTAGTTCAAAAATTTATTATTTTGCATGCTGCAACATCTGAGTTTATTTCCAATGCGCTACATGCATTTCAGTATATGCATTACGGCAGTGCTTTTAAACAGTGGTTTTATGATCGACGTTTTTGAACATCTCTGAGGTTAATCATTATTAAGGATAATGGGCCATATCGCTCAATTAAAATGAATAAAGACCCAATTTCAAATTTGCTAATAAAATATGCAATATTGGTTACGAAATAGGGCTACTGACGAACGCGGTACAAAACCGGTTTTGTACGTCAGAATTAAACATGATGCATGCACTTGATACGAAATTTACACTCTTGGTGAATTAAATAAACATACTGTAGTTGGTTTACCTCCTTATCATTGTGACATTCAACTAACACAGACGCAAATAAAAAATGTGGCGAAATATAATGTAACTTTCAAACCATATGATGTTACCGAGTTGTTTCATAACACAAAAAGTTAAGATGTTAACAAACATTGGTGGTGTGTTTATGAATACGTGGAGAAAACAGAAAACTTTGGCAGAAAGATGACAGTTCTTTAATTCTCCTGAAGTATTGTCATATGACCAGTTGTGCCAAAACGGTCACCACAATTTTCTCCCCAACACTGTCTGCCCTTTTGACCTACAGCAGATTATTATCAGGGAGGATTCACAAAATACTGACGTTTTGTTCCTGTATCATGCTGGTAAATCCTTATCTCATCTCCTCTTATGCTCTTAGAAATACAGCGAGAGCTACCATTATGGAATCTCTGGAACATTTCTTGGCATCATTCCACTCAGGTGTCCTTTTGGGCCTGTGCGGGGTTGTGGGGCACTGAGCGAGATGAAACTACTGACGCTCAGGAAATTGTGCAATATTTTTACCACACTCTCCGATCCAATCTTCACGGGAATCTTCTGTCGCCATTTAATCCACAACGTTGATGATGTCTTCGGTTTATGCTGTGGATGGTTGCCCACTTCTTTCTTCTTCTAAATCCACAAAGCTATTGAAAATGGTACCACGGGAAGGGTTATGGTCCTCTAAAGTGTGTGCGAGTCTTTCAGTGCATTGACTCTGGTTGAAACCATGCCGGGTGGAAGGGAAGTCATTACATTAGTTTAAACCAGTGATAGATCTCGATATTTGGAACACATTTTGTATCTGTCGTTTTTGTCTCTGATCATTTCCTAAGGATATATTTTAGTTTTCTCGAAAACAAGCTGGCAACACTGCAGATTGTGTGGGTGTCACTTTCCCTAGCTCAGTACATAAACACAGCAACGATGCTTCTTGAGAACACAAATACCCTGCCTTGTCCTGTGTTTACTGCGCGAGTTTAGGCCAACCACAAGCGTTAGCTCCCAAAACATTAAAGCAAAAGCGAAAGTGTCATACCTGTTTACATCCACAAACCAGCATAATTCCCTGACCAACCTCAACGCAACGTTGTCGACTTACTGCACGTGTGAAAAAGCTGCTTGGAGTATTCCTTCACGTCTTTTAAGTGATTAGTTATTTCGAAACCCCGTGTGATGTCCCATAATTACTACCGAAGCTATGTCAGAGATAAGTTACTCTACGCATCTTACAAGTAACAAACTGTTATCTTCGTACATTCTTGTGGAATTGCGGATCCAAGTTGGATCAAAAACCATTTTATTTTTTCGAAATCGGCTGATCAAAGAACAAAATGTCATTAGACTTTTTTGTTTGTAATGCTTCTATGAAGCACATATGAGGCGTTGAGCGCAACAGTGGCCCAACCCACAAAAATTCAGAAACTGAGTTATTAGCACAGGCATGTTCCCCATATCAAATCTAGAAAAGCAGTAGTGGCCTATACCACATTTCTACAACCACCGGCAGATGGCATGAGAAGTGTGTTATTGCATGGAACTGAATCTGGCTTCCTGGATAGAAGCAGTGGTCCAACCAATGTATCACAATGTCGGTGCTATATTGATTAAAATTTCCAAATATCATGACTCTTGCTTAGTTATTAAAATCAATATAAAACTTTCAAATCACAGATATTCTTTACTCTCCATTATCTCCATTATGTACATTTAGTGGTTGGGCCACTGTTGCGCTCAACGCCTCACATTAGAAGGAATGTAATGACTTTCCTTCCATTCTGTATATACGAGTAAAGTCACAGAATTACTGCGCGAAAACGCCTTCTCTGCAACTCTAGTGTGTGTACTGAACTGGCTTGCTGCACCCTGCAATATTCCAGCTGTAGCAGGTAAGGAATGAAGATTACAGAGACTGAAATTTTCACTTCTGACGTACAAAGAAGCATGCAAGACGCTGGTGAAATATTCTCCATGTTGTAAACAGTACAGTTAGGTTTAAAAACCTACTGAGAAGCCTTCGTACTATCCAGAAACGTAAGGGGCGCCTGTGTGCAGGAAAAAGTTTTCGTTCCCTCTAAAATGATCAGCGGTAGCTTAGATGGGAGTAAACACGTGTTTCTTGACTTATGGCTTGATGCTGTTGTCAACCATCATTCTGTAGTAAGAGGGAAACAAACATTGTAAGGAAGTGTCTCTAGCACAGCTTCCATGAATCTTACGATCTGATTATTATTGATTAAAACAAATAATAGCGAATAAAACTATTAGTTCGAGACACCGTCACTGCTTTATATGGACGGCTCCTAGGAAAAGGTAGTTATGTGTATGTATTACCAGCAGAATCTGCATTTTCGTTCGCTCTATCTTGATAAGGATGCATTATCTTGTTGTCTTCGTTATCTCTGTCTCCCTCTATTCCTGCAGTATTTTCTGCGGCAATCAAATGATGCATAATCAAACACGTAATACATGCATACATGTGATACAAACCAGGAAATAAATGATGGCTGACGAGGAATATTTTGAAGAATATGGATAAAGTTATATGTAAGTAAGAATCTTTCATGTTGGTTAAGGCGATAAGAACTGTTCGTTCAACATGACATATTCATACAATATTTGTGACACAAGAATTAATAAAAAATCTGATGTGTTGCACTCAAATGACTTTCTCTACTCTTGTACTAACCATTCTAACAAACTCTTATTCCTATATCTTCTTAGTGTTAGTTAAGATAAGCATTCGTAGAAATTATCTTATTGCTTATTTCCGTGTAGGTGCAAGGGGAATATTAGAATACAGAAGGCTTTGTGCGACAGTCAAATCTTTTCGACCTATGAGATTCCGTTCTTTTTGCACGATTAACATATAAAAACATGAACAACGTGTTGCATTTCGCTAAAGTTCTAAGTTTTCCGAAACTCACACACATAACAAGGAATAGCTCCGAAATGGTTCACCCTACAAGAAAATTTATTGAGACATAAATTGTGTATTTTAGCAAGATCTACATTTTTTGTACAGCAAGATTTTGTCTATCTCTAACGGTTTACCAGTTATGCAAAATTCGTCCAGAGTAAATACGACTACATGGGCTATAGCCAGAAAATTCAAGATATACATTTCATTTGTCATAAAAATATCTCAAACATATGACATTTTAATCAAAATCGTTAGAGCCATTTTCAAGAAAATCAAAATTTTCGAAAAATTTTCCATGTAAAGGGTAGTTTAGGGTGGGGCTATTTTCTTCAAAATATTCGTGTCGTATCCTTGAATGACAATAAACTTAAATACCAACTTTGGTTTTTAACCGACTTTTCGTTTTTGAGTTATGCTGTCGACAGACACACAGACAGACACACACACACACACACACACACACACACACACACACACACACACACACGGACCTTTTTCTAAAAATGCTTTTTTTGGATTCAGGGGGCTTCAAAACATATATTTCTGGTGAAATCTCGACATCGAATTTTTGGGTGGAATGCAATACTTTCCCTACTTACCAGTGGAGAAAGTAAAAAGGGTCATATTTTGAGTTGAAAGCTAGTTAATGCGTCTAGATGAGCAAAATAAACTCTACTGTACTATTAAATAACCTTTACCGCTTACATTGTACACTAATCTTAAGACAGCTTGAACTATATATATTTATAATGTGTGTATAATATGTGAAGTAAATTCGTATTATTGATTCTGTTTTCGGTCGTTCTTAACAATAGACTGACCACTAGAAGTAAGCTGTCATATCCTTGAATTATTAGTATATTATTATTAGTAAGTTTAGGGATGTTTCCAAGGTTATTTATACTTTTTTATTATTAAATGCTAAATGCATTACATACTACAGCTAAGTAAAGAGAACTTATGTAGTAGTTTCAATATCCTGAGTCATTGGCAAGAACTTATCCCATGGAATAATTATTCTAAGTTTGCATTTTTCAGGCGGGAACACAAATCTAGGCACTAAATCTCCAGGTTTTGTCCTTTTAAGTCTTCTTGGTACATCACAGTAGTCCAATAACTGAAGCACTGTAGAATTTAAGTGGTTGTGACGTTACTTTTTATGCTTCACTGCCATGTTTCTTATTTCCTCACTGATACTGCCCATTTTAAGTATCTATGGATGATTACAAGTAGAGTACTATTATGTTACAAAGGAAAGTTTGTTGTGTTGAAGTGTTATGGAAATCTGTGGTTCCATAGAAGTACTCATAGAAATCCAGATGCTGATTTCTTGGAAAAGAAGGAAAGCAGTTGCTTGTCAGATTCTTCCCGTTTCCTCATTTGAGTGGTATAAAACTGCTGCAGCAGATAAATGTAGCTATTGATAACTCGTTATGTAAATATTGAAGCACTAGTGTAGAGTACATACAATGCAGCAGTACCTAGCAGTTGGTAGAAACATTTGCATCGACTGTAACATAACTATTAGTATACCCATGACGGAAGTGAAAAGTGGATTATAAGTTCTAAAACAACTGTTAAATGTACTTTCTCTCCGTATAATACCCGGTATTTAACGGCATTTTATTAAAATGCCCGACTTGTGTAAACAAGCTGAGTAAAACAGAGTTCTTCTATTCATGTTACACCTTTTAGGATAAATGTGCCTATACTCTGTTCATCAAGAGATTAGAGGAGACGTAAACAAAGCCACGTGCGTTTTGGCCACAGCGCGCCCTCTTGACGCTTTCGCCGTGTAAATAGTCCCTCGAAGAAATACTGTTACTAAGGTCTGAAATATCACTTAATGTTTGCCAAAGCATTAAGTGTACTAAGCATAGTTGAAGTGTAAGAACACGCAGTTAAGTGAATCTGTAACCAGCCTAATTCATTCTGCGCGCGCATTATTCAGTAACATGGCGGAACAAGTGAGTGTTTTAAAACATAAGCGCGGCAAACCGTTGCGAAGTGGTGAAAAGACAACAATATTGAACGTATTTAACAAGTTCTGCGATAAATATCCCGAACTTGCTATCGAAGACGTGATGAAATTAACATCCGAGTTTACCGGTGTGTCAGTTGCAAGCATTGACAGCACACGCAAAGAAAAATCGTCAGTTGGTGAAGATCCCGGCCAAAAGCTTCCACGTACCAGATAAATGGTGGATGTAGTTTGCGACGAATTTGTGAGTGTGAGATCTGCAATCCGTCGAAAAGTTCACCAGTTCTTAGTTAACAATGAACCTCCACCTTAAACAAAGTGCTGTTGGCAGTTAACTCTGATCCCGATCTTCCAGACTAAAAACGAAGTTCCCTCTACAAGCTGCTTCTGGAGATTGGTTTCTAGTTTGTGAGCAGGAAATGAAGTGTTATTGTGGACAGAGATGACGTAAGTAGTAGTTAATTTCCATGTGATACATGTTATTTGGATCAAGTAAATATATCCTTTTAGTAGTGTAAAATGCATATTATACCTACGCGTAGCGGTAGGTAACTGTGTTGCCTCATTGTGAATGGACGTGGCCGCGGAGTGATACAAACCGGTGCTTTGTTTATATCTCCTCTAATCTCTAGATGAACAGAGTATAGACATGGTATCAAGGGAAACAAAACGGGATTGGTTACAACATGCAGAAACCATATTCATTTGTTTATAATAGAATTAGCAACGAGCTCAAGCAAAGGAAAATATAAAAGAAAAATCACAAACATATTCTGTTATAAAACTGACTTACCCTGCGTGGAACATATAAATATTCAAGAATATTTTGGGAAAACGGCCAACTACGATACTTGAAACAAATTAGGTTTAAATGACATTTTCTTTTGCTATTGTTCTCATCCTGTCACAAGGCTTGTCTCTCTCTCTCTCTCTCTCTCTCTCTCTCTCTCTCTCTCTCTCTCTCTCGTAGCTTTGTTTTTCGACAATCACACAAACTTCACTCAGAATTAGGACCTCCCAGATGATTAAAAAAAAAAACTCAAGATATTTTATTCTGCATGCCAGTATTTTAACTTAGAGCAATTTAATCAAACCGAGAGCTGAGTTTGAGAAGAAAGAAAAAAATGTGTTGCACTCACATAACTTTCTCTACTGTTGTATTAACCATTCTTACAAACCCCTATTCCTTTATCTTCTTCGTGTCAGAAATTATCTTATTTTTTGTAGGTATAAGGGGAATATGGGAATACAGTAGGTTTTGAGCGATGGTCAAATTTAAAGCTTTGAGATTCTTTTCTCTTTGCACGGCTAAGATATAAAAAGATGAATCACGATCTTCCATTTGATGAAAGTTTTAGTTTTCCAAAACTCACACAGTAACAAGGAATATCTCCGAAATGGTTCACTGTACAAGCGATTTATTTGGGCATAAATTGTGTATTTTAGCAAGATCTACATTTTTGTACGGTAAGATTTGGTCTATCTCAGGGGTGTTCAACAAGCGGGCACACGTTCACTTCCCCGACACATGCTTTCCTTCCTCCACTGACCAATGCAAGCAAGACCAGACCTGGTAGTCAGAGGCGGATGGCGTAGAGTACTACGTACAATTCAATGGGAGGACGATTGTTTTTGTTTTCGAGATGTAGACGATAAAGTTAAGTGCCTGATTTGTAAGCCTGGTAGTTACAAATTTAGTTTCCCTTGCTTACGTTCGGTGTTCACGATAGCTATATTTCTCCTGGAAAAAATCTGATGTGTTGCACTAGCATGACTTTCTCTACTCTTGTACTAACCATTCTTACAAACTCTTATTCCTATATCTTCTTCGTGTTAAGATTAACATTTGTAGAAATTATCTTATTGCTATTTCTTTGTAGATGTAAGGGGAATGTTAGAATGCAGTAGACTTTGTGCGATAGTCAAGTCTTCTAAAGCTTTGAGATTCCGTTCTCTTTGCATACTTAACATATAAAAAAATTAACAACGTTGTTCCATTTCACGAAAGTTTCAAGTTTTCCGAAACTCACACACATAACAAGGAATATCTCCGAAATGGTTCACATTACAAGAAAATTTATTGAGACATAAATTGTGTATTTTACCAAGATCTACGTTTTTTGTAGAGTATGATTTGGTCTATCTCTAACGGTTTACCAGTTATGCAAAAGTAGTCCAGAGTAAATACGACTACAGGGGCTATAGCCAGAAAATTCAAGATATACATTTTATCATAAAAATATGTCAAACCTATGGCATTTTAATCAAAATCGTTAGAGCCATTTTCAAGAAAATCAAAATTTTCGAAAAATGTGCCATGTAAAGGGTAGTTTAGGGTGGGGCTATTTTCTTGAAAATCTTCGTGTCGCATCCTTGAAAGACATTAAACTGAAATACCGACTTTTCGTTTTTGAGTAATGCTGTCCACAGGCTGACAGACACACACACGGACCGTTTTCTAAAAATACTTTTTTTTTTTTTTTTTTTTTTTTTTTTTTTTTTTTTTTTTTTGGATTCAGGGGGCCTCAAAACATATTTCCGGTGAAATCTCGACATCGAATTTTTGGGTGGAATACAATACTTCCCCTACTTACCAGTAGAGAAAGTAACAAAACAACGAACTTTTGAAGCAATTGTACGACACATGTGTTAACTGTGCACAGAGAACGGAATTTGAAAGCTTTAAAAGATCTGACTATCGCACAAAGCCTACTGCATTCCCATATTCCCCTTGCACCTACAAGGAAGTAAGCAATAACATAATTTGTGCAAATGTTTATCTCAACTAACACGAAGATGTAGGAATAGGAGAATGGTGAGTGCAAGAGTAGAGAAGATCATGTGAGTGCAACTCATCAGATTTTTAAGAATAGTTTGTACGAGTGTGAGTAGAGACAGTCATATCTGTGTATCTTTAGTTTTTTTCTTTTTTGAGTTATGCTGTTCATAGGCACACACAAACACATAAAACACCTTTTGTAAATAGTTTTTTTTCCTTCTTTTTTTACAGGGTGTTTCAAAACATATTTCCGGTTAAATCTCGACATCAGATTGTTGGGTGGAATACAATACTTCCTCTACTTCGTGTAAGTACGCAGTACAAAACTATATCACTTTAATAAATATTTTATAGATTTGCAGATATATTTCAGCAACTTCAGAGTCACTATTATTAAACTTTAAGATTATTAGCGTTCTTGTTTTAGCGGTAAGAATAAGACTCGAGGTTTAGTAGAAAATAATTCCCGTTTTTCACAGAACACTGTTGAAGCTCTGAAATATTATGTATATGGCAAGGATAAAAGCGCATTAATTTCATAAATAATTAATTTTTTTAATTTTCAATTTTTAACAGAAAGGAGTATGTTTAGAGTGATGTAAGAATTTTAATTCTTAAAACAGATTTCATATATATATATAAACTCATCACTTAACAAATTGATTGTTGCTGGATAGCGCTATTCGGAAGTCAATCTTCCATCTACATTGCCTGAAGATGGAAGATTGACTTCCGAATAGCGCTATGCAGCAACAATCAATTTGTTAAGTGATGAGTTTATATATATGAAATCTGTTTTAATAATTAAAATGCATAAAGAGTGTTAGTGAATTTTACTCGAATTTCACCACTAAGATTTGTAGAGGTATACTCACAATTAATGCCTCTGATAAATTTGATATTGCATAAAATTGTATCCAGTGTAGTTGTCGACTTGTCCCTTAATGAGGGAGTTTTCCTCACAGTACCACAGCGGTGAAATACATTGGAAAAAATGAATTTACAACACCTGTTGATCCTCCAAAATAGGTTGCTCACATGTGAATTTATTATTGCAAGGTGTCACACATGTTACTTCATTTTATTTCAAACATCTAAGACATTTTGGCTATGGTGTTGCTGCTGAATTTTTATCTTTGTTATTTGTTGCCAAGACTGTAATGTCAGTTTCATTGAGGCTTTTTATAATTAGTCAGAATCCCAACTTGTGTGTTCTACAGCAAGTTCACAAGTTCTACAGCATTTGCATTATAGTAATCCGCTACACACTGCATAATAATAGTCTAGATAGGTCAGTTTGATGAACTGCGTCCCTTTATACCTTGTCGCGGAGTATTGGTAGGCTTGTTTTTGCTGAGAAGCGCTGCTTTTGTTGCTGAGTTTCTCTGATAATTTTCGGACTCCATAACACTGTCTGTTGCCGTTTTCTTCCTCTTTTAGCACCACACGAAGGTGGCAACAACGGAACTGATAGTAATTCTGTAAATGAGCCACCAGCATATGGGTAATAAGTGAGCGAGTTACATTTCATAAGTCAATGGCTGTGGTAGCTGTGTTCCTGAAGCAGCGGCCATGTCCTCTCGGATACCAAATTTGTATCTATTTTCGACTTGGAGAATGTCACACTTAATGATTCATCCGGCAGTATGTTGGGATTGGGAAGATTTCACACTTCCTAAATGTTATGGTATAGTTTCCTGCTGTTGCCAATAATTTATCTCAAGAAATTTGAAAAGTTCATAAACATCTTTGGTGATTACTTTCCCCCGTTGCTGACGATCGCAGTATCTAGTGATCTCGCTGTAAAGATGCTGGCGACTCCTGAAGGAAACTTCTAGACGCTGCAACATGGTGTGTGTGCATGTGCGCGTGTCAAAACATAATTCCAAATGAAGATGCTCTGTTACTGACTTCTGGAGACTTAGAATGTGATGTATGTATGTCTGTCCAACATCGAGGGAAGTTTCCCCTGTGACATATATCAACTGATATGTTCAAGGAAGCGCCGAAGATTAGCTGACTCCTTGGACATTCCTTTAGAATGTACGTCTCGTTAGCGATATCCTTTATTATTATTATTATTATTATTATTATTATTATTATTATTATTATTATTATTATTATTATTATTATTATTATTATTATTATTATTATTATTATTATTATTATTATTATTATTATTATTATTATTATTATTATTATTATTATTATTATTATTATTATTATTATTATTATTATTATTATTATTATTATTATTATTATTATTATTATTATTATTATTATTATTATTATTATTATTATTATTAAATGGTGATATAACCTGAATGCTACATTCACACAAATCATAGCAGTCACTGTAGACGCTCTCTCTCCATAGTGCTCTTGCTGTTTACACTTATGACTTAATCAGCCTTAAAAATAATTCAAAAGTCATATTCGTAAGCAGCTGTATTTCACGTGGCTCGTCCGACATACTCGACGCATCACAGGTACATGTCACTGAGAAGGGTAAAATCGTTTACATCTCATCCTTGTTTACACCCTTTGATCATGAATAAGCTCGCCCTCAGATTTTACGAATGCTCAGATTTGGCGGCTGTTTAGGGAGTAATAAACCCACCCACATTCAACTTTGACTTCTCCTTATTAAATTTTGTGATTTTATGCGTTACTGACATAACATTCAGCTAGATCACTTAAATTTGTAATTGCTAGACCGAAAACTTTCAAATCCAGTAGATGAATGTGTTTCGCCGCCTTGCGTGAGTAAACCTGCAACACGCCGCACAGCTCTGCTCTGGGGTAAGCTGCCGTCACGGCGCGGTGGATACTGGCAGAGAACTGCAACGGGGAATCAGTGAGGTTGCTATGATCTTTGCCCAGTGACTTATTGGCTATCATCCTTCGCTGCCCTCCCTCTACAGCCGTGCTCCGTGCAACGCTGCTTCGTACTCCCGTGCCCTCATGCTCAAACTCGCGGAATTGGAACAGCCTGCAGTAGGTGGCGGCCCAACTGGTCTTCCATGTTTTTCTTCCAAGGTGCTAACATTACCCATTTAAGTATTGCTGTAACTGTGATTGATTGATCGAGATCTGAGGTTCTCGGCAAGCGATGCACAGTTGCATTTCCGTTAATCATCTAAGAATTCCCTTTCCTGGTAGTTTCGTGGCATAATTCATACCTGTTTAATAAGCAGTGCAAGATACTATACTAGGATAAAATAGTTGGATAGATCAGTCTCTACTTTGTTATTTAGGTATGGATGAAGATCCCAGAATCAATATGTCCGGAACACACCAAGTGACATTGATGCCCGAAAAATGACAGTCTGAAATACATATACCACATTTAAGGCGGGTTTACCGCCTGTTTCAATCTTCAGAGAAGAGACAACAGACGTTTTACCTGTAATTCAGCGAATAGCTCACCAAGTTATACCACAAATGACATATTAGTCTCCTTGTTTATTTGTGATCAATGTCTACATAAATAAGACATTCCAGTCACAATACCTAACCGTGCACTGGCAATAAATATGTTATTAACTTTTTAAATGTTGTAGTTCGAACTTTTTTCCGCTAAAATCCTATAGACAATAGTTACATTTATGTGTTAAATGACCAAAACTCCCTGAATCACCACATGTTTCCATAAATATTATTGTATAATGAAGGTTATCTTTTTCTTTTGTTGCAGGTCCAAAAATCTCTTAATATCTTGGTAAGTAACACATATAATTTGTATCCAGTCGTACTTGTGGTTCAACATAGTTGCATATGTGATACCAGGCATGGGGGATATCCACAGGGTAGGGTAGAGGGTAGGAATCACCACACCCCGCATCTGGAAGGCGAAGGGTGGCTAGGTTTTCTTGGTAATTTGTGACCATGCATGCTGCATTGCAAGATCTCTCGTGTAAATTATTTATTTTCAGATCTTTAAAATCGTTTCGTTATATAAATGAACTAATATAATAATATGAAGATGAACCTTAAACGCTCTTCACATAAATTTCAGTTAATCTATCATTTTGACAGGTGTGCCCGCTACCTCGTCCATTCCATCATGAGGTTTTAAACCCACTTTACATAAAAGGATAATACAGGGCTATTCAAAAAGAAAGAACAGATTTCAAACATTTATTTCTTCCAAACTACAAAAGATAGAAGCATGATTCCAACGCTCATGGAGAAGGAAAAGTTTACAATTTTATATTATGCATTCAATATGAGCACCGTGTTTTGACAAATGTCAAAACGGTGGCTCATTTCTTGCCACACACGAATCAGCTGGTCTCCAGTTATCAAATTCACAGCTTCAACAATTCGATGTCATAGATCTTCAAGAGTGTCAGGCATAGGAGGAATATAAACACGGTCTTTTACGGAGCCCTATAGATAAAAATCACACGGAGTATTTTAAAACATTGTTGTTTGTTGTTGTTTGTCTGTAGTGAAATGGCGGCGACACCGCTCATTGTTATCGTTATCATAACAATGATCAAATGACAAGAGAAATTGAGCCAATTTGGCCGTGATTGGAACTTCTATCCCCGCTATTTCAATGTTAAACCTTTCTCGTCCATCAACGTTGGAATCATGTTTCTATCTTTTGTAGTTTGGGAGAAATAAATGTTCGAAATCTGTTCTTTCTTTTTGAATATCCCTGTATAAGGTACCTAATGAAGTAGAGGAGTAAGCGTTTGTAAGAATAGCTGTACTATTCTGCAACAGAAAGATAGTCCTTGTTAGGAATGTGCTGCCCTTATAGTGTTTGGAAACAGTGAGCAAGGACAGTGAATGTGTGTGACTGAGAACGCGTGGTACACAGGGAGTAAAGCGACAGTAAAAAATCTGATGTGTTGTACTCACATGACTTTTTCTACTCTTGTACTAACCATGCTTACAAACTCTTATTCCTGTATCTTCTTCGTGTTAGTTCAGATAAACATTTGCAGAAATAAAATTATCTTATTGCTTATTTCCTTGTAAGTGCAAAGGGAATATAGGAATACAGTAGGCTTTGAGCGATAGTGAAATTCTTTAAAGTTGAGATTCCGTTCTCCTTGCACGATCAAGATATAACAAATTGAATAATCATCTTCTATTTAACAAAAGTTAAAGTATTCCAAAGCCCACACAAATAACAAGGAATATCTCCGAAATGGTTCAATCCACAAACAAATTTATTTGGACATAAGTTGTGTATTTTAGCAAGATCTACAACATTTTTCGTATAGTAAGATTTGGTCTCTCTCTTACGGTTTGCCAGTTGTCCAGAGAAAGCAGGACTACATAGCCAGAAAATTCAAAATATACATTTCATTTTACAAATGTTCCATGTAAAGGGTAGTTTAGGATGGAGACATTTTCCTCAAAATCTCCGTGTCGCGTTTTTTAAGCATATCAAACTTAATTATCAAATTTTGTTTTTAATCGACTTTTCGTTTTTGAGTTATGCGGTTCATAGACACAAATACACGGACTTCTCCCAAAAAAAGTTTCTTTTTGGATTCAGCGGGGCTCAAAACATTTCCGGTGAAATCCCGACATAGAATTTTTGGGTGGAATACAATACTTTTCCTTACTATACCTAGTAGAGAAATGAATAAGCTTCCCTAAGAATAGTTTGTAGAACCTATATAAAGTAACAGTTGTAGAGAAAATCATGTGAATGTAAGACGTCAGCTATTCTTGTCGTTTTACATACCCCCCTTATGCTGGTCTATATATTGCACGTTTCAAGAACGAAAAGAAGCTAGTTCGGTAATGCAGTACTAAATTGAAAGCTAACGAAACGCAGGGCGAAGATTGAAACAAGATTGGGATGTTCACACTTGGCCAGATTTTGTTCAGACGCAGCACAGACCAGTTTATCCGTTGTCCATGCCGATGTGAGTGTGAACAAGACTGTTGATATTCTGCTCCTACACTTCATAGAGGATTACTTTCTGAATTAGTATGTAGGTCGAGCAGGTTACATCAGGTTTATGGTGGTGCGCTATCGCTTTGAGTGCGAGTGTTATTTCTGGACATAGAGTTGTCTTGCCAGCAGCTTTTATGAGCTTCCTTTCAGTTGCTGAGGGTATATTTCATCAAAATGAGGGAGTTCGCAGCATTCTTCCGCCGTTTCAAACAGAACTGTAATATTCACTCATGTCATTGTTTTCTCTTCAACCATTCGGTCAAAAAGCCGTCGATGGTTGTGTAAAGGGAACCGGAAGTCTGTTGCTAATTTGGATAATATGCAAACTAGCAGAGAATTACTTCCATATAAGATTCTTAGATCCATATTAAGAAGCTTTTACTTTCTGTACTATGGCCCTTGGTAGTTAAGAGTAGGCATTATATTCTACCCAAAAATTCAATATCGAGATTTCACCGAAAATTCATGTTTTGAGGATCCTGGAATAAACACATTTTTCTTCCTCTACTTGTATTGTATTCTACCTAAAAATTCGATGTCGAGTTTCACCGGAAATATATGCTTTGAGGCCCCTTGAATCAAAAAAGTATTTTTAGAAAAAGGTACGCGCGCCCGCGTGTGTGTGCGTGCGTGCGTCCGTCCGTGTCTGTGCGTCAGTCTGGACAGCATAATTCAAAACCGAAGTCGGTTAAAAATCAAAGTTGTTCTTTAAGTTTATCTTTTAAGGATGCGACACGAAGATTTTGAAGAAAGTTTCTCCATCCTAAACTATCCTTTACATAGAAAAGTTTTAAAAAATCTCAATTTTCTCCAAAATGGCTCTAATGATTTTGATTAAAATGTCATATGTTTAAGATGTTTTTGTGACAAATGAAATGTATATTTTGAATTTCATTTAAATGTTTCAGTGTTCAAAGCTTTTTTCGCGATCTATACACGCCGAGTCAGAGTACGTACACTCCTTTCAGATACGATTGTCTTCAGGATATCGGCAGGCGCGAGGGATCATCCATTTATGCAAGATTATTGACTGTTTGCCAAGTTACTAGTATTTCGCTCTTCTAATAAACAAATAACATGCGAACGCAGCGCTCGGACAACCAAGGGAGTACGCCTGGTCACTTGGCCAGATAGTACGTTCATTTATTTATTTATTTATTTATTTATTTATTTATTTATTTATTTATTTATTTATTTATTTATTTATTTATTTATTTATTTATTTATTTATTTATTTATTTATTTATTTATTTATTTATTTATCTATTTTATTAACGTCCTCCAACTTAATGTCATATCGAACGGTGAATGAACAAATGGGTGAAATGATGCTCAAATGAGCCCAAGGTCCATGGAGCTTTAAGTTACCCAACATTCGTCTTCTCGGGATAAGGGAAACCTCGGAAAAAAACCGTACCCGGATAACTTACCCTAAGCGAGATACTGAGGCAGACACGCTAACCATCACGCTACCGAGGCGGGCGATAGTACGTTCATTACACTATTTCAAATAGTTACGAGTATCTTGCAACATGATATGAACTAATTACAAAGAAAAACAAAATACCCAGTGTGTAAAAGAAAAAGCTTTTTCTACGGACATTCTAATGATCTGACACCTGACACAGGAAATCATTTTGTAACACTTCAGTATTGTGGCATTTACTGAGGCAATGTTCCATGATTTACCAACCGTGATCTACCACCACTTCACATTTTTACTTTCTATACTAGTAAGTAGAGGAGGTATTGTATTCCACCCAAAACTTCGATGTCGAAATTTCACCGCAAATATGTTTTAAGGCCCCCTAAATCCAAAAAAAGCATTTTGAGAAAAAGCACGCGCGCGCGTCTTTGATCAGACTGTGGACAGCGTAACACAAAAATGAAAAGTCGATTAAAAACCAAGTGGGCATTTAACTTTAATGTCTTTCAAGGATGTGACACGAAGAGTTTGAAGAAAATTGCTCCACCCTAAACTGTCCTTTACATTCAAAATGTTGATTTTCTTGAAAATGGCTCTAACGATTTCGATTAAAATGACAAGATATTTTTATGACAAATGAACGTATATTTTGAATTTTTCTGGCTATAGCCCATGTAGACCTGTTCACTCTGGAGACTTTTGAATAACTCGTAAACCCTAAGAGGTAGACAAGATCTTACTATACAAAAATGTAGATCTCGTTAAAACACACAATTTATGTCCAAATAATTTTTTGTAGACGGAACCATTTCGGAGACATTCCTTGTTATTTGTGTCAGTTTCGCAAAACTTTAATTTTCGTCAAATGCAACATCGTTGTTCATTTTTTTATATGTTAAGCGTGCAAAGAGAACGGAATCTCAAAGCTTTAAAACATTTGACTATCGCACAAAGCCTTCTGTATTCTAATATTCCCCTTGCACCTACAAGGAAATAAACAACAAGATAGTTGCTGCAAATGTTTGTATCAACTAACACGAAGAAGATATAGAAATAAGAGTTTGTAAGAATGGTCAGTACAAGAGTAGAGAAAATCATATGAGTGCAATATATCAAAATTTTTGGTAGGTGTGTTCCGTATTTGTTGGGAAATCTTTCACGTTGTTCCTCGCGTATCAGTATTATGTGGAAAACAATTTAAAGTGACTATGAATGTCTAAACTTATATTACAGCCACCCTATTGTAGCGCAGGACATTTTCGTTTTCCTGAGATAATTATTAAAATCCTCCGCAGAAGAAAAAAGCATTGTAAATCAATCATTATATTCGATTTATGGCTCCGCATTAGTTTTTGAACACTGGCCTTCATCCAGAGGACAGTCAGTGAGCCGGAATCTCTTTTCTCTCTCCTTCTATCTCCTGTATTAACGCTCGTATTACATACACAATACGCTGTGTGAATCGTCTCCCCCGCCCCTCTTCCGATGGTACCCGATAGGGTGACGTCACATTGAAACAACACTGCTACTTAAAGGAGGTAACTTACATCAACGCTTTCATTTAAACATTTCAGTGTTCAAAAACGATTGCGCGAGCTGTTGTTGAATGAATGCAATGGTAGTTCGTGTGTTTTTGCAAGAGAGCAAAAATAGACAGTCTGACATATTCACAGGAGTTTTTCTAGCCACTATCGTTTATTTTTATGTACAATGTTTACAAACTATTCCTACATGTTTTTCCCCATCTATGTAGTTTGTAGATCAATTTAGCAGTAACGGTTTGATTACACATTTCTTTGCAGGTGCAAAGAAAAAACAGAAAGCTGAAGCAATATAACCTTAAAACTATGTGTTTCATTTGCATGATTTCCTCTACCCAATGTCGTTTGCTTGTATGTAACTTCTACTAACTATTCCTATGAAAACTTATTCTTTTATCGACATCATTTTAATCGGCATAAATCTTAGCAGAAGTGATTTTATCATACATATTGTAGATACGAGGGGTGGGTTACAGGAAGTAGTAAACATATGATTACATGTTTGAAAGGGGCTCGTTATACGCTGACCTTGAACTTCCATATTCTTCATGACATCCGAGAAACAACGTAATGGGGACCACTTCAAAAATCTAGTGTTACATTCGCATGACTGTCTGCCCATTCAATAAACTATTATTACAAAAGCATATTCTTCTAAATTCTTCTCGTTAATCGAAGGCGGGTGATCTAACCACTCGGATACGGCGCCGCTCATTAATATCTCCACATACCAAAATCCCTGGCACCGTCTATAACATAATGCTTTTGTTTGAATAGCACATTGTTGTTTGTGTGGTGCCGGTAACACAAGTAGTTGCAAGCTGAGAAGGAGAAAACTTAGTTGCACAAGTTGGAAATTGTGTTGCCATATTCTTCGAAGCCACGAAACTCTGCAAAAGTGAGTTCCAATTACAATTAAATTACTTGTTGGTAGCATAGAACTCGAAGAGATTACTATAAGCAGAATTAGTAATGTCTACAGTATCGTAGAGATTTGTGCATCCTGGGTCCTAATAAGAGACACCTGGTGGTCCCAAATAAGTGACAGTAGCTGACGCAATGATGATGCAGATGATGCAAGTTTATTGTCCACTGGATTATATCCCGAGGATACGTGAGGAGAAAAGTCAGCACGATGTATCACATGGCATCGAAGGACACATGAAGAATGCAGTGGTCAAGAAGAAACTTCCATATGCCCTTTTTATTTTCTCTACTACGTATAGTAAGTAGAGGAAGTATTGTATTCCACCCAAAAATTCGGTGTCAAGATTTCACAGCAAATATATGTTTTGAGGGCCCCTGAATCCAAAAAAGGCATTTTTAGAAAGGTGTGTGTGTGTGTGTCAGTCTGGGCAAAATAACTCAAACGAAAAGTAGGTTAAAAACCAAAGTTGTTATCTAATGTCTTTCAAGAATGGGACCAGAAGATTTTGAAGAAAATTGTTCCACCCTAAACTACCGTTTACATGGAAAAATTTTCGACAAGTTTGATTTACTTGAAAATGATTCTTAATGTTTTTGATTAAAATGACACGTTTAAGATATTTTTATGACAAATGAAATGTATATTTTGAATTCTCTGGCTATAGCCTATGTAGTCCTGTTTATTCTGGATGACGTGAATAACTCCTAAACTGAGATATAGACCAAATCTAACCACACAAAAAATATAGATCTCGCCAAAACACGCAATTTATGTCCAAATAATTTTGTTTGTAGAGTGAATCATTTCGGAAATATTCCTTGTTATTTGTGTCAGTTAAGGAAAACTTAAACTTTCGTCAAATGCAACATAGTTGTTAATTTTTTATGTTAGTTGTGCAAAGAGAACGGAATCTCAAAACTTGAAAAGATTTGACTATCGCACAAAGCCTACTGTATTCCCATATTCCCCTTGCACCTACAAGGAAATAAGCATTTAGGTAATTTCTCCAAATGTTTATCTCAACTAACACGAAGAAGATATAGGAATAAGAGTTTGTAGGAATGGTCAGTACAAGAGTAGAGAAAGTCATGTGAGTGCAACACATCAGATTTTTGTTGTAGGAAGGGTTAGCCATTATTGTTTGGCGTAAAATAATACTTTTGAGCAACGAATGTATTTTTCCTCCTTAAGAAAGTTGATATCTCTTATGCGGTCTCCATTTTTAAAATCCTCGTTTTCTTGCCTTTCATGTCAAAAGAATTTGTGTAAATAATTAACAGTTATCAGTCGTACAAAATAGTATAAAATCTGAAAATAAATTCTTTTAGGAAAACAAGGCATAAAAATATTTATACTGGTAGATCTGATAGCCATATTTCAATAAAAGAAGTGTCTCTTATTTGGACACTTTACATTTTATACGTGGTAGAGAAGTAAAAATGACAAAATATTGTAAGCCCGCTACTGTAATGTGGAGATAGCGTGTCTGCCTCACATTAGTTCGAATCTCTGTTAGGGTGAGTCACCTGAATAAGAGGTTTTCTGGGGTTTCCCCTTATCCTGAGAAGGTGAATATCGGGTAACTAAGCTATAGGGACCCCGGACCCATTTGGGCATCATTTCATTCTTTCACCTCCCGATATGACTTACTCGGTTAAAGGACGTTAGACTTAAAAACAGAAAATATTGACAAATTCAAACTAAATAACAACGGATATCTCGGAAATGAATGCTAGAAAATTGTCTTTGAAATAAATTGATCGTTCTAAAGAGGGACAGATTTTTTGTTTAGTAACATTTGTGTCTCGTATTGTCTACTAGTGCATGAAATTACACAAAACTCCTTCTGAATGAAGGGCACTTAATAGGCCATTTCTAGACAAGACTTGACATTTAAATAACTTAAACATGTCATTTTAATTAAACTAATTACATATCTGATAAAATAAAAAATGAACATTTTACTGGTTAAGGGTTACTTTAGAGCAGAATATTTCCTTAAAAATCGTGTCGTATTCTTGGGAGACGCTGAAATTAAATGAGATTTGATGTTTATCAAACTTTGGGAATTTTAATGTTCATAGACAGCGGCGGCGCCGTGGGCAGGATTCGATCCCAGGGACCCACATGTGGTATTCATGGTGGACGAAGCGGTGTCTAGCGGGTTTTCTCCGGTTTCCCCCACCAACTGCTCTATCACCTTTCCATTCATCCATTTCGTCAGCATTTCATATCATCCTCACTATCATACCTGGTGCTGGGCTGACCACCCGCTTCCAGGTCTTCACTTTGTCTGGTCCATAGGTTCGTCTGCTCCCCGACAGGCGTCTGACCTAGGCACAGGTTAGTAGGTCCTAGTTCTTCATACGAGGAGGGGAATCAGATAAAGAAAGAAAGAAAAAGGTGTTCATATCCCAATGTGCGCGCGAACCTATCTTCCTTAAATATTCTTTTGGTTTCATAGCATCTCAAAACATGTATTATCAGTGAAATCTCGAGTTGGAATTTTTGGATGGAGTACAATTCTTCTTCAACCTCCCTGGAACAACGAAACTGAAAGTAAAATGAGCTATTTTGTTCAGGAGGAATATTATCTTGCAAATGAATGACCGAGATGCATTTCTTAAATTGCAAAATTTGTGTTTATTGTTGTTGATTAAAACGAATTGGATGAAACAATGGAAGAGGCTGATTAAAGGCAGTTGTGATAAACAGTTGGGTGTTCTTCCAGGTGAGTTGGCGGAATACAAGTAAATTTGAAGTAGCGTAGACACAGCCCAGCCGCTATTTGAATGGCAAGCAATAGAGCTGAACATTTTCAAGTTTTCACAGAAAGAGATTTTCCGCCCACGAAGTGGAGTGATTTGGTAGGTCTGGCAAACGCCCAAGCCCACAGCATTCCGGGGCGACGCGTGCCAGAAGTCCGAAGTGTACCGAGCGTCTCGACGGAAGCATCCGACGCCGCCAGCTTCCTTGGCCACAAACCCATTGCCCATAGTCGTCAGGAAGGAGGGTGGGCAAGACGCGCGCGCAACGAATAACCTTTTCTCTGAAACGAATTTTTATCTTATTAATGAACCGAATTTTGTCAAACGAGTATTTCTATTGAAGAAGGGGGCCACAAAATATTTAGGAGTAGTGATTTTATACATTATGTAAAATAAAATAAAAATAAAAAAAATTCTTCGTAACATATCCATTACAAAAATGTAAACGTACGATGCTAATAGAATTAGAAGATGAAATCTACTGATTATTTCAGCAAGAGGATTATAGATTGTCACACGAAATTTTCGAAATGCATGATCATGCACATTAAGCTTCTCTCCAGTGCTGGTAAAACATTACCGTAAATTGCTTTGAAAGACAGCTGACAATCACTTTGACTTGTGTTGAGACATTGGAAGATGACGCGGAGCATCAGAGAGACCAATCTGACTGCAGTGAAGATTTCTCAGCAGAGTGCTTCAGGCCCCACCGGAGTTACGCGACTAGCGCCGCTGTCTGCACTGATGAGGAAGTTAGTGTTGGTGTTTATATGTTAATTGTAGTTGCAGTGTGTGAATCACTTACCAAAATTCTGACAGATGAAGTGGTACCACGTGTTCAGTGCATCGCTGTATTTGGAATAAAGCATTTTAAACTTAAAAACTAAGATTAGAGATGAATTTGAGTATAATTGTTGGACGTCCTGATGTACAGTTTCCATTGTTTATATTGAGTGTATAAATGAGTGTGAAACGTGTATTCGTGCGCTTCGCGATGTCGTACCCCAGTGCTCTCAAGGAACACGTTCCCGAAGAAGAAAATTTGACTCGGGGAGATGGAGACGAAACTGCCTCCTCGACATCGCGTCCACCCTGGTTCATGAACAGAGAGTGTGGCCCTTCTGCCGTGGCTATCATCACGCTTCTTGTGCTAGTCGTGATCTTCCCGCCTGCTTGGCTTTGGTTCGTCTACAACTGACTGTTTAGTGCCATGCTTACTGGTGGCGCCTAGCTGCATCTCTTATCAGGATGCCCGTTAGCACCGGAGCCGGCTCTTCCAACGCCGACCGCGCCAAACGCTGCAAACACTGTGAGGGTAAGCACAAGCAATATCCTATCCTACCTAGTTTTATTGTGTTCAAAAAAGGTAATGTTTTATTTATTATGTACATTTATGTAGCGTTAATTCTCAGAAATAACCGAATCAAAGGGGACACAACCTGGAAGTTTTTAATAAAAACTATTATTGTATTGAAATATGCATTACAAGTTTACAAAAAAATATTTGACAAAATCAATCATTTTTCTGAGCCTTCTTGTCATGTTTGTGAGCAACTATATCAGACCACCATCTGTTGATTCGCTGCTTTCTTTACGGCGACCTAAAGACGAAAACTTTTGTTGATAGTGCCATTATTCAGTATCTCCAGTTAAATTCTGATGAAGAATTTGCAGTCTCTTATCTCTAATGCCTTGAACCCCACGTCCGTTGTCTCCCTGTCGAGGTTTTGTACAGTAATTAATAAAACGCCCTTTCTTTTCGCTGACAAACCACACTAACACCAACAGTAAACTAACAGTGAGCTTTGGCATTGAATGCTTGTGCAAGCAGTTAACATTTGTGACGTTACAATCTTTCTTGGAATGTAGAGTAGGAATTGGGGATTAACTGCACACCATAACAACTCTGTTGGAATATAGGATTGGGGGCAAAGGAACTCTGCCAATTGTTGTAGCAACGTTCCCAATAGAATTTAAGCATCTTGTATTTTTTCGTTGATTCTTTCTTATGCCCTACCTGCACGGATTTGGTTAGACACAACTATTTTCGCATATCATGCTATTCTTTATAGTTTTTTCGTTTAAATACAGCCTAGTTTTGCAACTATCGCATGTTTGTGCTGTCCAATGCTTAATATTCTCTTGCTCTCGCTTTATTTAACAAAACTAAAAGGAAACGCCAGCGATAATTAAGTTGACCAACCATTTAGATGTTTCAATCTGAACAGAATGCCTTGTCGGAGTTGCACTTAATTTCAAGTTGACACAGCAACAAATAATGAAATTGCAGTTATCAAATGGGCAACGTGACTGATGTGTGTTAATCAGTTTCTTGCTCCCTTTATGGTGGACTTGAGCCAGTTTCGGATTTGGTTACCGTGGTGTAATTAGTATTTTGCTTTCTATTTGTAGTAAAACAGAGCATTGGAATGTAGATTTGTTTTATACGCGATCTACATTTTTGTGTAGTAAGATTTTGTCTGTCTCTCACGGCTTACCAGTTATGCAAAGGTCATTCAGAATGAAGAGAAATTAAGAGCACATTCCCAGAAAATTAAGTGATACGTACATTTCATTTCTCCATAAAAATATCTTATACATATAGTAATTTATAATAAAATCATTAGAGCCATTTTTGAGAAAATAAAATTTTTTGAAAAAGGACCTATGTAAAGGGTAGTTTGAGATATGGGGATTTCTTTGAAAATCTCTGACATCCCTGAAAAGCAATAAACTTAAATTCCAAGTTTACTGTTTACCTACCTTTCGTTTTTGAGTTAAGTTGCTGACAGACAGACGAGCACACAAAGACCATTTTCTATTATTATTGTTATTATTATTATTATTATTATTATTATTATTATTATTATTATTATTATTATTATTATTATTATTATTATTATTATTATTATTATTATTATTATTATTCAAGGAGTCTCAAAATGTGTATTTCCGGCGATATTTCGGTGTAGAATGTTTGGATGGAATACAATACTTACACTGCTTACTGTAAAAACGTAATACAAAAAGTAAAAATGTACACATATACCTAGGCATATTTACTGGCTGTAAAAATAGACATGTAGTGTATTATAGTAAACAATACATAAAGAGAGGCGTATGTTTATATGACAGTATAATTAAACAAAAATATATTATATAGACACACACACACACACTAGCTGAAATACCCGGCATTGCCCGTGGATTAACAATTTATCCCTACAACTTTTAGATTTTTGCCCAATAGTCGTTTGCAGACGTTTAAAAACGTATTACTTAATACGCTTAAACAAATAGTTACACTCTTAGGATACTATGAGAAACAAAAAATAAGCAAAATAAAAACACCGGGAGACACTATGCGAAACCACTGTTTAACAACCACAAATACAGGAAGGAACACGAGCAGAGAAAGCCTTGCATTTCTATTTCAGTCATATAGAAAATTGTATGAATTGTTTGTAGAACAGGGAGTAGAGAATACCATGTGTATGTAGTACGCTGCATAGTTAATTGGATAGCATGAAAACCTCCATGAAAAAATACACATGGCTACGTGATGAATTTCGTAGTGCTCAATACCACAAATGTAGATTTAGGAATAAGTGTTCAGAAGTTTCCAAATCGAGATAGATAACGAAACAGTGTAATGGTTGTGGATATTAGCGATTACATATATACACATCAGAATATTGGCATCGTGGAACAAGCATAGAATCAGGTTTGCTGCAGTTTACAGGATTCGTTTACTGTACTTAAAATGCGATGCTAAAAGCTCCCAAAGCCATGGTGCTATGTGTGCTATAACCGTGCGCCTACCAGTTATGCAACCGGAATGACAGTTCTGTTTGGAGGATCACGACGAACCAAGGGTAACCTTCAATGCAGCATCGTCGCTGGACGAGTGATGAGCAGGTACAAGGATGCTTATAGACTCTGATAGATAAAATCCAAGTGATTTTC
Source organism: Tenodera sinensis (assembly GCA_030765045.1). NCBI lineage: Eukaryota > Metazoa > Arthropoda > Insecta > Mantodea > Mantidae > Tenodera > Tenodera sinensis. Next base: position 25,120,045 of record CM060966.1, on the reverse strand, counting down.
AGAATAAAGATTATATTTAGCAAAATATAGCGGTGAAAACCACAACGATGGTTCTCATAAATTCGTAGAATAACTGATGAAACTTACAGCGCGATGAGTCACAGATTCCTAGCCGCCCGCCCTTCACTGCAATTACCTTATGGCCAAGCAACCTGTCTCATTATTGTGTGCGTGCCAATCTTTCCTAGATGTTATGTTTTTGGATGCTCAGCACTTCAAATGTAGATTTAGAAATAAGTATTCAGTTGTTTCTAAACCGAGATAGATAACTAAGAAGATTCAAAGCGTGGCTGAAAAGAATAAAGAAATCTCGAGCCTACCCATGCAGCTATCGCGAAATGAGGCGATCGCAAGTTACCTGCCACGTGGTCAGAGCGCGACGTCATTGCGGCGTACAGTGACAGCGCAAACAATTGGACTCACTGCCTACAGTGCATAGTGCTCCTCGAGTGTGTTCACTAGTTCCACTCGCAGAACAAAATGCCTCCAGCTGAAATATTCACGTGTTACTGAATTTGTATGATAATTTGGGAGTGAATGTTTTACTGTAAATGGTGACGACATTGAATGTAAGTTATCTACAACGTTGTTGCGTTGGCTGTACCTGGCCTCGTCTTTGTTGTGATCATGTGACAGACAGCCCTCCCACTTCTCATAGTCCACACTCCGCAACGTTTTGTTTCCTGTATGAAGGTTCGCTCCCTAGTTCTGAACATTTCATTCCAGAACTTTGAAATTACCTCCTGACTTAAAAATGAAATTTTGATATCAAACAAATAGACTGATTTTCAGGAAAATCACACTTCCCTTTTTAGAATTGAAAGCAGGTAAATATTACAAGTATCTGAGAGAGTGGAGTGCCTATATGAACAAAGAACCAGTACCTAGGAGAATCGTCAATAAGTTGGTTTGCGAGACAGTGTATGAAGAAGCAGGAAATAGCGACATTCTAGAGCAAACAGCTTAATTACCAATACATTGTGAGCTGAATAGCGAAGTTCTTAGTAACGTTTTATATTCTGAAACTTCTGAAATACTCGTATGGAAAAATAATATGAATGTATGTTTTTGTGAAACAGATATTAACAGATATTGATTCAATACGAGAAAAGCTTCACAGAAACAAACTTTTAAAAATCTGATGTGTTGCAGTCACATGATTTTTTTTTTTTTTTTTTTTTTTTTTTTTGCTTTTATATAAAGTGTTCTTACAAAAGCTTATCCTCTATTTCATACTAACCGATATAAATATTTGTAGAAATTATCTTATTGCTAATTAGCTTGCACGGCAATGGAAATATGGAGATAGGATAGCCTTTAAACGATAGTCAGATCTTTTAAAGCTGGCCGCTATGTGATGGCTTTGAAATTCTGTTTTGTTTCCATCACCAAGAGAAAAAAATGAATGAGTTTCTGTTTGAGAAAAGTTTAAGTAACAAGAAATATTTCCGAAATTATTCATTTCACAAAAAGGGCATTTGACATACATAAATTATGCATTTTAATGAGAACTAGATTTTTTTGTATTTAGCAAGATTTTGTCCATCTCTTGCGGTTTCTTATCTACCACAATGGGGATTCCGGCACGTCAACCTATGGTTTACAATCTCTTGGGGTTTACGAGTTATGCTAAACTCGTCCAGAACGAAGATAACTTCTGATAACTTTTCCCAAAAGTTCAAGATTTAGGTAGATTTCATTTGTCATGAAAATATTTTGAACACATGGTATGTTAATCAAAATCGTTAGAACCATTTTGTTAAAATCAAAATTTTTGAGGAATGTTCCATGTAAATGCTAGTCTGGAGAGGGGGATTTCTTGAAACTTTTCGTGCCATATCCTTGGAGCATGCTGAACTTAAATACCAAATTTGGAATTTAACCTACTCTTAATTTATCATAATTTTTGTTTTAAATTATGGTGCGCGCGCGCAAGCACACACACAGCGGACCTTTTTCTAAAAATGCATTTGTCTTTAATACAGGGAAGTTCCAGACGCATATTTCCACTGAAATCCCTGTATCGAATTTTTGGATGGAATGCATCTACTTCTGAATCTCGTACTATGAATGCATGTGGTAGGGAAAATAGAAATAGTCCAGGATGCCACATTTTATAATTGTTTCAATTGGTCATATCTGGCGTTTTCACTTGAGAAACAACTGATGGTGTTATTTCTTACTGAACTATAGGGGTTTTTATCGTAGATTTTTTATTTTTAACATTGGTCACACATTCGCCCCTACATTCATAGATACTTCCAGTCTCTCTGGGGGATAAGGAATTAACTGGATAAAGAAAAATTCCCAATCTAGGGTGAGCAGCGAGAACTCTCTCCAGTGACAGAGGCAATCATTTTGTGTTGGGTGAGAATGTTTAATTTCTCTGTCTACCTTTTGTCGTAAATGCAGCAAAACTTGATTTTCTTGCAGGCTGAAGTTTAATTGACCTAGAAGATACATAGGTACCCTTTCAAAACTGGATTCTGCACTGCTCATGTTTGCATGTTTTTGTCTTGAATACTTTTAGAGCAATATATGGAGTTATAGTTACTGTTGTTATTTTTATGTTCGCAACACAGTAGTGCATTAAATATATATTACTATATTTAGCGCGCGGAAATGATTTTATGCAAGTGTTATTGCAGAACAAGATTTGCCGAAGGTGCGTTCTTTGTGTGGTAACGATGTTGAAGCATTATTATCGTTTGAAACCGTGGTACTTTAACCCTGAGATATTTGAGGTTAGAAACGCCTTTATTATGTACGTTGGCAGGACCGCTTTTTGGGATACTTTCGTCTACTGTTTAGTGTAATGTCGGCCATGTTGAACTCTTGGGAAGTGCCAATAAACTGTGTCCACTATACACACAATGAAAGGAATTATGTAATACACACTCGGCACTTCCCCTCACGTCTCTTATCATGACTCCTTCACAACTGCAGAAACACTCATGATGATATATGTGTAACTGCTGACAACGCATTCCCCGTGACTGCACCAGTCAGTACCAGCTCCTCGGTCTAGATTGCCAATATATTCTTGTGGTTAGACTTTTCTTGGACTCGAATTGATCCGGCCTCATTCCAGACATGAGTATAGAACAGCGATGTCCATAGTAATTCGCGAAAGAAGGGAGGTTGGGTTTACCTCCTTCCACTATACGTGGACTTTATCACTTACACGTGCATTGTGTTGCAGTGGGGGTTTGGTAAGATATACTAGAAGCCTGTACGGGCCGATATTCTTGGTTCAACTCGGCCGGGCCTTAACCAAGCCCGAACCCGAGAAGAGGTTATAGTACCCCGGCCCGGCCCGATTGTGTAATTTTGTGTTAAAAAATTATTTGAATTTATTATTATTATTATTATTATTATTATTATTATTATTATTATTATTATTATTATTATTATTATTATTATTATTATTATTATTATTATTATTATTATTATTATTATTATTATTATTATTATTATTATTATTATTTGAAACGCTTCACTAAGAATCATAGAATTATTGATAAAGAAATGCTGCGATAATTGTGCTATTCTGGGAATTGTAACATCGGTGACTAAAAAATATAATACATTATTTTGTATCTCTTAATTTTCAGGCCCGAGCCCTACAACCATTTTTCAAATTGGGCCCAAAACCGGCCCGCGCAGACCTCTAACATGAACATCTGTTCATTAGTGTTTTCTTTGGTACTGCTTACATTTAGGAAGCCCATCAATATTTGGCGACAAAGTCAAAAGGCATAGACTTTAGAAGATCCACCAAGTGATCGTCGCATAACATATTGAGATACAGACTTTTAGTGTAGTTCAATCTGGAGAAACTCTCTTCGGATATATATTTAGAGAGTTATACTCACTCTTATTTAGCTATTCTTGCAAAAGCTTATTTCTCTATCCACTACATTGTAATCAACATAGGCATTTTTATAAATTACCTTACTGTTAATTTTCTTGTAGGTGTAAGGGGATATGGAAATACAGTTGACTTTAAGCGACAGTGAAATGTTTTAAGAGCTGGTTGCTACGCGATCCCTTTGAAATTCCGCTCTCTTTGCAAGGTCAAGGGATAAAATAACGAATAACATATTTCTATTTGAGCAAAGTGCAAGTATTGGCAAATTCAAGCAAATTAGAAAGAATATCTGGGAAATGGTTCACTCGAAAGAAAAAAGTAGTTGACATAAATTATGTATTTTAACGAGATCCACATTTTTTATCAGTAAGTTTTTGTGTATCTCTTACTGTTTACCATTTATGCAAAACTCATCCAGAATGAAAAGGTCTTCCAGAAAATTCAAGTTATGACTTAGAAACTGCCATGAAATCACCTGTTTGTGTCCGTCACTGGATACTGACTGTCTGGTGGTGTTTGTAATGTCACAGGCAGCAGATGATTCACCCTCCGACTGAAGGAGTGGGGTGGGGAATAACAGCTAATTACATAAGCTTTTCCAAAGAGACAAGGTTGTACATCGCTGCCATGGAAACTAATACTTTTATACTCATGTTAAAATACGATACGGGCCCAACAATAAAGAAGCAAACACAGACAGGTTTATGTCTACGTATTGCATAGCGGTAGTGGAGAGGGATCCAGGACGTCCAATAGAATTATTGTTACAATTTTTAACTTTTATTGCAGGCACACGGAAGAAAGCACGGCTTTTAGCACAAGCGAGTCTCTAAATATCTTCTATTGGAACTTGTGTTTACCTGAAAATGTATAAGTTAACAGGCCCTTTAAGCAGTTGGTTTCAAGTTAGATATGCTCAGTCCATAAATACTGCATGACAGAACGTACACCACGAAATACAAACGACTTAATGTGGGAGAACTTTAATCAAAAAGTTTTGCGCATTAAATGCCAATTTACTTTCAGTATTTATACTTCGTAAGTTCCAAATTATTGATTGTATTTTATTTTGGTTGCTGTTTGTTTCCTTATTACTTTCTCTACTAGTAAGGGTAGGAAGCACTGTATTCCACCCAAAAATTCGATGTCGAGATTTCACCTGAGACATGCTTTAAGGCCCCTTGAATCCAAAAAAGGCATTTTTAGAAAAGTTGGGCGCGCGCGCGTGTGTCTTGTCAGTCAGTCTGTGGACAGCATAACTAAAAAATGAGAAGTCGGTTACAAACCAAAGTTTGTATTTAAGTTTAATGTCTTTTAAGGATGTGGCACGAAGATTTTCAAGAAACTTCTGCGCCCTAAACTACCCTTATCGTAGAAAATTCTTCGTAAATTTTGATTTTGTTGAAAATGGCTCTAACGATTTTAATTAAAATGACATGTTTAATATATTTTTTATGACAAAATGAAATGTATATTTTGAATTTTCTGCCTATAGCCTATGTAGTCCTGTTTACTCTGGATTACTTTTGAATAATTCGTAAACCGTAAGAAATAGACAAACTCTTACTATACAAAAAATCTGATGTGTTACACTCACATGACTTTCTCGACTCTTGTACTAACCAGTCTTACAAACTCTTATTCCTATATCTTCTTCGTGTTAGTTAAGATAAACATTTCTACAAATTATCTTATTGTTTATTTCCTTGTAGGCGCAACGGGAACTTAGAATACAGTAGGCTTTTCGCGATAGTCAAATGTTTTAAAGGTTTGAGATTCTGTTGATGTTGCACACTTAACATATAAAAAAATAAACAACGATGATCCATTTCATGGAAGTTCTAAGTTTTCCGAAACTCACACACATAACAAGGAATATCTCCGAAATGGTTCACCCTACAAGAAAATGTATTGTGACATAAATTGTGTATTTTAGACAGATCTACATTTTTTGTATTGCAAGATTTCGTCTCTCTAACGGTTTACCAGTTATGCAAAATTCGTCCAGAGTAAATACGACTACAGGGGCTATAGTCAGAAAATTCAAGATATACATTTCATTTGTCATAAAAATATCTCAAACATATGGCATTTTAATCAAAATCGTTAGAGCCATTTTCAAGAAAATCAAAATTTTCGAAAAATTTTCCATGTAAAGGGTAGTTTAGGGTGGGGCTATTTTCTTCAAAATCTTCGTGTCTCATCCTTAAATACCAACTATGGTTTTTAACCGACTTTTGGTTTTTGAGTTATGCTGTCCACAGACTGACAGGCTGACACACAGACACACACACGGACCTTTTACTAAAAATACTTTTTTTGGATTCAGGGGGCTTCAAAACATATTTCCGGTGAAATCTCGACATCGAATTTTTGGGTGGAATACAATACTTCCCCTACTTACCAGTAGAGAAAGTAATAATGTAGATCTCGCTAAAACATAGTCTATGTCCAAATAAATATTTTTATAGTGTAAACCGTTTGAAGATATTCCTTGTTTGTGTCAGTTTCGGGAAACTTAAAACTTTCATGAAATGCAGCATCGTTGTTCGTTTTTTTTTATAAGTTAACCTAGTAAAGGGAACGGAATCTTAAAGTTTTAAAAGATTTGACTATCGCTCAAAGCTTACTGTAATCCCCTTGTACCTACCAGGAGGTAAGCAATAGAATAGTTTTTTGCAAACGTTTATCTCAACTAACAGGAAGAAGATAGTGGAATAAGAGTTTGTAAGCATAGTTAATACAAGAGTAGAAAAAGTCATGTGAGTGCAACACATCATTTATGCAATATATTTTTACTAAATACAAAACATTTGCGAATTGTTTATCGTTTAAACTGTTTATCAGGTTTAAGGAACTTTAAAATAACTACAAATTATGTATTTGAAAACCACCATTAAGCGCTCACAGCAACTACATTGCTAAAGCAAGATTTTTGCAAAACACAGCCTCAAGTGTGATTGAGCTCTTTGTGAAATGAGTCACTTTGTTTTGTTTATGCGTGAGCACGCATGCTCGTATGTGTGTCACACCTGGACGCCCAAGTATCCTCAATGATGTCATAGTTTGGCAGAAGTTTGAGAAGTTATAAGGTGGATTTTTCTTAGCAGTTGCTTAGAATGACGAGAGAGATATGTATTTGTCAAGATAATTTTACGATTTCAAAATTGAAAAATAAAGGCACAAAAGTGTAGGTAGTCATATTTAAACTTTAATCATCAGTCTAGTTAAATTAAAATGTCTCGCTCTAAGATCAGTTTAATTTTTTAAAGGCATCAGTGATCTCTCTTTGACAACAAAATAAGCAATCCTGTGCATAACTGAGACAGTTGAATTTCCGGGTAGCTGTAGGCAAAGTATTGTTGACCAGTGAATTCCAAATACTTCGTTGGGAGTACAAAATGTAATGGAATAGTTGTACACATTATGACCTAGTTGTCGACGGGCCCTGAAACCCAACTCACTCACTCACTCAATCTAGAAACCCTTTGCAATGTGGTATCAAAGTGGACTTTGTCATTTAAAATTTAATTTCTTTTTCTGGTAACTAAGCTGACTATACCCATTGCGGTGCATAAATGAAGGAACGCATATATGCGTGCTATATGATTCCTTGGACATGGAAAATGAGCTTAATGGTTAATCTATAATTCTGGGCGATAACATGAGATGTAATTTTTTCCCTCATGAAACTTGCTCACACTCACTTCGTCATCCATAGCTCCGGACTCAGTTCTCTAATGAGTATCACTTCTCTTCCTACACAGCTTCCCTGGTCGACTTGGAAATAGAACACAGGACGTGTGTATTGGGAAGTAAGAACGCTGACCATTTGACTACAGGGTTAGTCTTAATTCGTATTGTAAACAGCAGAATCTGTTGGTAGCTTCCGGGTTGCCTATCGGACACAGCTGTTGCTATTGGAGGGCATTCCAAGACAGATCAGCCAATCACCTGACCCTCGACGTTATGGATTTTGCTCATCTTTGGATTGCACTTCATTATGATTTATGAGTTGTGAATATCAGGTTTTCTAAATTTTTCTTTCACAAAAACCTTCCACTTTTGAGTTATCGCATCATGTAAAAATGTTTACTCGGATGCATTTTGAAAGTCCTCATAGATTGGACTCTAATGGCCTTAAATGGTTGAGATCTCATTTTAAAGCTTATACAGATTTACTTGATTACATAGTGCAACGTGTTTTACTAAAAAAAATCTGATGCATTGCACTCACATGACTTTCTCTACTCTTGTACCAACCATTCTTACAAACTCTTATTCCTATATCTTCTTCGTGTTAGTTAAGATAAACATTTGTACAAATTATTTTATTGCTATTTCCTTGTAGGTGCAAGGGGAATATTAGAATACAGTAGGCTTTGTGCGATAGTCAAATGTTTTAAAGCTTTGAGATTCTGTTGTCTTTGCACACTTAACACACAAAAAAATGAACAACGATTATCCATTTCACGAAAGTTCTAAGTTTTCCGAAACTCACACATAACAAGGAATATCTCCGAAATGGTTCACCCTACAAGAAAATTTATGTAGACATAAATTGTGTATTTTAGCAAGATCTACATTTTTTGTATAGTATGATTTGGTCTATCTCTAACGGTTTACCAGTTATGTAAAAGTCGTCCAGAGTAAATACTACAGGGGCTATAGTCAGAAAATTCAAGATATACATTTCATTTTCCATCAAAATATCTCAAACATATGACATTTTAATCAAAATCGTTAGCGCCATTTTCAAGAAAATCAAAATTTTCGAAAAATGTTCCATGTAAAGGGTAGTTTAGGGTGGGGCTATTTTCTTCAAAATCTTCGTGTCGCATCCTTGAAAGACATTAAACTTAAACACCAACTTTGGTTTTTAACCGCCTTTTCGTTTTTGAGTTATGCTGTCCACAGACTGACAGACACACACATACGGACCTGTTTCTAAAAATGCTTTTTTTTTTATTCAGGGGGCCTCAAAACATATATTTCCGTTGAAATCTCGACATCGAATTTTTGGGTGGAATACAATACTTCCCCTACTTACAGTAGAGAAAGTAAAAAAATGAACAACGATGTTCCATTTCACGAAAGTTTTAAGTTTTCCGAAACTTTCACACATAACAAAGAATATATCCGAAATGGTTCACCCTACAAGAGAATTTATTCAGACATAAATTGTGTATTTTAGCAAGATCTACATTTTTTGTATAGCGTGATTTGGTCTATCTCTAAGGGCTTACCAGTTATGCAAAAGTCGTCCGGAGTAAATACGACTACAGGGGCTATAGCCAGAAAATTCAAGTTATAGATTACATTTGTCATAAAAATATCTCAAACATATGGCATTTTAATAAAAATCGCTAGAGCCATTTTCAAGAAAATCAAAATAATCGAAAAATTTTCCATGTAAAGGCTAGTTTAGGGTGGGGCTGTTTTCTTCAAAATCTTCGTGTCGCATCCTTGAAAGACATTAAACTTAAATACCAACTTTGGTTTTTAACCTACGTTTCGTTTTTGAGTTATGCTGTCCAGAGACACACAGACTGACATAGACACACGGACCTGTTTCTAACTATGCTTTTTTTATTCAGGGGTCTCAAAACATAATGTCCGTCGAAATCTTGATATCGAATTTTTGGGTGGAATACAATACTTCCTCTACTTACCAGGAGAGAAACTAAAAAAGCCTGGTATATTCTGTACGCTCCATTCAAACAGTTGCTTGGGCACCATTATGTGATCTTTGGCTGGGTTCTGGCTAGCTTTGGAGCCAGTCTTCTCAATGTATCATTAACTGCATCTTATACTCCATTGCCTTGGGCAGTCACAAAAATACTTGTCGGCTTCCACTCCATAAAAATCTGTTGCATGCGTACACGGATTGAAAAGTTCCTCAAGTTTTTATATTGACCTGCACTTCCGTTCGAGAAATAATATACAGTATGCGCCAAAATACACGGTACTAGAAAATGTCACTGTTATTGGGATGATAATGTAAATGTTCAAATTGTGTTTCATTGCGCTGTAGACAGTGCTCATAATGATCGTGCAGATTTTGAAGTATATCCTGAAACTTAGGCTGCTTCAGAGTCCTCAAAAACGAGACGATCTTCTGACGTAATGCAGGCACAGTATGAGGTGAATTTGGACAGCTGAAAATTTTCTCCTTCAACAGTAACAGGTGCATCGTCATCACCATTATCATCCTCAATGAAATACGGACCTTGCGCACGATTTCCTGACACTGCACACCAAACCGTCACTCGCTGACTATGTAGCCGTTTCTGGACGATAACGTCTGGCTTCTTGAAACCAAGAAAGCGAGTTGTTTGGCGTGTGATAAAACCATTAAGTGAATGTGACTTCCATCGGAGAACCACACGTTGAGCAAGAAATCTGGATTCTCCGACACTGTTGCCAAAAATTGTGCACAATATTCAATTCTGAGATGACTTGCTCCGTCAGGAATTGTCCAACCTGTATTCAATAGGGAAATCCACCTAATCTTGGTGACTGCAACACCTGATTGAGGACACGTCCACGATTTTCATTTGTGGACACAGATATTGGCCTACCAGACCCTCCCTTCGGTTGACAAAATACACTACCTGTATGAAGAATGTAACGATAGACAGCTTAACTGTGTTGCTTATTAAAATTTTTATGATATTGTTCCAACTTTAAACTCAGCCTGCCTTGATAACCATTTGCGTACGAGCGAAAATAATACTCCAATATGAAAATTTCTTCCTCCATCGCGAGGCTCATTGTCACTTCCAATCACAGAGCACAATTTCCGTTACACGACTAAGAATACGTCATGGTGATGCAACAGCACATAGACGCACAGGGATGCGTATTAAGACTACACCAAAACCAGTACTGTATTTTTCGGGCATACCGCTTTTTGAGTTCATGGTTTTTTTTAGGAAATGAACTCTCTGAAAGACATGCACCAATGCAGTGTTGTGTTCCAAGCACTGGTCAAATAAGTTAAAATTTATGAGTAGGATGATTATACTTGAGTTTTACTTGCGTTACTTTTGGACAATTGTTTCGATGGTAACTGCTGCTATCAACTGCTATATGCCTGCTGACGTCAAAGCTTGCATCCTTCTTCGAGCTGTTCATGTTGCTTCCCTTTCTTTTAATTGTAAACTTGATATCGTCAAGCGGTGGAATATCAAGATCCATCATATTGTGTGCATTTGTAGTTGTATTTTTCTCCATCTGCATTGGTTATTGCCTGTTTTAAAAGTCTTATTTTTGGTTTTACCTCATGACGTCATGTTTGGCCGAACAGGAGTAATAATTGATGAGCTACTGCTTGAGTTTTACATTGCTTAGGTGTACCTTAGGCCTGGTTTGTGGATTTCTTTTTGTTTGACCAATACATATCTGATTTAGGTTTTCAAATTTATGTGCTAGGTTCCTGATTTTCGATCATTTGGTATGGTATCCTTTAAGAGATGGTTTAATATATACTTGTTTTATGGAGCGAGTTTAATGCTATGTTCTAGAAACAATTCTGTCTTTGACTTGTTCCAATAAAAATATTGAGCTTCATCCTGCACAACATGTAATTTTCTGAAAATTGCATACTATTGTAGCGAATCATTTTTTCCTTCCTCGGAAAGAGTGTTTGCTGTTTTGAAAAATGTAGTCATATCTCTTCAGAACTTCCAACTTGTTTGATAAACGTTCCACAAGACTCCCTGTGCATTTGTGCAACGATCCACAGATAGCCACTGTTTGTTAATAATGTTTTTAATAACACTACTAAGGTAGCTGTAAAATCTCCTACACAGCCAGCACTTATTTCAGGAGAACTGCACATGATTTTGGAAAGACAATGTTGATAATCTTGGTACGTAGTGGAGAAAGTAAAAATGTATGTCACACTCCGCCTTGCAATTACACTGCTATGGATGCAACCCAGCATATTTTGAGAAATCTATCTCGATGGGGAAACATCCTGCTGAGGAGCTCATATATCTCTTCCATATTTTAAAGGACCAATTTTTTTTCCAGCGCCTTAGTTTTGTCTCTTCTTTTGACTGACAACACAGAGTTTCTTCACTGGCAGTTGCCTCGTGATATCACGAAATCTCTGACAATTTTAATTCTGACAATCTTTTCCGACAGGATTTGCCAGTTGGAGCGATTGTGCATCTTTAGTACGTGTAATCTTTTTTTTAATTTTTAATTATGACAAATTCTACAACAAAAAATTCTGCTGATACCACTTCCGAAACTTTTATGCAGCCGGTAATAATGTTTGTAATCTCATCATCTGAAACAGAATACACAGCAGTATAGATCAATTTGAAGAGTCTACATTTCTTGAGCTGTGATTGAAAAGTATAGACAGCAATTAGATTTGCACTGTTGTGAGCGGTGTTTTTACAGACTAATATCAATATCACGTATATCACTATGTTTTATAAAATTTTTCTGGAATCTTTGCGGTTGCATGGAGCAGTTTCTCATTGAGAATTGAAGAGTATGAAGCAGCTACCAAGTCCTTGGCCCATTCTACTACACCTGCTCTCTGCTAGTTAGTGTCCCGCTCTACTCATTTTGTGAGATCCTTATCTCATCTATTGCACCTTTGCCATAAGAGGTGGGAAAGAACACTCCAATATGAGTTCTTCTGACATAAAAAGAGGTTCGGATGAAGTTGAATCCACAACCACATACATCTGAAAGTATTTTAATAGTTCAGCCCATCAAATTCCTGTTTCATCAAATAATTATTTTCAATACATCCAAAAACGGAGTGTTATCAACAGTCAAATCATCACTTACAGAAGAGCGAATGGCAGTACTTTTATCCAAGCACAGGACACTGAAAATAGTCATTGTTTGTGGTTCCAGTGAGCTGATTGAATTTTGTCTTGGGATACAGCCGAATAATTTTCTGCAAAATCAACCTGCAAGATTGTCTCATTTCTCAAAAGCTCTTTCACTTGAAATGTTTGTGAATGTGTTCTTTTAACAGACACGTGTCGTTTAGTTTGTTACAAGTGTGCTTCATTAACTGACCCGTCAGTTAGGAATAGTTCTGGGTGGCCTTCAGTGTCTTCCATTTTGGTAGAGCAGTATAATGTGTTACCCTCTCAGTTTTTAAACCATGACAATCTGAAGAAACCTCTGACTATCAAAGGAAGTGTTCGTAACTTTTTACTGATAACCTGAAATGGGAAACTAAATTTTGTGTGATACTTGCGCACGTATACATTGTGTGGTATACATGTTTCGGTCACAGCTCATAAAATGTTTTATTTTATCAGCGTGCTCTGTAGTAAATAACTAAAAAGTGTTGCCAGGTGCCAGCCGATTGATATCACGCGCATAAAATTATTGGATTCTCAAGGCAAATATCGCGGGGTGGGGGGAGGGGGGGGGGCAGCATAAGTCGTATCTGTTTATGCTTTTGGACATATCACCTTGTTTCATATCTGGCTATTGCCACTGTTTTTTACCTTTTGTATATATTTTTCTTGTTGCTAGTATTTTTATTTTTGAGTAAAATTTATATCTGGCAATTGCCATGAATCTTCTAATGCTGATGACCTCGAAGTTGAGCGTCCTTAAACCAAACCAAACCAAAGGGCATAAGTCGAGTTCGAGTTACTAACACCATCACATATCTATACAGGTAGAATCAAATATTAAGGTAAAAAAAATATTTCAGACAATTATTTGCACAATGCGGTAGTTGAAATGCAATATGCTAACATAAAAGCTGCGACCTTGAGAATCGTCGGTTAGTATTTCGTTTGTTTCTTTTTAAGTGAATACTTCATTCGGTTGCTGGGAGGTAGGCGCTCGTTTTACATTCGTGCGATTATTAGTTTTATTTGCCTTTGACTGCCAACACATTCGGTGAAGTGAAATGAGGCACCTGGAACATTTCGTTTGCAAAAATCTGGTTATTGTCATTAAATTACATAGTGTATCGGCACGCACGTTTGCTCCTATCATCTAGTGGTTTCTGTAGTAAGTTCACAGCTGATTTAGTTGGATAATTCTCATTAATAATTACAGTTGATCCTGCTTTATACGTCACTCAGTTCTAAGTAATTCATATTTATACGCACATTTTTGTAGGTTCCGGCAAAATGTGACTGAGAAACGTGCTGATAGAACCTTATTTATACGTAATGCGCTGTTATAGGTATTAAATATCAGTGAAGTATGACTGAGCTTTACGTAATTATAATGAGCATGTGGCATATGCTATGTTCAGGGCAACTTGAGGGATATTTTCCTTATCTCTGTTGACAAAGATGCAAGCTGAGGAGCGACTTTCGGCCGCAGAATCAAAAGACAAAGGCGTTCGTTGGTAGGGCCGGCGGCTTTTGGCGAGACAATGTAGCAACAAATGAGAAGTAAAGATAAATATGTTCGGTATCTGGTGTTATCTAATTAACAGCGGATTGGTCTTTCAGTTCTCAATTGCTTTTAATCAGCCGTGGAGAACAGAAAAAGGAAGTGTTATTCACTAGATCAGAAAGAAAAATTCATACGAGAGGTGTAACTTAATCCACGCAAAACCAAAACCGAAATTGCTTTAGACTTAATACGTACAGTCATCAGTAACAAAATGAGGTGTATTCACTTAATGCAAGAAAAGTGAGGCATTCCAAATTAACTGATTTCTTTAAAGCAGGAGTAAGTTCAATGTTTTCTTGGTACATATCTTTGTAAATTTTGACAAATGTAGGTCTACTATGTTGCTGTTTATTTAAATAAAATATGATGCATTATCAAAATATGATTTGTAAGTAATTCTGAGTTACAAGTAATCTTACCTGTTCCCCTTGATATACACATAAATCAGGTTCAACTGTATTTACCTCTAAAGAGGAGGTGTTTTGAAATGTAAATATGAGGATGGGTGTGTGTGCGTGTGTGTGTGTGTGTGTGTGTGTGTGTGTGTGTGTGTGTGTGTGTGTGTGTGTGTGTGTGTGTGTGTGTGTTTCAAGGTAATAACTAAAATGTTATGTTAAAAGAATGACGAGAATGAATCAACTAACAGAAAGTTCAACATGTACATTTTCCTTAGTATAAAAATATTTTAAATATATGGTATTTTGGAGTCATTTCATGTCAACTCAAGTCATCCAGACTGATATCTGTAGATTTTCATGATTTTTGGTACAGTTAGTGTACTTAAAGGTCTGAGCACAAATTTGAAGTGTGTGAGTCTCCATTGGTTCTTCAGTAATTGCATTTTGAAATCTTGAAATTTTCGTAATAAATTGATGCGTTTTGATATATTTAACTAAGTGCAGGACGGCAACCAGTTAGGATACATCCCCGTGAATGGTATCAGTTTAAAGCTTTCATACAATATGCAACTTCATAAGGGTTAATTTGAAGAAGAAAAAAATTTAAAAGTGACAGCTTGAGTATTTTGCAAATATTCTCAAACCAAGTTAATGTCTTCTCGGGATCTCTCTGGGATCAGGAGATACAGAGCAAAACAAACATACCTACATGAAGCAAATTAACAATTTTTTCATAAGCCTATGATTTCAATAATTGTGGCATCTTTGAAATCCGAGACATCAAGTATGAAAATCCATCTAAATCGTGTTGGGTTGTCATGGAATGATGCTTAGATTAAAATCGTTAGGGTCATTTTTGTGCAATTCAATATTTTTGGAAGATGTTCCAGGTAAAGCGTAGATTGAGTGGGGGCTTTTTTGAAAATCTTCGTCTCGCATCCTTGGAAAATGCTAAACTTGAATACTAAGTTTGGTTTTTAGCAGACTTTTCGTTGTTTTGGAGTTATGGTGCTCATAGACAGACGCAAGCACGTACACACCAAGACACATCTATTTTTTCCACGGGTGGGCGTGTGTTGGAAAGGCCTGAAAATACATTTCCGGTAAAATGTCGAAATCGGATTTTTGGATGGAGTACAGTACTTCCCCTACTATAAGTAGTAGAGGAAGTAAAACAAACAAGTCGTGTTGCTGCAGTTACAGACGCATTCGTCTGTGCCAGGAATGCGCAGATTCAGAGGTAAACACGAGTTATATAATGGCATCTAGCAGAGGCGCCCGACATTGGTTACATTACAAGATGGAAGATAGACAAGCGTCTGTAGACACGACATTAGCTCCGAAGACTTACATTCTGATTTACCTACACCATGCCAACGCTTGGGGCAATAGACTGAAGTGTGACGTGGCACAGAATGGCGGACTGCACTGCAATCACTCTCCGCTCCTTTCTATGCACCTACCGTGTTTGATCTTCGTTAGAAAAGGTTACTCATTATTTCACTGCAGATTGCAAAGGCTTAGAACAAATACTAAAGGAAGTACACAACGGAATGATATGCGACTAAATGAACATTCAGTAGATGTGGCGAATGTGTCAATTATTTTTGGATTTTTGTTGCAAAAAATGCACCATACCTAACAGAATATATTTGCGAAGTTTTAATCTCCTAGAGATGAGGGAATACATATTTTGGACGCCATTTTTAAAGCAGTGCACCTCTGCTTATACATTTTTAATGGGCGTACCCACACCTATTTCATGGAGACTTGGAATAAGTTGTTTTGAAACAAGACGCTAAGTGTTCTGCTGCCTATGCGTTCACCGTAGCCTAGTTAACAAGTTCTCCAATAAATCTAGAGGGCAGTGTTTTTCATTTGGCATTTGTTAATTTTTGAAATTATTTACCAAGCTTCTACCTATGTGGCTTGGTATATTTCTGTTTACAAGCTGAAGGTGTGCATTTGATCTCACTTTTGAAATAATTTAGTGTGTTTACAAGGCTATTTGAGTGCAATTTTTTTAATTTGTGGTGACATTAAGCTTCAGTTGTGGCAGCAGATACTTTGCTTTTATTTCTATTAACAGACCACTTGTTTGTAAACTTGTGTATTAGCTATATTTTCAAATTGCATATTTAATTATTCTGTTTTGGATTGCCGAAAAGAAAGGGTAGTACCTCAGTCTTATGCAAATCAATGAACAAAATTTAATGGTTAAAAAATATACTTGCATAGAGGTTAATGAGGAAGTATGTAACTAAACTTTAAACTCATTTTTCTCGGAAATAATTTTTTTTATTTTCTCATATTCAAAAGCTGTATCCCCCCACAAAAATCTAGCTAGAGATCTAAAACGTTTTCCCAATGTAGCTCAGAATATGGGTACTAGAGTGTGTGATTGGAATTTTGATACTGGTTGTAATATTTTTAAGAAAAATAATATAATAAAGCGCTGTTTTTATGACATTTTTACACTTTGCGGTATTAAATATTTTTAAGAAAACTATTCATTATATTGAAATTTCCATCCTTTAATTTGTTACAAAGGTAACAACTTCAAAAAATCACCTTTGTAGTTCAGCATATTTTGGAGATAGATTTTGATAACAAAGTTGATATAAATTAATATATTAAGAATGTGGTTGGATATTGGAATGGATTTTGGTACACACATTTCTTTAGTTGCTAGAAATGTAGCACAACAAATTAAACCTCTATCTGCAATACTTTAGAATGCCTTTTTCACTTTGGTGAACCGTTAAAACAAATGTCATGGGAGCTATTCGCCGTTGGTAAGGTTAGTGTTTTTATAGTGCACCTTATGTAGTTTCCAATGTAGTGTAGCGTAGAGTTTCGCGTCTGCAGTGTGAGCGACCTGGTTTAGATTTAATCTGAGAGTTCGAGGCATAAAATATCCGCTGAAAAAAGGAGAGAGTGAAGCAGTTACTAATAACTTTATGATGTGATGAAACCATTGTACGGAAAGCGAATTTAGCAAAATGGAAGGGTATCTTGATTATTTAACGAGTCCTTCGAACTTACCTTGCCTTCTTTCCCGGTCTCCAATGACTAAGTAGTGTTCCTGCTTCGAGCTGCGATGGGCAGGGTATAGTAATAACAAATAACATGTTGACATAAAAGGGAAGTTCTGATTACTTCTGATGGCTCGCCAAATCAACAAGTGTGGTTTGCTTCACACCCTGTTCATTCGAAAGCAAAAAATGCACTTAATATAAGTAACAGAGAAACATGTTAAAAGCTTTTTCGATACGGATTGTAATTCTAGTATAAATATAGGGAGAACTTCTAGAAGGATTAAACGTTTTTATATTTAATGTATGATCTGAAGCTTTCCTGACGACGAACATATTCAAGATGTTCTCAGGCTTCGAGCCAGGTTTAGTGATGAAACCAGCCTTAAAGTTGGAGATCGACCGGCTTAGAAAACACAGATTCCAACGGAGCGTTGAACCACCTCTAGATTAGACTTGGTGTTTTCTGCTCGATCCGTATTAGCGGACAGTACATACACCCACAATTAGTTGCCTTTTTGTTGCAATAAATTGTGGGTTTTTTAAAATTTAATTTACACAAAAACCGTTGAATCTATTGAGGTACGCCAAAGGAAAAAGTTATCATTTATTCAATTTTCTATGAATATAGCCATAAATCAAGAACCTTCAATCAACAATAATTCAGCCAGGTGATAAATTTTTTTGATAAAAATATTTTTTCTAGAAAACTATAAACTTTTCAACATTATGGTATTATGCTTTCTTGTTATTCACAACATGAGAAATTCGCTGTTAAAGTCTGACGGATCATTGCACTTCCATCCTGTAGATTGGTCCTTTCACTCTTGTTAGTCATTCATCATCCTGATGATGGGAGAGATGCACACTCCCGAAACGTCGATGGCTATTCATGACTACATCTGGCTCGAAGCCCGAGAACATCTTGAATATGTTTTTATATTTTTCAACCTAGATTTTTACTGTACAGCTTTACACGTTTTTGTGATTCTAAGGACTAAGTTAAAGTTTTTCGTATAACACAGAATCGTTTAGCTCAATAAATTCACTTTATCCTAAGCACTATTTACATTTTCCATAACAGGCGTTAAGAATTCGAAGTTACATTTAAGAAAATGAAAACGTGTCTTTCCTATTGAGCCAGGTGTAACGAATCTCGTTAGTAAATATACGGTGAGCGAAACCCCGGACTCTATTGTTGCAATAAAATATCTGATGTGTTGCACTCACATGACTTTCTCTACTCGTGTACTAACCATTCATACAAACCCTTATTCCTTTATCTTGTCAGTTGAGATTAACATTTGCAGGAATATCTTGCTGCTGATTTTCCTATAGATGTAAGGGGAATATGAGAATACAGTAGACATTGAGCGGCAGTCAAATCTTTTAAAGCTTTGAAATTCCGTTCTCTTTGCACGGCCAAACACACAAAAAAGTGAATAACGTCCTACCATTTGAGGAAAGTTTAAATACTCCAAAACTCACACAAATAACAAGGAATATCTGCGAAATTGTTCACCCCACAAAAAATTGCAGACAAATTGTGTGTTTTAACGAGATCTACAATTTTTGTAAAGTAAGATTTGATCTATTTCGTATGGTTTACCAATTATGCAAATGTCATCCATAGTGAACAGACTACATACACTAAGGCCAGAAAATTCAAAATATACATATAATTCGCCATAAACATACTGGCATTTTAATCAAAATGGTTAGAACCATTTTTGAGAAAATACGTTTTCCAAAAATTGTCCATGTGAAGGCTAGTTTAGGCTGGAGGAATCTTCTTCAAAATCATGGGTGGCATTCTTGAAAGATATTGAACATAAATACCAATTTTGGTTTTTAACCGACGTTTCGTTTTTGAGTTATGCTGTCCACAGACGGGCACGTGGAGATTTTTCTGAACATCCTTTTTTTTTTTTTTGATCCAGGGGGCCTCAAAACATATTTCGGGTGAAATCTCAACATTGAATTTTTCGGTCGAATACAGTGCTTCCCCTACTTACTATATGTAGTAGAGAAAGTACAAATAAATGTAATCTTAAGTAAGCATACATTTGCATGTGTGCCACCTGAGAATTGTACCTCACAGTTTTAAAACCACTAGACTTGGCAGTCTTGAACTGTACTTTAAACGCAAACGTTATGGAACCAAACCTCAAAGTTCTGCCGACTTGGACACATGTGAAAGGCGAGACCGACATGTTTTCCCAAGTACCGTATAATCAAATTCATGATGGAAACGTGCAAAAGCATTGGCGCACTTACCTGAACGTTGCAATTTGATTCCTTTAAACTTAGGTTGCCCTTGTCTTTCGTTTCGTTAAAGGACTTCAAAAATTATTGCGCAAGGTACTTAAAGATTTCATTGCCGTGGACAGCTTATTGTACATTGTGTAATAGAATGGGCCATAATAGTCCTCGCAGGCATATGTCTCTAACTCATCCATTGCTGTAGAAGACTCTAGGAAAACGTTTGTATTAAATGTCAGTTTATCTCCTATAGCATACACGTGAGAACAGCACTCTAATTCTCGTATTATGTCGCAGCTTGTATACTATACAAAGTAGGGTGCGTTTATAATGACTTAAAATGAAAACCTCTGATGTGCTGCACTCACATGACTTTCTCTACTCTGGTACTAACCTTTCTTACTAACTCTTATTCCTATGTCTTCATGGTAGTCGAGATAAACATTTGCAGAAATTATCTTATTGCATATTTCCTTGTAGGTGCAATGGGAATATGGGAATACAGTAGGCTTTGAGCGATAGTCAAATGTTGTAAAGCTTTGAGTTTCCGGTCTCTTTGCACGGCTAAGATATAAAAAAAATGAATAATGATCTTTCATTTGACGAAAGTATTTCAAAACTCACACAAATGACAAGGAATGCCTTCGGAGTGGTACGGGAAAACAAAAAAAAAAAAAAAAAAAAAAAAAAAAGCCTTTTGACTTAACGAAATCTACATTTTGTGTAATGTAAGATTTTGTCTATCTCTTACGGTTTTCGAGTTGTTCAAAAGTCATCAAGACTAAACAGGACTACACAGCCTATAGTCAGAATATTCAAAATATACATTTCATTTGTCATAAAATATCTTAATCATATACCATTTTAATCAAAATCGTTAGAACCATTTTCGAGAAAATCAAAATTTTTCGATGTAAAGGATAGTTTAGGGTGGAGGAATTTTCTTCAAAATTTTCGTGTCGCATCCTTAAAAGATATTAAGCTTAAATAGCAACTTTGATTTTTAACCGATTTTTTGTTTTTGAGTTATGCTGTCCACAGACAAACACGCACGCACACTCAGACCTTCATCTTAAAATGCTTTTTTGGATTCAGGGGGCCTCAAAACATATATTTCCGGTGAAATCTCGACATCGAATTTTTGAGTGGAATACAGTATTTCCTCTACTTACTAGAGAAAGTAAGAAACTCAAATTTGGATTGTCACAACGTATTGTGTAATAAATTGCAACACTCGTGTTGACCCAGCCGCTATGTTTTGAGCAGTTCACCAAATGCATAAAAGCTAATTTAAAAGCCCTTCCAGGAAGTGACTTATAGGATGAAAATGTCAATAAGTACCACAGTATTAGACTTTTCAGTCTGTTCCGGCTTCTAGGAATTGCTCGTTCCATCTTCTTAGTGGTCCTCCCACGTATCTTTTCCCATTTGGTTTATAGTTAAACATTGTTTCGGTTATTCTTCCCTCGAACATTCTTAACACCTATATGCTTTTTTCTATTTTTCTCTATGGTTTTTTTTTTTTTCTAACTTCATTCTTTTCATTGCGTGAACTATTGTACCACAAAAGTATCTGCATTTTCTTAAGTTTACTTCCACATTATTATTCTTTGTATATGTTATTTTATATTCTAAGCAATGAATGCCTTAACCTGTTGTGTTATTTTATTTTCCAATGCATTTTTGGCTTTTATTGGGTCTTGTCCTCTGAATGCCATGATCTTTATTTTCTATACAGATATTTTAACTATATTATTCAGTTTATATATTGCTGGTTGGATACTATCCTCTGAGGAGCCCATTATTCACTGATCATCCGCAAATAATAGGTAGTAAAATTTGCATTCCTATTATAAATGTTACATTTTAAAATGTTAAGCCGTTCATTTATGACTTCGTCATTGATATATACTTATATATTAAATACCTAATATTGGTACAAAGGACACCCTTGTCCTACCGCTTAATTACTTTTTATATGAATGGTGTAAATATGTAAATTATATGCTTGAACTATTAATTGGTAGAGCAAGTTTGTGTCACTCTTAAAATGTTTGTTTCTTTTAAAAGTTTTTAGTTTCCAGGAAAGTTTGCGAAAAATGCAGGAAATTCAACCTCGGATCTTTTCTAAGTCATCGTTCAAAGTTACAGTTCTTCCAAATGAGGAAGTTGGAAAGAACGTTCCTCATGGAAACCACCAAAACTGCGTTGAAAGTAAAAGAAAGAAGACATTTTTATTGTGGAAAATGCTACATGCTTTCTTGATGAACTTGATTGAATTAATTGAACTATTGCAGCAAGTTCACGTTCAAAAAAACTTCGTTACGATACTTAAGCCGCCTATTCTCGGTAATCCACAAATAATGTTTCTGGAGTTATTATTCATCCACCCAATGTAAAAGGTAAAATATCCTAAATTTTCTGTAATTGTTTTTCTTACTAAATGAGGGCAATCCAACAACCCTTTTAAGACATTTATGTACTTATTTTTTCATTTCATAAAATTTGTATTATTATTATTATTATTATTATTATTATTATTATTATTATTATTATTATTATTATTATTATTATTATTATTATTATTATAATGACCGCCTCCGTAGCGCAGTTGGTAGCGCGCTTGTCTCTGGCGCGGAGGACCCGGGTTCGATCCCCGGTACCAGCATGGGGATTTTATCCCCTCTGGGAGATCTGGCACGGGGTGCACTCAGCCTCGTTAGGTCCCGGGTTGACCAATTGAGGAGCTACTTGATGGAAAAGTAGCGGCCCCAGGTCTAGAAGACCGCATAACTGGCCGGGAGGGCTCGGGGCGCTGACCACGTCCCACCCTCCAGTACTGCACCTCACCAATGACGCCAGTAGTGGGCAGAGGTGGGGGACGCAGCGGCTGGGCGGTAGGCCTTGGCCCTTCGTGGGCTGTCGCGCCGGGGTTTAGTTTAGTTATTATAATAACATGGAATAGTTGTAATACTCAGGTATATTTTATAGATTGAGTCAGTGAAATACATTATCATTTGTATTTATATATAGCAAATTTCTTAAATATGAGGAGATACTGAAAGTCGCGAGCAACCCACTGTTAAAATTCAAATTCCAGCATTGTAGATAAAACAATTGCAGATCGTAATCTATAAACTTGACACCGCAGTTGCCATATTGTGATGTTATTACTTCCGTCATATGTCCTTAGGCAGTATTTCCAAAATGGTGGACGTCAATATTTCATGATGTCATTGAATTCCTTGTTAAAGAGGGAATATCTGCTGCTGAAATTCTCCTCAGACTTCAATGTGCCTATCGAGATGGCATGAGCGCCAGCTGTTTTAGGGGATGAGTGAATCATTTCCAAGACGAGGCTCATGGCGTCGCCCTCGAACTGCCTCTACGAAACGCAAAAAGGAAGGAGTGAATAAGCTCACTAAAGACAGGCGTGTCAATGTGGATGAAATCACTGCAAAACTTGTAGTATGGCAGTGTAGTGCAAGAAATAATAGAAAACTTAGGTTATCGAACAGTCTGTATCTATTGGGTCGTGCGTTTACTGACCGAAGATGGCAAATTTCGGAGAGAGAGAGAGAGACGATCATCCAAAACCTTCTTCAGAGATTTCAAAATGGTGATGATTTTTAACGAGTATTGTGAGGCGATGAAAGGTGGTTTCATTCATTACGAGCCTGAAACAAAAAGCTAGAGTATAGAATGGTACCACTTGGATTCACCATCGAAGGCAGTGCTATCTCATTGTGGAAGTTATGCGCAGTGTCTTCTGGGATACGTAGGGTTGCACTCTGATTGACTTTCTGGTTGACTTTCTTGAATCCGAACAAACGATAAATGTTGCCACTATATACAGACACTTGAAGCTTCGTCGTGCATTGCGCAATAATCGCCCTAGAAACAAGACAAGTGATGTCAAACGGTGCCCCTGGGCGCAAGCGCGCGCTTCGGAGCTTAGGAAGCTCATGTTCCCCGTAACAGCAGCATCTGCTTGCTGTGTTAATCACGGCTGTACAACATGCACATCATGGGAAAAGTGAAGACATGTCCACATTTGCTGTCCCTTAAAGCATGTGACATATTGAATGCACTCTTACAGGAGTTTAGTGGAACATTTTCAGATTTGGAAGCTTTCAAATCTAAACTGGATCTCTTTTCCTTGGCCTGATCTGTTGACCCGAGAATGTTCCAGTTGAACTTCAACTAGAACTTACTGATTTATCCTGTGATTCAGATATAAAACAGGCGGATAATGATGTCAATTTTTATCAAGACCTTGAACCACAAATATACCCAGGATTTCGCAGATTATGTCTGTTTGGCAGTACATACATCTACGAACAATTGTTGTGTTTTAATGAACTTGGAGTGCCGTCTAAGAGAAAATTGTCTGAAAATAACCTCATGGAGACCTGCTTCTGTAGTTAATGTCCCCCATATATTAAGATATCGGTGGAAAAGTACAAAATGGGCATAATAAATGCGTAATTAGATTCAAAGTGTGGTCATAAGTAGTGGTTTTAATGTGGAGTTACTCTTGTTTTGTTACAGGGGCATTTTGCTTCCTTTTGGATTGCAAGTTTAAAAGTTAAACAAATATCCCTTACCTTTTGTGGTTTTAATGTTTAGTTTATGAAACAATTTGTTTTTGAATAATTATATTGTTATTGTAATTCTATTAAAACTTTATGATCACAAAATCTATTTAAGTACCTAGTTTTAAATCAAACAAGAAGAAACACAATAATAAAGACTGGGTTTCATTTCCCCTTCGAACGTCGTACACCCATGTTTTGCTGTATTTTGCTTAACGTAACGCCAGTTGTGTGTGTGCCACAGTCTTTCTCGGAGCGCCTCATGCCCGCGAATGCTGCCAAATTGCGCTTGGGTTGACATCGCTGAACAAGGTCATCCTGCAGCAGAATTACGCGCTTCCTCAGTCCCATTGTGAAAACATTGGACAAGTTCTCATGAATCAGAGTACAAATTAATTACATTGTAAATTACTTTAAAATTTAAAGTAATAAAGGACATATTTCTGTCTTCCTGGTATTTTCCCAAATTTGAATATACAGCAACAATTTTATTTGCTATATAAGGAGCATATTGCATAACAAAAGTTGGCCCTTTATCAATGACAACCCCCAAAAGTGAGTATAGCCCTAACGCCAGCCTAATGAATGGGAAATGCTCTTTTGACGGCACATGAGATAGCAGAGAGCGTTTCAAAAATAAGTGGCTAGAGGGGCGGGTCCATGTCTGTAGGTTAATTTGACATTTGGCATAAAGGCTTGTTGGCTCGGACTCTGTGCCTGTGGGCAGTAAACAAGTGCAGTTCGCTTATGTGGGCCGTCACTGAAGATTGGTCAAATGCATTTTTAACGTATCTTACGTCACGAAAGAAATTCAGCAGGTACATTCAAAGGGAAGTAGCACTGCTGTTAACGCATACCCACCAGTTCATTAGGAGTTGACGTAAGCGTCACTTTTTTGTAAGATTTAAAAGATGAATATCGCGAGCACAAAAGGTACGATTATATGCACTGAATTCACGGGGGTCAGATTAAAAACACGTTTAAGATGCGCCTGAGAATTGAATCATACTATATATAGTTGAGCAGGAGCACCACAATAGTGCATGGCTGCGCCATAGCCGAGTGGTTAGACCATTCGCTTCTCACCAAAGCGGCCCGGGTTCGATCCCAGGCAACCGCATGTGGGATTCGTTGGTGGACGAAGCGGCGCTGGGGCGGGTTTCCTCCGGGTTCTCCGGTTTCCCCCGCCATCTCATTCCACCGGTGCTCCATCTTCATTCCACGTATCGGTGTCACCGCCTGCGGTGCCATAAACACGTATGGCTTTTGTGTGCCACGTCTACTTTGAGGTACTAACCAATCTGAAAACACACTACTTTTAAAAAGTAAAGTTATAAGTTCGCATATGATGCAAATATTCTTGTAACATTGTTGTTTACACTATCCTCGGTTAACAATGCAAATATCTACACTTATACCCCTAACAGACCCCCCCCCCCCGAAAATAATAGAAGCGTTTATACAAATGTGTATCTGGATTAACGAGAAGTTGGTAGAAGAATAAACTGATTTTAAGAAAATGTGAGCTGCATTCTTTTCATTTCTGTTCACAATTTACGTTTTCCTTTCTGTTATCTGTTTTCATTTAAACCGAAAATATTAAAAGTATTTTTATATATCACGATTGAACGCAAGGGAGCTCTTATTAATCGGCTGAAAATGACGTCTGTCGCACATTGAGCATACCAGTAATGTACCGCTTTCTCCTTTCAAATCAGCCGTACTGGTTACGCATATCTTATAAACGTGAAAGAACCCTCAGAGGACTTGACATATTGCATCAGGTGGTTAATTTTTGAAAGGAATTCTAGGCAATCCATAGGATGTCCATAGCTGTTTATATGGCCATTCCCAGTAAGAGAGAGAGAGAGAGAGAGAGAGAGAGAGAGAGAGAGAGAGAGAGAGAGAGAGAGAGACGGAGACGGAGGGAGGATGAAGGTATTACCTACTGAGCTGGCAAATGCTGCATGAGCTAATGAGTCATCGAGCTCTTTTCTTCAGAATAGGTTTTCCACCTACGCTAAAGGTCTAACTTATTGTGTCTCAGTTGTGTGATTTGGAGCTGGCATGGAACAGGTTCTATTTAATTTACGAAGGCATCTCTTAGTGCATTACCATATTTCCCGTCGTGGACTTTCTGTTGTCGACGATCGCTCCTGAGATACGACACTGTGTGGTGGAAATTAGGCTATGTGGAAACGACCATTGGCGGCATTCGGTCGGTCTGACTTTGGGAAGCTTTCTTATGTTAAATCACATTTCGCCCTGCTTATTTATTTGAAACAGATGTCGATATCAAGTACCAACACAGTTGACGCATATCCATAATTTGGAGAGCACAGCGATGATAAGGTAGGAACACAGTATCCTTTGTTTTGTCAGCCAACAATTACCAGCATACACCTATAGTACCTAATTTGTCTAACTGATGGTTCATTAATATTTATTTCCTTCGAATCATCAGCTCCACTGTGACTAGACTTAGCTGTACATTCCTCCACTTCAGGGAACTTCTGAGCACTTGGAAAACCTAGAAATAGTTTCTCATTTTGGCAGTATATTGTTCGATACTATGATCACTGCAAACATAGTTATATTCCAATAAACCTTACATCTTTGGGAACTTGTTTCCACCCATTTGGCATACTACACTGATACGAATTTGTATCTTGAAGTCCTTCATATTTCAATTTGATACAAGGGCACACGAGTCTGAAGACACAATGGCAAGATGAAGTTGTGCGAGGTAGCATTGTCAGTGACTGATATTCTGCATGGTAATGGAACAGTTTCAAGAAAAACAACTCATTTTCATGCCCATCGCCGACAGAATGAATGGAATGAGAAAATGAGCCAGCAGTTTTATCTGTGCCTGCAGTTACCTGGTACCAAAGAAAAAGTGATGTAATGGAAATATATTATTACGGAAGTTTTCCCGTTCAGACGCAATCCATCTATTGGACTAGCTGAATTCCAACCGTTTGTGTAGCACATTCAAGGAATGTTATTGAAAAGGGCAAGCATGGATGAAATGCTGGAAAGGCGTACCAGTAAACAAGAGATGCGTGGTTTTAATGTGAATTTCTCGGTGATTGAAGCAGGGAAGGCGAGGTGTTTGAACAAACGTTTTATGTTGTTCAGTCTCGTGACGTTACTGATAAAAGCAGGCCATGTGCACTTATAATGACCAGCTCTCTGACGGGATGTTCAGCAGAAGGCCTTTTAGGAAAAGAAGTGGAAGTAAAGCCATATTTACGGAGAAAAATAAACTGTGGCGAACAGTATCCGGAGGGAACGCACTCCCAAAATAACTTCCGTTGCGTAATTTCGTATTGTGTAACCTTTTCTCCACTCGCAAGGATTTATGTGAGGATAACAAATGTTGGAAAGCTGGCAACTTGAAGTGTCTTTATTGCCGAGCGGTGGAGGCGGACCGGGCCAGCTTCTTAAAAATACCAATTTGTGTTATGATGTTTACGTTTGTAGCTCACTAACCCTGCGATTCGCTCCGTGAAGGACAATCTGACAGAATGTGGCACTATGCAAGTAAGCAGAATAGATACAGTAACAACATAAAAATTCTGGGTGTCTGTATGCAAAAGAAACATTTTTGAATTGAATGTAACAGCTTCTAAGGCCACGCATATTGGTAACCATTGTCTGTTTCTCGGTGAAGAGGAATTAGCTTCTGCACAACTTGGAAAGTCTGGGCGAGTTTGACTGGGTCGAATTATAGCAGAGTTGAACGGACATTTGTATCTGCCTTTTTTCCTAATTTGATCGCTGTCATCATCCTGCAAGGTTCCTCTTGAAGAAATGGTGTGCTAGGGAAAAACCACAGTACTAATTTAAAACAGCTTTGATTCAGGAAACGCAAACTGCCAAAAGAAAGTTAGGTACTAATTGTTTATATTTGATTAGTATCTAATTACTTTTGATGCATAAAATAGAAATATTGGATCTTGAAAGCGAATTACTTAACAAAGACAATTAAAACTGTGGAAAGTTGGTCTTGACTGTTTTCCAGTGCCGCCGACTCTTCTTGGAAATAACTAAGGCAGTAAACAGGAGCAATTTTTTCTTTCGGAAGTTATCGACGTTTTTAGCGACTTTTGTGGGAAGAAATGAAAACAACTTGTGGGTATTCAAAGCCATGCAAGTGACCCATCTCTTTTAAATTACGAATCTAGATGCAAGTTATGCCATGTTGGTCTGGTGCCACGAAAACTGTTATTACGAGGAACACGCGCTATTCACGTTACCCCCTGCCCCCCTGTGGTTTATGCTGCATGTCAGAGAGCCAGCGTTTCTAACTTGAGTCACTAGAATATAGGCACAGGAATTACCAGGCAACCAATTACAAAAGACGTGCTATTTCTGTTTTATGCTATTATTATGAGGCATGTATTTCATGTCAGTATTACGTTAATTTTTGTATATTCTTTGGTGTATCTGTATCTTTTTCCCCTAGAGCATGTCTTCAGCTGCATCTTAAAACTTATTGGCTGCATACATGACAGCTCAGCTGACGCCAGACAAAATATGACCTTTGTTCTGTAGTCCTCATCCTGCTTGGGTAATCTGCTGAAAAGTGGCGAAGACAGAGTAGTCGACTATGCATGCCATATTGATTGCATAGGAGTTTAGGACTGTATCACTGCAGTACCGAGTTCCATATTTACTTGAAACCTTAAAAAGATCCCAAGCAAATTGATTAGTGAGCCCGAAATCTCACGAATGTGAGCTATAGGTGCAGCCCCCTGAAACAATCAAGGTAGAACGCCTCAACATTTCTGTATCATGTCTGCTAGTTCCTTCAATTTACGAATTTAGTCCTAATAAGTATACTGTTACAAATAAATACATCCAACATGCTTCATGCGCAACTTTCAGTGGTCCTGTAAACACTTTTATCTTTAGTTGGCATAGACAATTGAAACATTATAGAGACTCTATAGGAGATAAAGACATGGGACTAAAGTGTGCAAAGCTCCTGCGACCGTATAAAAACGGCATTAACGTAACAGATGCAATTTAACTAACGTTCGCATTACATATAGCAGGTCTGTTTTTAGTAAGAATTGCCGGTTTGCGTTATGCTTAGGAAAGAGCAGCAAAGTTTTGCGAATTATCACAAACTCATTATTAAATTAGCTATGCCAGTTGAGTTTATGAAATAGTCTTTGACAAAGTTTAAAATACCAATAATGAAAACCAGAACATATGTGTATTTTTCCATTGTTGCAGTTTTACATCGTATAGCAGGGAGAAATTAGGTCATGGTGAATGTTATCAACACAACTGTAGGTATTGCTTGACTATATAATGGAGCTCGAAAAACTTGAAATGTGCCCATTTATATACTATAAGGTAACCTAAAATGCTGGTTTTTATACCTATAAAGTAAGCGTAGTGTTCATTTTTTAGTAAATATGTTTTTAGATTAATTTATTCATCCTACCATGCGGTCCTTTCACTGTAGGTAAGTGTATCAAGGCTTTCATCCTCTTAAGCTATACGAAGCTAAGAAAGGGATGAATTTCACAAACAGAAAGAAAAGAAAATTTAAAAAGCTGCGGTTGGTTAGTTTTAATTCCTGTGTAATTGTTACTTAGTTTATAATCCCATTCACCCAAATGAATTGGAATTACAGTGAGTGCAAAGTAAAACAAGAGAGCCTAGGGATATATGGGGGCAGGTGGTCTACAAACTCCATAAAAGAAAGAATGTACGAGGGATGATGGTTCCTTTGTTACCTACGACGGCCTTGCCTATCGTTCAATAGTAGTTCAACCTACTTCCTTCTGTCCTGTCTTTAGTGCTTAGAAATTCCTATGCCCGGTAGTCTTGCAACATGGAATAATAAAAAAAGACTAACGCCATCCAAGTTTGGCACAAACTTGGTATTTTAATGACCTCTGCATTTTTCTAATAGCAACTATTTATACAAAATTAAACAAAATTCAAGCAGATGAAAGAAATTTCCCAGGTTATTCTCCAGAAGTTCCAGATTACACGTTTACTTTTCCATGGCGATATCTCATTTGACTATTTTAAACAAAATAATTGGAGCCATTTTTGAGAAAAGGGAAGGGACGAGCATTATTACATTCCCTATGGCATACCAGAACCGTGCTACATTAGTGAACCTTCTTAGTTTTAATCCATGCCCAATAGAAGCGCTTCTTGCTGTACGTAATGTAACTTTCCCCGAGAAAATGACTTCTCTCTTAGAAAAGTTGTTATTCAGTTTTGCATATGCTAATCTGTCAATTATGGGAGCGTCGGTTAGATTTTCCTTAGTTGCGGCACGCCTTTTTCTAATACCGGTATGCTTGTTAACGGCTGGTCCGTACAC
Organism: Tenodera sinensis; assembly: GCA_030765045.1. NCBI lineage: Eukaryota > Metazoa > Arthropoda > Insecta > Mantodea > Mantidae > Tenodera > Tenodera sinensis. Next base: position 25,089,122 of record CM060966.1, on the reverse strand, counting down.
TGTCAGGGAATGAGGCAAAACTCCATCACCGGTGGTTCTAGAGGTGTCCCTTTCTACTTCACCAGAGGAGACCTGTAGAGTTCTTTAGAAACACGGACAATGTTTTCATTTCTAGGCCCACTATTTACCTTGATAAAATTTCCCACGCCTCCTCGCAGTGGACTGCCAAACTCCCCAGATGCTTCTTGTACGATGAAATAAACGCGAAAACAGCAGAATGTTTATCAACGGTCCCAAGCATAGCTAGAACTGAAATTAATGTGCCCTTGTAGATTGAAAACAATTATTATGTGGAAGAGATGTACATGACCTCTTTCAGTAATGTAGGGAACGAAGAACAAACGTATAAACTGACAATGACAACTAGCGAATGGCAAAACTACTGGCCTTATCGCCATTGGTTGGAAGCGCTGGTTTTGATACACAATCGCAAGGTTTAAATATGTGTGGTGTGTTTCGAAATGATGTAGGTATACACTATTTGAGAAATTCTTTCTCAGCAACCAATACATTTTCTGTTGTGTTGTATTCCTTAAAGCTATACATGTTAAAAATGTCCCCTTCTGTCAAGAGCACACTTCCAACAACGGCCTTATTGATGCAAAATCCTGCAGGCTACACTCTTTATCTCAACACCGCCATTTCAACACGTCTTGCACCGTTCCATCGATTTCAAACTTGTCTCGGATTCTTGTGATTGCTAACCTTGTTGTTGGTGGTGCACCAAATTTAATCCTCCAGCGTCTTTGAACCTCAATATTCTCTACTTTCCAATAACATTTCAGTGCCCACTCACGTTTATCGAGCGATAAATACACCGCAGTGTCCGTTTATAAACAAATAAACGTGTTTCAATGCCTTCCTTTGCCTTTTGAGTCATAAGAAATAGCAAGTTTATTTCTGTCTCGTTTCAAAGAGTACATAAATCAATTTGAGACACTCTGTACAAGTAATGTGCATTTTATAACATACTGTTATGGACGTTATATCTGAAGGTTTAATGTCCGAATATGATAGATATGTTGTTTCGAGGTGAAAAAAAGGAAAATATAAAAGCGGGTAAAACAGGCAAGAGCCAAGATTCGAACGCGTGTTGCCAGTACACCAAACAAATCCTTTACCTCTGAACTATTTGATCTTACCTTTTAGGGATTGTGTTTCTATATTTCGCCATTATTTCATATTATCCACTTCCTCGCTCTCACATCAGGCTTCGGGCTGATTACTCATCCTGGTTCCTCTGTATGATCAACTCCGGTTACGAAGACCGCATATACTGCCCGGGAAAGCTCGGGGCGCTGACCACGTCCCACTCTCCACCACTGGACCCTGCTCATGACGTCTGTAGTAGGCCGAGGTGGGAGATCCAGCGACCGGATGTAGGCCAAGGTTGTACTCAAAGGGCTGTAGTCCAACAGGACAGGACCTCATGTCAGGGGTCGTGGTTTGGATGATTACCTGGCAAGATTACCGGGTGACCCGGAAATCCCTCAGAAGCTGTCCTAAGTTCCCGTATGTCTTTACCATGGTTGGGAAACAGGTCGAACACAATTGGCGAAATTTTGCTGCACTTTTGTGCCCTTTGCTTCGAGCATTATCTGTTGCTGCAGTTCGAACTAGACTATCTTTTGCGCCTACTCTCGATAGCAGTGAAGCCATTGGCGTTATATTCGCTTTCGAGCAGTGTCGCAAACAGTGCCTGGACAGGACAAAGAGAGTTGCAGGTGCCGTAGAGGTCCCAACTACCGGAGTGATGGAGATAGTTGTTCCTTGGTTTAATAGGCAGACCTTTTTAGGTTCTTTTGCTTGTAAGGTTCCTGCCTTGGTAGGACTTTCACCTGAACTAGGTCACTCGTGGACCGGGAGTAGAGGTAGAGGATTTTGGGTTGGTTTTGAGCTACTAATCTCATCAGTTCTTAACTTGTGGCTGGTGCTCGGTCGGTCTTTTTCAGTTGCAGGTACCATATGACACCCCTCAGAGGACCGCACGTATTTCGACGCGCCTATTGGGGCGAACCTCGGGTTCAAACAAAAGTCCGGACCCTTGGCTGTGATCTTGTGGGCCTACGATATCGCCAGTCCCGTCTGTCGGTCCCGAACATTGTTACTCTGGATATCAGAGAGGTAGGCGGCGAAATGACGAGTCCAAAGTTCGTTTTTTTCGCTGGCGCGCTAGTTCCAGTGGGACTAGTGGACGTCGACTGTAACGAAGTAGGGAGCGTCTAGGCAGATGTTCAACGAGCTTCCTACAGGAGGCTAGCTAGAAAGGGACTTACCCCTCTGCTGTACTCCTCTCCTCCCCAGGTGGCAGGGAGTTTTAGCATTCCTTGGCGAAGGTGCTGAGCTTAATAGGGAGTCAGCTAGTGGCTAATGCTAGTCTCCGCTAGGGGCGCTGCTGTTTTGCTCTGGTGCTCTGGCACCGCTGCTGCTCCTCCAAAGAAGTACCAAGTTGCGTCCTCGACCCTCTTCTACCGAAAGGTCTGTGATCCGTGGCAGTGACAACATGCTTATCTTGGAGAAGTGATTATGTTGTTTGAGATCCCCCATCCCGCAGTTAGGACACCACTAGTTAGCAGCCAGTATGTTTCATATTCGCTTAAGGCTAAAGAAATGCAATTAATCAAAATTAGAGCTCCTGTGATAAAGAAAAGGGGATTAGCCATTTGGACCTTAGGCGATTTCCTGAAATCCACAAGGATCTTAACATTTGCAAGTTTGATTTTCATGTACACGTGGTAAACAATCGTAAATGAATTAGTTGAGCTTAAAAAAGCTGAAAATCTTACTTTTTCTATTGTATGCCAGTTAAGGAGTTATTTACTGGAAAACATTTCCTGTCATTGTATACTACACTTGTTTGCTTGAATAGAATCAAATCATTTGGGAATACCGGGCTCACAAGCGAGCGAAACACACTGCGTTTTGCAAGAAGCTAGTTGGCAGTAAAAGCAGAATTGTGACTTCCAAAATACTAGCATTTTATTGAAATTCATGTCCTGGTACCTTAATTGCCAGAATTTTGTTACAATATTTACTGCAGACATGGATTATTCTGTCGCTTCGCTTAGACTTTTTTTTCCTCCCGCTAATACGTAAATTCCCCCAGTAGAGTGGACATAAACGCGCTCCAGACAAGCGTAAATTATGCAGCAGTCTTTCGTGGACATCGAAATATTTAAACATTACCATGGCTATTTGCCAGTGGCTTGATCCAAGAAACATTCTAATGACAAGAGTAAAGCGGTTTCAAGGTCAGGAGCAGTACAAGAAGGTGTTGATGTAGATGGCTTCAGTAGGACAGTGCGAGCAAGCTGAAGTGACCAAATTTCTTTCGCTCAGACCTCAATGTGATAGCAACCTAATTAAGAAACTACTTCCCTAGTAATTATTGGAGCAGGTTGGAACATTACTTAGAACCATTATTAATCTCTAATTCTGAATAACTGAGCACGCGTAGTAGGCTGCGCGATTTGCGCATGTCCAGAATTTGCAGTTCCTACTGTTGTCCAAGAACCGATTTCACTGGTTCCGAACTAGTTCCCAAAATGTTGCAACAGCAAATTGGAAATTCAGAACCAGTTCTGAATGAATTTTTGTCACGTAGCAATCCTACTTCAGTACTGCGCATGCTCAGATATCTCAGATCTGATTCTGGATCGTGTTGGAACAAACCTTGCATTATTATTTTATCTTGAAGCTAAGCGTTTTGGGGCAGCAGCGAACTGTGTCACATACATAGGACTGTTTATACCTTTGACAATGAAAGAGAAAAGAGCATGTGACCCTGCGGTGAGTTTATAAATTCGTCAGGTGATCGAGCGATCACTTTAAGGTTCCAGCAACTGCGGTAAAATATTAATCTTCCCCTCTACTGCTGTGCAGATTTTCATGCTTCCCTCTCCCCTTCTTGCTTTTTTTTTTTTTTTTTTTTTTCTCTTGACTGTTGGGAACATTACCAAACCAAGGAGTTACGAGGTAGAGAGAATTAAAAATGGCACGTTTCATAAATATTGAGCGCGCTGAGCGACGCGCACAGCAACAAAGTGCGCAAATAGAGGCCACCAATATAGACAGTGATCTTAATCCCATGATTTCATCTCGAGAGGTTAAAACGAAAACCGGTAGAAACAAGCCAAACAAAGTGTAACAAGTATATCCAACACAATAAATTGTCACTAAAGAACCGTTTCGCTGTAAAAAAAATTGTGTCAAATTATTTGGATCCGTTTAGCTTCTTGACGAATGGCTATAAGTGGTTTATTATTTCAGTGTCGCATAAACATTGTGTAAACAATGCTGTAATGCATTTCTACCTTAATTGGGATGAATTTAGTCACAGTTTAGTGTTAACGTCACGTTAACTCTCTTTTGGAAATTAAACTTTGCCTGACATTTTAACATTAAATTGTGACTAAATTCATTTGAATTAAGGTACAAATACATTACACAATGTTTTGGCGATAATTAGGAAATAATAAATAATTTATATTCATTCGTCAAGAAACCAGATGACTCCAAATATTTGACGTAAATTATTTTTTTTCTCGGCGAAACGATTCTTTACTGACAATAATTGTATTGGACACGTTTGTCACGCTCATCATGTAGAATCAGGGTTGCCAACATTTGAAAGTAAAATTATCGTACCAGACACTCAAAATTGTAGATTTGGATTCAAAATTATCGTACATCTTAAACCAAATATAACAACAAAAATATCAGCATAACACTTATGAAAATGTAGTAGTAATGATGTTTGTGATATTCACTTACAAGATTGATGACCTCAACCAGTATTGCAACTTTAGCACTTATGTTTCTCGTACTATTCATCTGAAAGTTCATCTTCCTCAAACGTTGCAGAATTATACAAATTCGTTGCTGAGATAAACATTATCATCTCGTTGACTTGAAGATTATCGGATCTACCACATTCATTTATAAGCTGAGGCGACAGAGTAAGTTCATTTACCGTATCTAGTGCCAATGTGTTTAACTTTAGTTTTTATTAAACCTAGTATGGGAAAAACTCTTTCACAAGAAGTATTTGTGTGGGGCAACGAAATCACTGATAATGCAATCTCCGCCAGTTCTTTGAGATAAGTATTTCCACCAAGGTGACATTTGTTTAATAGCACTCCAGAAATTGCCAGGTTCAGGCATGTTCATTTCACACGGAATATCACGTATTCCGAGTTTACTCCATTGATCATCAATTTTCTGAACAATACCTTCTTCAGTGAGATTACCAGATCTAGGCATATTGGTAATAAGAGGATAAAGGGTAGAAGGATTAATAGGATAAGACATGGTTGCCTTAGAGGGGTGCAGACAGGCCGTGAGGGCATAAGTGGTGTCGCTATTTGTAATTAATTTCATTTCGATGGTGTAACAAACCAGTGAAAATATTGAAATTGAAATTCTCGTACAACCCCATAATTACCGTACGGATTGACAACCATGCGTACATACATTCAAATTATCGTATGCCCCCATAATTATCGTACGAGTTGGCAACCCTGTGTAGAATCCTTGGTTAACGTATGGCCTAGTACCTTCCATCCGGTATACATATATTGCAAGAGCACATTTGGCAAAGGGCATGCCTAATTCCAGCCGAAAGTGTTCAAAACATGCCGTTTTGTAATTTCTCAGTAAAATAGACCAGATCTTGATGACTCGTTATTAAATATCTCAAAGAACTTTTGCTAGCAGATAGTGCAATTAAAGTTAGGAATTACTTACTATTAAAACTAAACACACTCGACTTGACAGCACGAGGCGCGACTGGTGTGACTACACGATGTAGCATCTTTTGTTTCTTCCCCACTGGTCATGGACAGGCGACATTTACAGATTGGCAAGACAAAAGTTCCATCAATTAAAAAAAGAAGAAACTATGTAAACGTCTTGTAGTAAACATACCAAATTGGATATGGATTCCGGCTGGCCGAGCAGTAATACCACTTTCCTTACAATCCGGGTATAGGGGTAGTACATGAAATTCCGTCCCTTAAAACAGGCAGGAAACTTAAGTTAGCTGCCAATCCACTGGGAATGGAGATGGTTATTAGTAAGGCTCGGTAATTGACCCAAAAATCAGAGAACAATGGCCACTAAGATGCACTTAAATGTTGGTGAAAACGACATTACATTTTTAGAAGTGGCCATAATTGTTTGTAATTTTAACGTTCGACATTTTGGAAAATGTATAATTTTTATTAATTATTATAATTAGAAATATTGTGTAAAGTATCCCTTATTTACTAAGAACAATTTATATACAGGGCATAACTCTTATTCAGCATTGCAATAAAGAACCATTGCCATTCGTAGGTTCTCGGGTTTGAGGGATCACCGGTTGTCGTGAAGAACTTCTATACTTTGAAAAACTCCTACTTCAGCTGACGTAATGGACGCATACTTGAAGTGACCAAGGTCCCTGGTGAAAAACCTTCTTCAAAACAACTAAAGTCAAAATGCTCACCTTGCAGAACTTTCTCAATTTTACACGAGTGATACCCAATGTTCTTTTCTAATACATTTTTCATTTTCTCATAAACTTCTTGACCAATTTTTCCCACACATGTTTGCAAATGTTCCTCCAGACATTAATTGAGAACCGCATGCATACTCTCATCTCTTTTTTCTAGTCACGTTATTGTTTCTGCAAAAATTGAAATGTTGGCATTGATAAATGTCACACTCCTGGATCATCCAGTAAGTCTTGAGCAACAGCTATAGATGCAGCATTTCCTCTATCAAAGCTGTCAACCACTGACTTCTCAGCATCATAATGTTTGCAATAATAGGCATATGCAATAATCCATGTTCCCCAACGCGTTACTATTGGTTCAGGAGGCAATGGTAGGTTGGTACAATTTCACCAAAATGTCTTGTTCTTGAAGGAGCTTTCAGAAACACTTTTTTTTTTTTTTTTTTTTTTTTTTTTTTTATTTTCCACATTTGCTATGAGTTCGTTAACTTGCGGAAATTTTTCACGCACTAATTCAGGGACTCTATGAAGGGCATAAGCTATCCATGTTACGTGAACCAATTTAATGTAAAATGATTTAATTGCGGTTCGCGGTTTCACTGTATATTTGGCTGCATCTGTTACGAAAAGTAAAACATTTTCAAGTTTTGTGCCCTGTGGCCACAAAAGAAACATACTTTGGTCAAATAGATTGCGTACATTGATGGTTAGTCTTCTCAATTTCTTCCGCCGTAAGAAGAAACATTTTTGGAGGTGTGTCAACTTCTAATGTGCCTATAACAACCTTTGTAATATAACGCCCCTCTTTATCAGTTGTCTGGCCTATTGAAACGAATATATTATTTCCCACAAAATCGCGTGTTCTTACTATTGTGTCTTCATAACAACCCTGCAAGAAACCTTTTGTAAGGGTAGATTCATCTGGAAAGTTCTGTGCCGTATATTGCTGCAGAAATTACCGTAATGTAGTGTTATTTATTTTTGCTGACGAAATATTGGCAGAAAGCAACGCTCTACAAAGATCTCTATTAAAACAGATTTTTGGATGATCTCTCCGTGCTTTGACTAAGAAGTAACTGCGTTGTCTTACTTTCCTCTGTTTAAAAGCTAAAAAGTGAAGAAAACGCAACAAAAAGTAAATTCCCAAAAAGTGACCCATAGACTTTAAAACCCCCAAAATACAAAATAAAACTATTCGGTTCATTTTTAAGAGAAATGAATTTATTCTGCATTCTGCATTGTTTGTGGTGACTCAGAAAAAAGATGTTCCGAGCCCCTAATTCATACATTGAGATACTGTCTGAAGTAACATCTCTGGTCCATGCTTGCAGTCAAGAGCTGATTTTGGTGTCTGCGCAAATGTAATTGGTGTTGAAGTTCCACAAGTAGAAATAAGAATGCAGTGGTCTTTGAGCTATTTGGCCCATTCTCGAGGATGAAAACAGGAATCGGAGCATTGAAACAACTGACTGGGGGAGCGACCGAGGTCAGTCAGAAGCTGGCGCTCCTCTCGAAACGAACGTCCTACCTCAAAGTACCCCAGCAGAATCCAGGGGCCGGCCCACTGCTATTTCTAGCGCGCGTTTTGTGCTCAAAAGGCAGGCAGGCCACGTGGCTTTTCGTTGACAGAGCCTTTCACTAAATCCTTACTTTATAAACCGTAAAACAAACATGGCAACAGTACCCAAATGTAATGACGTCATTGTATCTTCAAACCTGACGCATTCGTTTTTTTAGCCACTTATTCCTCAAGTGTTTAATAAAACTTGGTAACATTACATTCCAATTTATTATTTACAGCTACATATTGGGTTCTCAGAACGTGGTAATCTGCAGGTAATGAAAGAGTATGTTGTTCCTTATTTTACTGGTGTTTCCCATGTCACCACATGATCGATTCCAGTGCAGTCGCCCCCAAGGGTTCCAGTTTAGTGACCGTTTCCCATGTCTTCAATGCTGCTCGGCAGTTTTCAGTTGCTTAAGTGCATACCACACAACTCCAAAAAGTTAATAAGACTGTTCATCTCCAATGGATTCCAGCACACTGTGGAGTCATGGGGAACGAAGCTGCAGACTCACTTTCAAAGAAAGGCACAACAATAAAACAAAAGTCTAAATTCAATTTCTCATATTCCTCAATAAAACGCTTGATCATTAAAAAATTTTCTCATTCATACCTTCAAGAAATAGAAACAAATGCCAAAGATAAAAAATGGATTACACTACTTTCCAACCCAGATATAATCCCCCAGAGACCAAGGAAAACAGCGGTTGCAGCCTTCCGACTACTGACAAATCACGCCTGCTTAGCAAGTCATCTCTACAGAATAGGTATCTCAGCCTCACCAATATGTGTCCTGTGTAACGATCCAGCAGAAATGAACGAAGAACACTTGAAGACCTGTGAAGCATTAAGATCAGAAGAAACTACAGTTCAAAAGTATTGGAAAGCACGAATGCTAATGGCTTCATTGCCAGATGCAAGGCACTAGAAAACAACAACAGTGCATACCACAGATAGACACTGAGGCATCGACTAAGTACTAAGTGGATATCCTATCCTTTGGCGAATGACTTAACTATTAACCTTAGGCACAAACGTTGATTTGTACATGATTTACGTGAACTAAAACCTACCTGATCTTCCAGCACTTTTACTTGAATTAATTTGGTAATCTACGTTTAAGCGTGCTACTAATATATAATTTATATTATCATTCATCATTATTATTGTTATTATTACGCAGTAAAACTTAACTTGTTGCCCTGCTGTATATATATGACATTTCTGCCAGAGTTTAGTAGCTGAATATTTACTAAATTAATGCTTAGAACAATTGGCGAAATACTGTCTATAATAATTGTTCTTTACCAACTCAGTTATCAGTACCAGGGACACAGTTTATCGGCAGTTCCCAAGAGTTCAACATGGCCGACATTACATTAAACTGCAGACGACAGTGCCCCAAAAAGCACTACTGCCAACCTACATAATAAAGGCAGTTCTAACCTCAAATATCACAGGGTTAAAGTAACATGCGTTGAAACCATAATAATGGCAGAACATCGTTACCACACAACACATGAACCTATTCACCTTCGGCAAATCCTGTTCTGCAATAACACCTTTGATAAAATCACTTCCGAACGCTAAATATCGTAATATATATTTAATGCACTACTATGTTGCGAACACAAAAAAAAAAAAAAAAAAAAAAAAAAAAAAATATGATGTGTTGCACTCACATGACTTTCTCTACTCTTGTACTAACCATTCTTACAAACTCTTATTCGTGTATCTTCTTTCTTGTTAGTTGAGATAAACATTTGTACAAATTCTCTTATTGCTTATTTCCTTGCAGGTGCAAGGGGAATGTTAGAATACAGTAGGCTTTGTGCGACAGTCAAATGTCTGAGATTCCGTTCTCTTTGCACACTTAACATATAAAAAAATGAACAACGATGATCCATTTCACGAAAGTTCTAAGTTTTCCGAAACTCACACACATAACGAGGAATATCTCCGAAATGGTTCACCCTACAAGAAAATTTATTGAGACATAAATTGTGTATTTTAGCAAGATCTACATTTTTTGTAGAGTATAATTTGGTCTATCTCTAACGGTTTACCAGTTATGCAAAAGTCGTCCAGAGTAAATACGACTACAGGGGCTATAGCTAGAAAATTCAACATATACATTTCACTTGCCATCAAAATATCTCAAACATATGACATTTTAATAATTGTTAGAGCCATTTTCAAGAAAATCAAAATTTTCGAAAAATTTTCCATGTAAAGGGTAGTTTAGGGTGGGGCTATTTTCTTCAAAATCTTCGTGTCGCATCCTTGAAAGACATTAAACGTAAATACCAACTTTGGTTTTTAACCGACTTTTCGTTTTTGAGTTATGCTGTCCACAGACTGACAGACACACAGACACAGACACACAACGGACCTTTTTCTAAAAATGCTTTTTTTGGATTCAGGGGGCCTCAAAACATATATTTCCGGTGAAATCTTGACATCGAATTTTTGGGTGGAATACAATACTTCCCCTACTTACCAGTAGAGAAAGTAATAACAGTAACTATAACTACATATACTGCTCTAAAATAATGGCAAAATCACACAAACACCAGCAAAACAATGGCGTCCACAGATTAATCCATACGCGTCTAAACAGAATCTTGTTTCAAAATGTGTCGATTGACCTCTGCAACGCGTTCAAAAACGAGGGTTTCTGTGGCAACATAACGGATGCAGTAACACCAACTATGGCCGTAGCTTTACCAAGGTTACAGTTTACGAACAGTTGGCAATACTAATGCAGCCTAACAGATGGAATATCACCAAATATAATCAGACCGCGCCATAATGGGGGGAAAATGTTACAGTTGGTTTTTGGGGTATCCTAATATGCTGTTTACTCTATAAAGTACGACATATTTATCAAACAAACAAATGCAATTTCTGTTCACTCGTATGTTAGAGAAAATAGAAAAGTAATGCATGAAGTTGTGTGTGCAGGCTGAAACAAAAGAAACAAGGAACAAAACAGGAGCAGAGCTCGTTGTGTATGTTTATCTTCAAAGTTAAACGCGGTCGCTACATACATTAGTCATATGCAAAGACCGGAAGTTTAGGCATTATAAATCATTAAAATAGGCAAGCAAAAAGGCATTATAAGTAGCTAAAGTAGGCAGTAAAAAAGGCATTATAAATACTAAAATGGGCAATTAGAAAACCCCATTTATTTAATAGATCACATATTCAATAACTCGATCGTCATATTTTAAAGAGCTTGAAAGTTTTAAACAAAATGCTAGTGTTGTAGTTCACAAAAATCTGTTGTGTTGCACTCACATGACTTTCTCTACTCTTGTACTAACCATTCTTACAAACTCTTATTCCTATATCTTCTTTGTGTTAGTTGAGATAAACATTTGTACAAATTATCTTATTGTTTATTTCCTTGTAGTTGTAAGAGGAATATTAGAATACAGGAGGCTTTGAGCGATAGTCAAATATTTTACAGCTTTGAGATTCCGTTCGTTTCGCACGCTTACCATATAAAAAAATGAACAACGATGTTCCTTTTCACGAAAGTTTTAAGTTTTCCGAACACAAATAACAAGGAATATCTCCGAAATGGTTCACTCTACAAAAAACTTTATTCAGACATAAATTGTGTGTTTTAGCGAGACTTACATTTTTGTATAGTAATATTTGGTTTATCTCTTAGGGTTTACGAGTTATTCAAAAGTCATCCAGAGTAAACAGGACTACATAGGCTATAGCCAGAAAATTCAAAATATACATTTCATTTGTCATAGAAATATCTTAAACATATGACATTTTAATAAAAATTGTTAGAGCCATTTTCAAGAAAATAAAAATCTTCGTGTCGCATCCTTGAAAGACATTAGGTAAACTTAAATACCAACTTTGGTTACTACCCGACTTTTCGTTTTTGAGTTATGCTTCCACAGACACACACACACACACACACACACACACACACACACACACACACACACACACACACACACACACGGGCCTTTTTCTAAAAATGCTTTTTTTGGATTCAGGGTGTCTCAAAACATTTCCGGTGAAATCTCGACATCGAAGCTTTGGGTGGAATACAATACTTCCCCTACGTACCAGTAGAGAAAGTAAAAAATGTCAATGTTTTAAAAAGGCCTGTGAATTGCAATGCCTTATTCGTTGCATATGACAACCAAATGCTTTTTTAAGTTCTCTGGGGTCATGTTAATCTTGTCAGATAACACTTTTTCAGATGACAAAATAACCTCTCAACATCGACAGAGGTTATTGGAGCAAATCTAAAAGAGGGCATCATTGTAGGATCCATTTCAATTGCAAGAGAATTGTCACCTTGTAGAATTTTCGAAATGTTTCTAAGTTTATCCAGATAAATAATGATCTCGTAAATAATGAAATAAAGGCAGTAAAATAGGCATTTATATTTAAAACGGCAATATAAAACTGGCATTTCTATCACAAAGGTATAATTCGTACAGATTCACTTTCAAATTGAAGATAGATTTGACACATTTAAAAAGGCATCCTGCCTAAGTTCCGGTCTCTGCTCATATGTGTCGGGAAACGAGCCTTTAGCTTCATTCTGTTATCATTCTTAGGTTCCTAATTATTCCGCGCTGCTAAATAAGCAGGTACTTGGCAGTGGGAGCTACCTAGGTTCGTATTTGTTTTGTTTCTCTAGCATGTAAACTTCGCTTCAAAAATAAAGCGCCTACCAACTCTTGGACGTCCAAGCGCGGTTTACAATATGCGACAGGCAGGAAGACGCCGTTCTGCAAGGTGAATCAATGGAAGGCGGGCCCGTCCCTCGATATTTATAGTCTATCTGCTGCGAGAAACACTGTAGGAGCGAGCGGTAACGTCTGCATCCCTCGGATTCGCTGGTACTGGGTTCGGAGCTTCCCATCTCACTGCATATTTTGTTTCCCTTCTAAATATTTCTGCTTATAAAATTGTACTTATACTAAAGGCATTGTGAAAATAATATTACCCATCACTTCTGGGCTTTTAAAGACCACCCTAGGCCTTAATAATAGTATATTATGCAACGAGACTATAATGGTGGTAATTAATTTTCATGCGAGCGTCTTAATTACCATTATAGTTAAGTTTCATACAACAATTTATGCTCGACCATATACCTAATTCTATAGTTGAAATATTGTAAAATGTGCAGTCATCAGGGACAATGACCTATATATTGCATCAGCTGACATTTGGAGTTCTGCGCAGGCGCTAGACAATCGATTCGTTTCCAGCATGTCACAGTTGCATGATAACAACGATAACCTTGGAATGATACGTAACATTGAAAACTAGAAGGCAAATTGAATATATTGGTTTTCAGACGAAACTTTATCTCATGTATAAGTTATTTATTGTATAATTAATGAAATTAATTTGCAGGACTGTGCTTAGTGCAATATTCTTGGAAGTTGATGCTGTATTGAGGTGAATTTGCGCGTTTTGTGTTTGTCCGACATTTAGCGTTTTCTAAACTCGCGCTAATTGCGTTTCGAGAATTAATCGATATTGCGCTTTGTCATTGCTGCATGTGAATTCTCTGATTGGTGGAATATCTGTCCTTTAATGAAAATTGAATCCTCCGATTGGATGAAGACCAATCCTTTAATGAAGGAGGTCTATTAAAGGATCGCTATCAGACTTATAATTAATAAATTTGAGTACGGTCGAGCATAAACACGAATAAGTTAAAGAAAATGAACTTTCTTTCTCTTCAAAATGTGAAGTAAATAAAATTCATAAACCAAAAGGCTGTGATGGGGCTATGCTTGAATTAACGTAACTTGCCAATTGTGACAGCTCGCTCTGCATGCGTTCTGGGCGTGGCGTATCGTTCCGTTGTCATGACAAACCGTTTTAACCTTGAAATAGCCAATAACCTTCGTGGTCATGCAATCGCCTTTTGAACTCCTTCCACACACTAGGCCCGTACGTTGCGCTCGGCTGGAGATCGACTGACAACCGACGAACGTATCGGCAACACTGCATGTTTTGCACGTGACGCAGTGGGAACGCACGTACCAGGAAAGCAACTGTCACGATTCGCAAGTTACGTTAATTCATCTGTAACACCTCGCTGACAAACTACCAGAATCAACAATGCTCAATCTGCGAGTCGTGGATTCCACAAGATGGTGCAAAACGTTAATTCTCTGGCAACCTCCCTAGCATCTAGCATCTTATCTCACAACACATCTGCTATACGAACAGATGGTTGAGAAAAATAAAGGTAAATTGCTATTCCGGCGGGATTCGAGCCTGGAACTTTTGTCTTCTACCCGCCCCGCAGAGGTGTACGTTAACTACCTATATATTTCTGTTCTTCCCATTGCAGTGCCTATACTTGTAACCTTCGTGCTTACGTTTGCTTGCCAGACGTTACATCTATCAACGAACTTAGATCAGCTCTTAGAGGCCTTGATTGTTGTTAGAAACAACCCTACATGCATTAGTAAAGCACATTTCAAAATACCTACAAAGTATTAAGTATCTAAGTGTAGTTTCATTAGTTACCTTGTGAACCAAGGCTGTACCACTAAGCATGCACAAAGCTCTATATCGGGAACTTCGAATCTTGTAGTGGCTCATTATTCCTAACGAGAAGAGTAAATAGACTAGGGAAGGTATTGCATTCTATCTAAATATTCAATACCGAAATTTCATCTGAAATACATGTTTTGAGGCCACTGTATTCAAAGGCATTTTAGACAAAGGTCCGTGCGCTGACGCATGTATGTATAATAATCTCGAAAACCACTCATGATTTTGCTCATTCTTTCACTATAGAAAAGCCCTATACTTTCTCACAGTCATACTAACATTCCTTCCAAGTTCATTTCATAATTACTGAAATATTAAATAAGTTGCACTTAAACAAATATTCCATATACATGTTTCAGTTCTTCAGTTTACATTTTCACTCGAAAAAGGGCCCAGGTATTTCTAATCGCATTTTAGTATAATTTTCCCATTTTCAGTCGATTTCATCTTTTATCACAATTTCAAAACACAATAAACTGTGGTTCGCAGTGTATAATAAACTAATAGAGGAATAGGATTAGGATGTGGAGGGCCAGGCTTATTGTACCTATGCCCTCAAGGGGGCACCCCCGGGTGGAGGGATGAGGTGAGAGGAGACACCTGGCGACCAGGTCCTGACTGTGCCAGACATTGACAGAGGTTCCTAAGGTTTCCCAAGTTTGATAACACCTCGAAGTCTTTCGGCCTTCAGGGGGGCCCCGGCGTGGGGTCCAACGCCCTCAAATGCCGCCTTCACCACCCGGATCCCACGAACGAGGGACGGAAAGAGTTCTCTCTGCCAAGCTGCACCTAACGCCTTCGCTGATATTTGCGACCCTGAAAGAACCAACGGGATGAATGAACAAAATGATTAATGAAACAGGAATGACAGGAAGTTAGGGGATTTAATAATTATCCTTCCCAGCATTTGCCAAGCGACCGGGGAAACCCCGAAAAAACCATAGGTCAAGAAGGTCGGCCACGGGAGTCGAACCCACGACCTCCCGAATACGAGCCTCACACGTTACCGCGGAGCCATCTCGCTTGACTGATAGGTAAACTAAAATACAAGGCGTTTATGAACAACTCGCGCTAGATCGCATGTGTAAGATATTACCATCCTTAATGATACCATATGTTTTTAT
The DNA here is from genome assembly GCA_030765045.1 of Tenodera sinensis. NCBI lineage: Eukaryota > Metazoa > Arthropoda > Insecta > Mantodea > Mantidae > Tenodera > Tenodera sinensis. Next base: position 25,073,374 of record CM060966.1, on the reverse strand, counting down.
GCTGTGAAATATGTTAATGCGTTATGTAAAGGCGGCAATGGAGGGAATATAAAACTACAGAACTGAGAATCAAGAGAGATAATCCAGAAGGTAATGTACGTAACTGATATCAGAAGGTTGCGGTTAAATCCCTTTTCGACGGTTCCGGCGAAACGTTTCCTACTTTTAAAGTGAACAGAAATAAACTGGTGGGAAGTGCAAGTAAATTTCGCAACTAACAAGCAAACGTTCTGAAGCGGCAGAAAAAAAAATCGTAATCGTTTTATTTGGTGGCGTTCACCATTTACAAATAAGTACTTCTGCAAATTTTGGCCACTCGAACGCAATTGGTTTGTGAGAAAAATGAATTCAAAGAAGGGAAGCGTGTAACATTTCTTCCTGAATGTTAATAATAAAACTAATGGTGATAAGAATAATAATTTCTGACCTTAATTTATGGTAAGGTACATTTAGTCTTGATCAAATGTACTGCAATAATGATAGTCTGTGAAACATAACCTTTCTGTACACCAACCACGTTTGATAACGACTGTTCTTTCACATTCATCGCAATGTCCTTTCAAATTTCTGAAACAATAGTTGGTTTTGAAAATGCTCACAGTGTCTTTCAGCTGACCCCGCCAGTACCCCATCCGTATTGATGTGCACGCTGGAATCTCGGAGAAAGGAATTGTTGATACGCCAAGGACTGTATTTTGAGGATATTGTCCCGTTGCTGCAACCTAACATCCGGTTGATCAAATTCAACGCTATGAGATAGTTCACGTATCATATATTTGTACATCCGGAAGAAATGTCGATCGAGAGGCAGCAATTCGACTGTTGCGATGGCTGGTATGATGTTTAATATCCGCTTTTCAGAGTCATGATGTTCTTCCAAGAATCGCAGAATGTATTTGTATGGCTGCAAACACTATATGGGTCCAGAAGTAAGAGGGTTCGTGTTTTCGAATCTGAAAGGAATGCTTCTGTCAACACACTAAACAGCAGCTTTGGCACTTTTGCCAAGAAGTTCTATTTTACAATTATATTGTCTGCCTTGAACACCTTTTCTTTCACTTTCTTATTGATGTCAGATGGTTCTTGAAGGATTACAAATAACTTTGGGATTAGTTTGCCTGATTGAGACACAATATCCTCAAACTGCAGTCCTTGGCATATCAACAGTTCCTCTGTCCACATCAATACGGATGGGTACTGTCGGGGTCAGCTGAAAGACATGGCGAGCATTTTCAGAACTAACTCTATTGTTCAGAAATTTGAAAAGGCACTGCGATAAATGTGAAAGAACAGCTGTTATCAAATATGGTTGGTGTACAGAAAGGTTATGTTTCATGCCTTTTCTTAATGACTATCATTGTACATTTGTTCAAGACCAACAATGTAGCTTACCATAAATTAAGGTCAAAAATTAAATTTCTCATCATTATTAGTATTGTATTAACATTCAGGAAGAAAGCACGATTCAAGCTACCTTCTTTGAATTCATTTCTCTCACAAACCAGTTGTGTTGGACTGGCTAAAATCTGCAGAAATGCTTACTACTTTCTCTACTGGTAAGTAGGGGAAGTGTTGTATTCCACCCAAAAATTCGATGTCGAGATTTCACCGGAAACATGTTTTTGAGACCCCCTGAATCCAAAAAAAAGCATTTTTAGAAAAAGGTCCGTGTGTGTGTCTGTCTTTGTGTCTGTCAGTCTGTGGACAGCATAACTCAAAAACGAAAAGTCGGTTAAAAACCAAACTTGGTATTTAAGTTTGTCATTCAAGGATGCGACACGAAGATTTTGAAGAAAATAGCCCCACCCTAAACTACCCTTTACATGGAAAATTTTTCGAAAATTTTGATTTTCTTGAAAATGGCTCTAACGATTTTGATTAAAATGTCATATGTTTGAGATATTTTGATGACAAATGAAATGTATATCTTGAATTTTCTGGCTATAGCCCCTGTAGTCGTATTTACTCTGGACGACTTTTGCATAACTGGTAAACCGTTAGAGATAGACCAAATCATACTGTACAAAAAATGTAGATCTTGCTAAAATACACAATTTATGTCTCAATAAATTTTCTTGTAGGGTGGACCATTTCGGAGATATTCCTTGTTATGTGTGTGAGTTTCGGAAAACTAAGAACTTTAGCGAAATGCAACAACGTTGTTCATTTTTTATATGTTAATCGTGCAAAGAGAACGGAATCTCAAAGGTCAAAATGATTTGACTGTCGCACAAAGCCTGCTGTATTCTAATATTCCCCTTGTACCTACAAGGACATAAGCAGTAAGATAATTTGCACGAATGTTTAACTTAACTAACATGGAGATATAGGAATAAGAGTTTGTTAGAATGGTTAGTGCAAGAGTAGAGAAAGTCATGTGAGTGCAACACATCAGATCTTTTTAAATGGTGTGCACTATCAAATAGAACGAGTACGATTCTTTTTCTTCCCCTTCAGAACGTTTTCTTGTAAGGTACACTGTTAACAGCTTACTTAAGCGATTGCACAATTCCGCCCATCGTCTGGTATTACCAAACAATTGAACAACCGTAACTAAAGGACCCAGTAATTGAAGCAATGTTTAAGGAGGAAGGAAAGAGAGAACTGCACTCTAAAAATGCTATAATCGCATTGTAATTCTAAAGAACACAACATAGACTGTAGTTAACACTGCACGCGGAAGAGACCATCAGCACGTAGCAACTCCGGAAGTCAGGTCGCTAACCTAACGGATTAATGCTTTTTACATCCACATTATAAACGTGTTGAATGGAAATAATATAAATACTCATGACACTAACTGCTACCTTGTAAACGACAAATAGTTACATTATCGTCATTATTACAATTTCTAATGCTACAGTTACGGCATCGCACTTCTGCTGGATGAAAGTAATGCAAAATTTGTCACCCTGTTACATTCTAATATTAGGAATGACTTAATACCAATGTGCAAAGAAAATATTCATGCTGACAGGTTATCTCCATGTTAGTTAAGATAAACCTTCGTACAAATTATCTTATTATTTATTTCCTTGTAGGTGCAAGGGAGATATTAGAATACAGCAGGCTTTGTGCGACAGTCAAATCTTTTAAAGCTTTGAGATTCCGTTCTCTTTGCACGATTAATATATAAAAAAAATGAACAACGTTGTTGCATTTCGCTAAAGTTGTAAGTTTTCCGAAACTCACACACATAACAAGGAATATCTCCGAAATGGTTCACCCTACAAGAAAATTTATTGAGACATAAATTGTGTATTTTACCAAGATCTACATTTTTTGTACAATATGATTTGGTCTATCTCTAACGGTTTACCAGTTATGCAAAAGTCGTCCAGAGTAAATACGACTACAGGGGCTATAGCCAGAAAATTCAAGATATACATTTCATTTGTCATAAAAATATCTTAAACACATGACATTTTAATCAAAATCGTTAGAGCCATTTTCAAGAAAATCAAAATTTTCCATGTAAAGGGTAGTTTAGGGTGGGGCTATTTTCTTCAAAATCTTCGTGTCGCATCCTTGAAAGACATTAAACTTAAATACCAACTTTGGTTTTTAACCGACTTTTCGTTTTTGAGTTATGCTGTCCACAGACTGACAGACACACAGACACAGACACACAACGGACCTTTTTCTAAAAATGCTTTTTTTGGATTCAGGGGGCCTCAAAGCATATATTTCCGGTGAAATCTCGACATCGAATTTTTGGGTGGAATACAATACTTCCCCTACTTACCAGTAGAGAAAGTAATAAGTTAAAATGTATTCATTTCTGTTAGTGTAGTTTGACTTACTCAGCACTGCCGACTGAGGAAAATGAAACGCAAGAACTATATGTATTTCAGAAAACGAGTATATAATCTCAAATGTTACTTTATTTTTAACATTAACAAATGAATTTCTTCTGAAAAAATGCATTAATATTAAAAGAACAATTGTTAAAAACACAGTTATCAAATTGAAATGGAGTGCTATTTTGTTGTTAATCGGTTGTAATGTATAACACATGTTGTTCAGCGATTCGGGGATTGGCGACGCTGACTGAACAAAAGAATGATCTGGTGATAATTCGTGTATAATTTAGCGTCCCTATGCATGAAGTAGTCCTCATCAATTAAACTTAACACACTTAAAAACTCCATACCCGCCAGGGTGCAGCCAGCAGGATGCAGAGAGCTGCTGTATCCTGAAGGACAGTTCTAGAGGAGTACTATGCTTCATCCTGAACTTGACCATCCATCCTAAAACATAACAAACCATCCTGAAACAACCATTCCTAGAAATAGTCTATCTGCGGTTATAATCTTCCCAAAAGTTAAAGGCATATGGAGGCGGGTCGTACTAGAGACTCCAGCGAATCCTAAGCTTGTCCCTCCTACCAGCGCTGCCAAATGTGGTACACGCATCTCATGCGCTCTTATGTACAGAACGTCTGCCGGGACGCACTACACTTGGCAACAGCGCTCCGCTTGAGCATTGGCCAGCGTTCACATGCCTTTAACTTTTGCGAGCAGTATAGATACTGAGGTTGGGCACGCAGCAAGAGCACTCAGCCTGCCAGCAGCTATGATGAATAACCCTGATCCATCACTACAGCTCAGTGGCTCGATGTGTCAAACCATCAGTTTCTTAGTACTACTTGCTGCGGTGTCAATAATTTAAGTGCTTGCATCAAGGAGCGGCATTAAGACTACCTGTCAATGAGCTACCTCATACAAGTAATATGTCATGTGATTTCTCTCGAACTCTACGCGTGCTCATATATTTTATGCAGTGACAAGATTACTGCAAGCAGATTTTGGCGTCTGTATGGAAGGAGTTTGGTAGGGATAGTCAGACTGAATATGGCTCCATAAGATAAAGTTGAAGTCAACTTCTCCAACAGTGGAAGACGCGCTATTGCGCCACTATGGCCTGTCCTTTTTACTTTCTCTACTGGTAAGTAGGGGAAGTACCCGTTGTATTTCACCCAAAAATTCGATGTCGAGATTTCACCGGAAATATATGTTTTGAGATCCCTGAACCCCCCCCCCCCCAAAAGCATTTTTAGAAAAAGGTTCGTGTGTGTGTGTGTGTGTGTGTGTGTGTGTGTGTGTGTGTGTGTGTGTGTGTGTGGGGACAGCATAAGTCAAAAGCGAAAAGTGGGTTAAAAACCAAAGTTCGTATTTAAGTTTAATGTCTTTCAAGGTGCAACACGAAAATTTTGAAGAAAATAACCCCACCCTAAACTACCCTTTACATGAAAATTTTTTTGAAATTTTTTATTTTCTTGAAAATGGCTCTAACGATTTTGATTAAAATGTTATATGTATGAGATATTTGTATGACAAATGAAATGTATATCTTGAATTTTCTGGCTATAGCCGCTGTAGTCGTATTTACTCTGGACGACTTTTGCATAACTGGTAAACCGTTAGAGATAGACCGAATCATACTATACAAAAAATGTAGATCTTGCTAAAATACACAATTTATGTCCGAATATATATAATTTTTTTTTTTTTTTTAGAGTGAACCATTTCCGAGATATTCCTTGTTATGTGTGTGCGTTTCGGAAAACTTAAAAACTTTCGTGAAATGCAACATCGTTGTTCATCTTTTTTATGTTAAGTGTTCAAAGAGAACGGAATATCAAAGCTTTAAAACATTTGACTAGCGCACAAAGCCTACTGTATTCTAATATTCCCCTTGCACCTACAAGGAAATAAGCAATAAGATTATTTATACAAATGTTTAGCTCAACTAAGAGAAGAAGATATAGGAATAAGAGTTTGTAAAAATGGTTAGTACAAGAGTAGAGAAAGTCATGTGAGTGCAATACATCAGATTTTTTAAAAATAAATTTAGTATTAAATCCATGATTGTAAGAAAATACTGCGTAAATGCAATAAAATACAACAAATATAATGGCAGTAAAGTGTGACTGACAGGGTTTTTGAACTCTCTGACAGTCATTAGTGTACCCCACCCCCTAGGCCGGGTAGGTAGTGGAAACAAGGTTATGTTCCAAGTTAACATTACAGTACAGTACGCGTAGCCGGTAGGCCCGAACAATAATACGCAGCTTCAAAATACCAGTCAGGTAATTGAGGACATTGTTGGACTATACCATTTTAAGGAGAGGAAGAAAGAAAGTATTGTGGGTGTAATTTTGAAATTAAAATCTGTCCTGGGATTTTCTACGTCACACAGACAATAGGCTTGAGCTGAGATAAACCGTTTCGATGGATAGGATGAGTGAGGTTGAAGACCTGTTATTTCTTCAATTTCCCATCTGCGACCAAGCTTTTCAGTGTCACATGGATACAATATTTGTGGAAGCAACTTGTTAGTATCATTAAATCGCGTAAAATACGTTTTTCTTTAAAGGAAACAAGTTCATTTCGTATTTATATAGCATTTTGTTACTCATTTAGCATTTTAGGTGAATTTCGCATTTTATCGCATATTCAAAACACGTTTAAAGTGAATTAATGGATCATTAACAATGTAAACATGCAGGTATAGCCTTTTTATATGCAATTCGCACTTGATCGCTAATGCGAAAAATCATCAGCCCTAGAAATTATACAAGTAGAAAATTTAGCAATTTCAGGCCTAAAATACGACTTACCGGATCTGATAGTCAACGCCTGAATTGTAAAATATCAAATGTGTTGGTGATCATAAACGAACAACAGTCCAATCTCCCAATCCCTTGGCTTAAAAGGCAGACTGTACCACTACCTCTGCACCGAGAGTTCCATCACTTTTTCCTTCTTTGTCTTTGCAGTGGTCATTATTGAAAAATTCTGATTCCTCGTTTGCACGGGACAAAGTCAGTTTTGGAAGTTTTCCTATGTCAGAAAATTTCAGGTCTTCCGTAAAGTCCTTAACATTAGATATAATGTGCCACATTTAATCGACCTTCAGTACCATTAAATTGTCTCTTGTTAAATGAAAAAAAGCGGAGGGGGGGGGATTGTACAGGCACATTTGCACATTAATGGTCATTGAAATGTTAAGTTGAATGTGGTAATTTTGTAAGTCAAGACCCATGCTTCCTGAGTATTACGGTAGGACACAAAAATTCATTTCTTAATACAGTGGATTCCTAACTGGCAAACGTCTCTGTGTTTCCTCAACAGCAACCATAAAATTCCAAACATCTCTTTCTTACTTTGTCAACGCCAAGAATAGTTAGCTCCTTTAGCAACACTTTCACATTCGGGTCCTAGCATAGCTATCTCTATTCTCACCAGAGACAGCTATGACCCTAATCGTCAAGTTTCGAGTACAAAATGGACTCAGTTTCTCTGGTAATTCTTGTTTTTCTTCTTCAGTTTCATCTGACAAGTGCATACTTAGCCTTACATGGAGAATAATTTAATTTGTGTGTCTGCAGTATTCTTATTTGAACATTTTCTTTCGCAGTTCGCATATCTGATTAATCGTTTCTAAATTTCCCATATATTTTGCAATTTTTCATGTTTTCCTTTTTCCCCACGGTACTAAATTTGTGATTATTTTTCCCTCGTCCGTGGTAAATTTCCCACAGTCTGGCAATTCTGCATGACAGTGAACTAGCTGGGAGCCATCAAAGCTACCTCACTAAAAGCGATACTGGTGGCCACAATTACAACTTCTTGCAATAATGCAACCCTCATAAGCAAAAAGAAAGCTGCGACTCTTTTAGCATTTGACAAACATTATGACATTTTGAACCTAACACGGCGAAATTACAAATTTTTATTGCTAAATGTTCTAATTTTCTTGATCTTTGCTATTTCCTGCCATTCGGAAGCTCTCAAACTAGCCGTTTCATCAGGCCAAAGTTTTTTTTGAAAATCTATGTTGAGATTTTCTGATTTACTAGATGGAAGCTCTGAAACCAGCATTAATTTTGTTTTAACAGGCTGCAGTTATAGAAAATTGCAATTTTAATAATTGTATCTCATTCATAACTTTCTTTTAAGTGCCTTCCCACCCCTTGATTCTGTTTCCTGTTACGGTATCTACTTGTTACAGGTAGGGATTACGGTCGGGTTCAGGGCCTCAGTCTGTTCTCGGTAATAAAAAAGAGGGATGCAATCTTTTTCTTGTAAAACTTCATTCATAAGAAGTATAGTTCTTTAGTTTAAAAAACTAAAGAACTATAACAAACTTTTATAAAAATGCATATAAAGCTTACTTTGGTGTGCCTCTTGGTGATTTGGTAAAAAGTGGACACATGTACCGAAAATATAAGACGGTGCTAACAGAAGTCGTCGGCGTTTGTTACACCAGCGTATGACATGAACCTGCATACTACATTTTGCTATTTTGTATGTGCAACATTGCTGATATCACAAGAAGGAATGGAAGTGCTTTAAAATGTCCCACTAATTTGGAGTTTAATTCCTCGCTTTCCACTCTGTGAGCAAGTGCATGAAAATCGTAATGAAAGCAGTTCAAGCTCGAGCACTGAAGATGAGCCACGGTCATCAGCAGACATGAACCAACTGGTGAACTTCAAAATTCAAAGGAGGCTCAACAATTCACACAGGTTAACTTAAATGACCTGGTAAGGGATTTGTACCTACCAAGGAGCAGTTCGAAACGTCTTACTTCGAGATTAAAGGAAGAAAGCATGTTAGCTCCTGGAACTTTTGTTACAGCTTACAGGCAGTGGAATAACGATTTTTTATCTTTCTTCTCACACGCTGATAAACCGTAGTTCTGTAACAACGTAGCTGTGAACCTCACAAATGGTTACGTTTTATTGAAAGTTCAAGGGAAAGAAGACTGTACAGAGGAAATGTAGTAGCTTCTATTCCAGTAGATCATTAGTGCAACAAGCTCATCATCCGGATATATCATCGACCCAGCAGTGAGAATGGAGCAGAATGAGCAACAAGCAGTTGGAATACACGTTGAAATATATCGAATCTACATGCCTACCATACCCTGTTACCTTGAGAAGTAGAATTTATGATTAACTGAAGATATTGGGTCGATCGTTCGGACAAGGGGAACCATGCCTACCCACTTTGCCAAGTTTTGCAAAAAGTTGAACCTAAAGGCCAATGTTATGTACAATATTGCAGTTCATGCCCTTAAAGTTTGAATAAAGATTCTACAAAACCATCCATACATTATTTTCACGTTTTGGTGTACGTTTAAAAGAAGAAGTTGTGTCAATTTTCATCCACTGATCTCTCCTTAAAATACTATTTTCCCTGATTTTATTACAGATTGGATTTTGTTTCACTGATATGTTGACAGTCATGTCTGGTCTTCTTGCGTTAGTATTGTTTTATACAAACATTTGTGAAATTTTAATTTTGTCTGCATATTTGGCAGTCTACTTTTGGGAAAGCCGGAAGTTTTCTTTATGAATAAAATATGAAGTAAATACTTTGTTGTTGTTTGAACCATTTCCAAGATATGTATTAGTATTGGCGTACATATTCTTTTTGTCTTTTCGAACCTTTGCGGTCCTGTTTACTTTGTGTTTAAAATAAGAATGTTTACTCGAAGTTGTACCGTTTTGCTCTGGTTGTCATAATGTTAGAGGTAGCTGCCTCCTCCACATCGGCACTGTCCCAGTTCTGGCTCTACTTCAAAATAGCGAGCAAATGCCAGTATTGGAAGTGAAGTGTTTGTGGTGGATGGCATCTACATACGTACATATGTATAAGCAAGTTGAAGGCGCCCCAGAGAGCTGTTCATCAAAACACTATAGAAACATTTATTGAGTACAATACAATGTATGTCTGACCTAATACACTGTCCTTTGTGCTATTCTTAACCGTGCTTAATAACAAACACATTAGCTTGGCCTTCTGTTTTTCTTGGCCTACTGTATACATCTTGCCACCAGTTCCGTCAAATGGGTCTATCTTATGCGAATATACAGAGTGATTCAGTATTTGGAGTGAAGGAGGGAAATGTGCAGCTAGAAAAATGTGTACCTTGGAGGATAATGGATAAGAAAATAGGCATTTTACACTGCCTATTAGAATTACACACACACACACACACACACACACACACACACACACACACACACACACACACACACACACACACACACACACACACACCATTCAGTTACGATAATTACCTGCAATGGAGAACTAAAGCAAATGCATATTGCGTAATACAGGGACAAAGCCTTACAAGCGTATAACCTGTGTAATAGAAGAATTCGCGCTTTGCTTCGGAATGGGCAACAAGTAGTAGATGGAAAGCGGGAAATTGTGTTTCATATTCTTCTCCAACACGGTTTATGCGGGATAGTCTCTTCCGCCTCCAATTTTTGCATACATGTTTATTGTATGTGTGTTGATTATAAAACGTTCTCTTAATTTTTTAAAATCTTTTCGGACTTGGAGGCATCCAGTTACACTTTTCTCTTCAAATTATTTTATGTTGTTCAGTTAAACATTTGTGTTATTACCTTTCATATGCAAACTCGCATTAAGTCATGCAAAAATATTTTGGGTGTTTCTTAACTGTTCACGAAAATGGAGGATTTATTTTGCTCATGTTGCATACAACAAAATGTCACGTACTATATGAGTATGTTGTAGCATATTGTAAAGAAACACATAATTCGAATATCTTCCAAACTTTGTTGGAGAATATAGCTTTCATCCAGACAGTAAATAATTGCCTCATTGCTAACACAATAGTGAGACCTGTCTTTATGTGCTGGCCGTGAAATTCCATATTTCTATGACAACGCGTGGAGTAACTGAATGGTGGCAGCACTCCAAAAATAATAAATGTTCTGAAATATTCTCGCAAACAAGTGATCCCACAGCAGTTATTTGAAATAAATTGTGTGATTAAAAAAAAACAAGTTGCAATTGTTGTGCATTAAGGTTTTCTCAATATCTTGGTTTACCATTTATGCAGAGAATTACACAAAATTCATTCTGAGTTGAAAGAACTCACAGAAAATTGGCAGAAAATTTAATATAGGTATACATTTTATTGATCATATAAGTATTTTAAACATATGCCATTTTCATAAAACAGATTGTGAAAGCTGTTCTCATCCTTGGAACATGTTGAACATAAATACATAAGTGGAGGAGGAAAATCTTTTTTACGGACTAAACTCGGCAGTTTGGGAGTGGGGGACTCTAGCCCGATCCACTAAAAGCCTCCAACGGAGCAAGAATGAGAAGTAAAGGGATCAAGTCGGCAGCGCTGTTTTACCTGCACAATGAAGTTTATTGTGTAAATGGCCCGCTTAGTGGACTCCAGTGAATGAAGAATAGGAGTTAGGAGTCACGCTTGGTCAAAGGCCCTTCCTCGTAGTGAGAATATGACATTTTAAATATAGATTTTTTTTTTTTTTTCTTTTTTGTAATTTAGTGGTGACGGTTGTGTGGGTTTTCAGAGAGCTCTTACTAACCTCCCTTGGTGAAGTTCTTGTGATGCAATAACTGACGATGGTTTCTTCTGCCAGCTTCTGTTGGAGTGTGGTGGTAGTGGAAGCACGTGGATTTCCATGAAGTTCTAATTAATATGTAATTTTCTTGAACTGATGGAAGTGATTCTGTAGAGTCTGAAGGGTCTGGCTGATGGGGGGGTGTCTGAGGGTTGTTGAAATTCTCGAATCCCAGAGACTGAGACCTCGAGGGTACCCAGCTGCGTGGATCGGTCATCACTGCCGTCCTTGCGGGTGTTCCGGATTTAAGAAATTTAGCAAACGCTCCCAGCGTTTGCTAAACCGGCGCGAGCACCTCGCTATCGTCGTCTACCCGCGTGTTTTCTAGAGTGTGCTGTAGCTTAGCTGTAATTTGGGTGGTGACCGTGAAGCGCCTGGTGGAGCAGATTTCTTTGTCTTCCACTGCCGCAAGGTGTCGAGGCGGCTCGAGTGAATGCCAAATCCCTAAATGTCCATCTTATTGGCGGCGTGAGCTGTGTTGAAAGAATCTTTGATGAAGCTGTGGATGGCTGCATGTTATTTGATGATATGGCTGCTTTATCTCTGGGAAAAAATTATTTTGTTGTTTAACGACACTGTCAATTGCTAGGATCACATCAGGATCGCCAGTGTGCCGGAATTGTGTCGCGCAGGAGTTCTTTTACATGCCAGTAAATCTACTGACATGGAGCTGTCGTTTTTAAGCACACTTGAAAACCATCGGTCTGGGCCGGATTTGAACCTGCGACCTTGGGATCACAGAATGCGAACGCTTACCTGGTTCCATTCCTGGTACCGGTGTGGGGATTTTTCCCCTCTGGGAAGTCTGGTCCGGTGTTCACTCAGCCTCATAATGCCAGAAACTATCCTAATGGAAAGTTAGCTTGCCTAAAAGGTCAAATAGTCACCTTACGGTCGGGGGAGACGGCGCGCTGACCCCAACAAGACACATCCTACACTTCTCGTGTCCTTGGCTGCGGCTGAAGGACGCTGCAGCTGGGTGACAATGATAGCTTCTGTGGAGGGGACACACCTTAGGGATTATTATTAAAATAAAAAAGTATCACTGTCTCTCGAAAACCATGTTGATCTTGGTGGCTCATTGGTTAAACGCTGACCTACTGGCCCCAAGGTCGCGGGTTCAAATCCGGCCCAGACCGATGGTTTTTAAGTGTACTTAAAAACGACAGCTCCATGTCAGTAGATTTACTGGCATGTAAAAGAACTGTTCGAAGAAATTCCGGCACACCGGCGACGCTGTTGTGATAAATAATCGAAAACCATACTTGCATAACCAGACTTTTCAATGGAGAGCATTGCCGGGGCCATTTAGACTTAAACTTTTTTACTTTCTCTACTACATATAGTAAAGTAGAGGAAGTATTGTATCCCACCCAAAAATTCTATGTCTAGATTTCACCTGAAATATGCTTTGAGGGCCCCTGAATAAAAAAAGCATGTTTAGAAAAAGGTCCGTGTGTGCGCGCGTGCGTGTGTGTGTGGACAGCATAACTCAAAAACGAAAAGTCGGTTAAAAACCAAAGTTTGGTATTTAAGTTTAATGTCTTTCAAGGATGCGACACGAAGATTTTGAAGAAAATTCCTCCACCCTAAACTGCCCTTTACATGGAAAATTTTGATTTTCTTGTAAATGGCTCTAACGATTTTGATTAAAGTACCATTTTTATAACAAATGAAATGTATAACTTGAATTTTCTGGCTATAGCCCCTGTAGTCCTATTTGCTCTGGATGAACTTTTGTATAACTGGTAAACCGTAAAAGATAGACTAAATGTTACTATACAAACATGTATATCTCGCTAAAACACACTTTGTGTGGAGTGAACCATGACTATCACTCAAAGCCTACTGTATTGCCACAACAAAATGAGCAATAAGGTAGCTTCTACAAATGTTTATTTCGGCAGACATGAAGAAGATAGAAGAATAAGTGTTTGTAAGAATAGTTGCTACAAGAGTAGAGAAAGTCATGTGAGTGTAATTTATCTTTCTTTTCCAGAAGACTTTTAAGTCACCCATATCCACATTTACCCAGCTAGCATTACTCTCCTTAGCGAAGAGCAAACACGGAAAACAGAAAAGTCTGCAGATTACAGTGCAACTATGGATGTTATAAATTGGGGGTTAACACTCTGCAAAACGCCTTCCAAAAGTCTTGTCTTTAAGTTTTTGCTGTAATGGAAAAGTTGAAAAGAAATTAGTTCCTAGAGAACTTTTAACTCTGTTTCCCGCCATTGCTAAAACAGGCTGTTGGGATGCTAGTCGGAGGTTCCCGGCAGAAGGGTGACAAATTTTCATTAGCCCGGATTATTAGCCACGCTCCCTATAGTGAGGAAGTATGAATGAGAACGTGAATGTGTGTATGATCCAAAGTAGTACCGGCGGTGGCGGCAATGGATGTGAGATGTGTATTACATACCCTGTAATTTTCCTCAAACTGATTGCCAAGTCGGTGTTCATTATAATTTTGTGGTTCATAATCGTTTTAATCTCATTAAGAATCAAACTTTCGTAAACATTATGGTCTGAAAATTCGCCCCACTTTGCAGCAGTATGGTTGAAAACAAAGCTTGTGTCATCGGCATCTGTAGTCAGCTAGTGGAAGCTGTTGTGCGCCTGAACCGAGGTATATACCGACCTAGACCACTTCTCGTGTTAAGAATTCCGCTCATACTATTGCATATAATGTCGTAAATACCGATCAGGATTGCTCAGCAGTAAGGTCTGTGGTCCGGATTCGGGACGTCGCGGGTTCGATCCTCGTGGCTGCACGCACTGGCATGTGTTTTTCCGTGGTTTCCCCATATCACTTGGGCGAATGCTGGGGTGCATTAATCTCCTCTCCACGGATTCCCTTCCCTTCATTTCTCATCTCCCTCCCTTATCATCTTTCAGATTTGGTTGGTAGCGTGGTGCGTTCCAGCGAATGCGGACAGATTGCGGAGTTGCTTGCGCGCTGGAACCTGTTCCCTAGCCCTCCTTGGAAGTTGCTGTCCGGGTCCCAAGGGTTGCCTCGTCGCCCTCTCCCTGGATAGAGAAAACACTTAAGTTGTGCGCCAGGTGTCAATGTATATGTTAGGGACTTCTATGCGTCTCTGGGCTTCGCTGGCTCTCTGACCAGCCTACGGTCTCATTTTTCCGTTAGGGCTGGTAGCCCGTAATAGATCCATCTCGAGGTCGCGGTGGGTCGAGGTGTCCCCCTCCAAACACACACAAATCGTAAATAGGGAGTAATCCTCGATTTTTTTTTTTTTGCTTGTTATATGTGTGGTCTTCAATTGTGGATATTTGAGCATGATTTGGACACCACATTTGGTGGTGGTGGCGGTGGCGGTGGCGATGGCGGTGGCGGTGGTGACGGTGGCGGCGGCAGCGGTCGCGTTCGCGTTCGTCATCGTCATCATCAACTGTTCCAAAGGAAAAAAACCGATGACAATAAATGGGATGTTAAGGCAGCGTATAAATTGAAAACAACGAAACGGCACAATGCTTTAGAACGTCTCTTTTAGAAACATGCGTAATACATTCGCATTAAACTTTCCACGAGCGAACGGAAACCCTACCGCAAGAAAGCAAACAGGTATTATAAGACGGCAGTTTTCTTACACATTCATTGGCTAGAGATCACCCTCCCACGTCCACTTTCAAGTGTTACTGTAAACTCAACCGAGACGAAGCTTTTGTTTTCTGGTTCCAGGGACTGTAAGGTGAGGAAGAGAAAAGGAAGACCTGCAAGCATAGTGATTTGACAGAGATGAAAGTGTTTAAGCCACACTTGCTGTGGCGACTGCCTTTTTTTATAACAGGTTTTCCCTGTACTTCTAAGCGTGTGTCTACCGCCGAAGGGATATTTTAACAGCTTTTGCTGATTCACCGCTTCTGTATACCTGGGTGTTATATTTATATTATTTATTTTATTAATACTATATTTTATATTAAATATTATTTCACCCGGCTTGAGAACTTACGCTGCCACAGAAGCCGAAAAATCAGCCGTATCACTCCCGATTTTACCCATAGCAATAGCTATACTAATCCGGAAAATCTATGATATTCGATACTGGTTCAGCAGTTTGAAATATTAACGTCAGGCATATGGTCTCTAAAATATAAACTATTAGTAAGTAGCAAAAGAACTTCATTTTCTCCCGCTATACCAGCGATGTCTAACGTTTGCGAACAGGGGAGGTTGGGTTTACCTCCTTTATGCGGTCTGTATCACTCTTAACACTCAGTTGTGTTGCAGTGGCGGTTTGGTTATATGTATTTGCGTTTGATTTACGAAAGCACTTTCAAATCGTATGCGCCAAACATCTGTTTATTAGTGACTTCTTTAGTACTACTTAGTTTAAGAAGTCTATCAATATTTGGCGACAAAGTCGAAGTGCAGAGCCGTAGAAGATCCACCAAGTGATCGTCGCATAACCTATTACGATACGGGCTTTTAAATGTAGTTCAAATTGGAGAAACTGTTCGCAGATATATGTAGAGCTATACTCACTCTTATACACACTATTTTTGCAATGCGTATTTCTCTATCTACTGCATTTTAATCAACGTAAGCACTTTTCAGAAATTACCTAACTGCTAATTTTCTTGTAGGTGGAAGGGAATGAAGTAGGCCTTAGGTAAGCGATAGTGAAGTGTTTGAGGAGCTGGTTGCAATAGATGCCTTTGACTCCGTTCTCTTTGCAAGGTCAAGGAATCAAAATATTTGTAAACCATCCTGAAGTTTACAAAGTGAAAAGATGTAAATAAGAAAACATGGACTTCTGCTCCAGATCTGTTTCTTAACGTTATAAATATACAAAAACACGTGATAAATGAAAGAAGTAAAAAGGAGATATCTTGCAATAGAGTGCGATAATAAAGAATAAGAAAATAATTATAAAAACGGAAATTGTTACAGTGGTGTCCACACCAATTTATGTTAATAGCACATAAAATCTAGGTCCTTTTTGTTTTCTTTTCTTTTGGGCTTCCCATTTTCTGTTTTAGTTCACTGAAGAGATCCTGGGACTGAAAAATGACCGAAAAATTATCAAATTGACAATTTCTAGGGTAGTACATGTAATTGCTCCCCAAACGTTCAGTCATCGGTTTGCAGGCTTTAAATGCCATATGTGCTACACTTAAACGCCATTTTTCTGCTTAAATTTTCGGCAGTATTTGAACAAAATATGGGTCCAAAAGGGCTAAAAAAATAACCAATTTCAGTGGAAAGGAGTGGTTATGCTATAAATCTGAGGAGGGATAGACTACTAAACAAAATAGGGAAACTGTGACAAACAGGTAATCTGACTCATGATCTGATGCATGTAGAAAAATTGGTTTTTCTCCACTTTATATATTTTTTAAATATTTTATTATTTTTAACGCACCATGCGCATTAAATTTTGGGCTGTGCTCCTAGAACTTTTCCATCATGTGTTCCGTTTGTGACTTCAACGTCAGTCTTTGGTTTCTAAATCTGAAAAATTGCTTAAACTTAAGAAAAATTAAATGCACAAAAATAAATAAATATTTTAACGTCCATCAAAGCAAAGAGATTAATTACTTTAAAAGTAATTATTTTTTGCTTCTGCTAGAGATTGGTGTTTGTTGGGCAATTAGAGTTTATAAAATAATAACTCTGTTGTGATATTGTAGTTTTTTGATTCGTATAGAGTATTTTGAATATTTAGGTATTTTCGCATAATGAGTTGATGGAATAATTAATTCCCTCAAAACTATAAAACTGATTGTGTTGGAACTTTGTGTGGTAGTTCATAACATAAGCACCCTTAATTGTGCAAAGTATTGATTTTATAACTATAAAAATAAAGAAAACTTAAATTTCAGACCCAGGTTACCTTAATATCCTACTTTGATATATAATTGTACTTTCTCTACTGTTAAGTAGGGGAAGTATTGTATTCCACCCAAAAATTTGATGTCGAGATTTCACCGGAAATATATGTTTTGAGGCCCCCTGAATCCACAGAAAGCATTTTTAGAAAAAGGTCCGTGTGTGTCTGTGTGTCAGTCTGTCAGTCTGTGGACAGCATAGCTCAAAAACGAAAAGTCGGTTAAAAACCAAAGTTGGTATTTAAGTTTAATGTCTTTCAAGGATGCGACACGAAGATTTTGAAGAAAATAGACCCACCCCAAACTACCCTTTACATGAAAAATTTTTCGAAAATTTTGATTTTCTTGAAAATGGCTCTAACGATTTTCATTAAAATATCATATGAGATATTTTGATGGCAAATGAAATGTATATATTGAATTTTCTGGCTATAGTCCCTGTAGTCATATTTACTCTGGACGGCTTTTGCATAACTGGTAAGCCGTTAGAGATAGACCAAATTATACTATACAATAAATGTAGATCTTGCTAAAATACACAATTTATGTCTCAATAAATTTTCTTGTAGGGTGAACCATTTCGGAGATATTCCTTGTTATGTGTGTGAGTTTCGGAAAACTTAGAACTTTCGTGAAAAGGAACATCGTTGTTCATTTTTTTATATGTTAAGTGTGCAAAGACAACAGAATCTCAAACATTTGACTATCGCACAAAGCCTACTGTATTCTAACATTCCCCTTGCACCTACAAGGAAATAAGCAATGAGATAATGTGTACTAATCTTTATCTCAACTAAGAAGAAAGAAGATATAGGAATAAGAGTTAGTAAGAATGGGTAGTTCAAGAGTAGAGAATGTCATGTGAGTGCAACACATCAGATTTTTTAAAATGAGTTGCAAGTCGTGCACTGTTCAAAACACGTTTATCTTTGACTAGTAGAGACGAGGCATTGGATTAGGTTATACACATGGAGTTTGCAAGTATTCATTTCAGACTAATATTCATTATGTAGGAGTGTATGCATCAGAAAGACCTTCAGTACGCGAACTAGGCTATTTATATTACTAATTGTGACTATTTAAACTTAAAAATGTTGTCATTACTCTGAAGTGATTAGTTTGAAGTGGTAAGACTTGAAACAAGTGTCCAGGTCTCCCTCCCCAATGTGATTTGAGTGGGTGTATTTCCTTAAGATACTTAAATTAGGGCTGCTTGTGCAGCTAAAGTAATTTTCTGTTATTAGAAATGCAGTGAAGAGGTTAAAGAGTGTGAAGGAAGACGCGGGGGGAGTGGAAAGGGTAGTGTACTAACACATGGTGTTTAGCGGTGAAGGTGTTTGTGGGGCAGCGTGTAGGTGGGATCCAGTCAGGAGTTGCGGCAACCAAGCTCCATCACAACGTCAGTCTGTTGGCAAACCTTGAAATGTGTGTATGTGTATGTGATCATGTGGTTTGTGGAATGTGTTCAAAACACGTGTTTGTGAACATTGTCACTGGGTGTTCCTCCTAGATCAAATGGTGCACCTACAGGTAGGCCAGGAAGAACGCGTACTGTGATTGTTTATTTTCTAGAGAAAAAGAATTCCAGAAAAGAAGTTTTATGGACAGTTGTGAGAAACGTCGGCGCAAAGCTGGCTGTCATTTTAGCAGCATTTCTCTTATAATCTGTGCCATAGCTTTTAAACTCAGTTTTCTGTGGTAGCCGTCATATTGTTCCTATACACAGTATGACCTAAAATGTTTTCTTGCGTAAGTATTTTCGGTGCTTGTGAATTGAGGTGTTCAGGTGAAAATTATATGCTGAAAAGCAATGCTATATAAAATATGTCACAATCGAAATACAATGAAGGTGTCTCTTATAAGTGTAAATGTCTTCGTAATAGTAAAAAGTAATAAAGGCAAGCAGTTGGTAACAGTTGACACATGTGCGTTGGTAGTACACCTGAGAACTCGACAAGAGAGCGGAGATGTATTACCAGCTGATGCAGAGACTCAGGTTTCTGACATCGTACTCCCGATACAAAATCCATATAACAAAAAATAATTCTGCGATGGTGTTTCTTGGCATAAAGTCGTGCGCTCTGACAAATGTAATAGCATTTCTCTAGATGCTCAACACCTGAACTATTCAGAACCAGCGTTTGTCATTACGAGTCCATTTTACTTTCTCTACTACGTATAGTAAGTAGGGGAAGTATTGTATTCCACTCAAAATTTCGATGTCGAGATTTCACCGCAAATATATGTTTTGAGGCCCCCTGAATCCAAGAAAAAGAGCAGTTTTAGAAAAAGGTCCCTGTGTCTGTGAACAGCATAACTCAAATACGAATTGTCGGTTAAAACCAGTTAGTATTTAAGTCTTTCAAGAATGCGACACGAAGATTTTGAAGAAAGTTCCTCCATCCTTAACTACAAACATGGACAAATTTTCGAAAATTAGATTTTCTCAAAAATGGTTCCAACGGTTTTGATGTTTATATTTTCATGGCAAATGAAATGTCTATTTTGAATTTTCTGACTATAACCCGTGTAGTCCTGTTTACTCTTGATCTTTGCGTAACTAGTAAACCAAATCTTATTGTACAAAGAATATAGATCTCGTTAAAACACAAGTTGTGTCCAACTGCATTATTACTTTTTTGAGTGAACCATTTCGGAGATATTCCTTGTTATTTGCGTGAGTTTTGCAATATTTATACCTTTCTCAAATGGAAGGTCGTTACTCACTTTTTTATATCTTGGCGGTATAAAGAGAACGGAATTTCGCACTAGCTTTGAAGAATTTGACTATTTCTTAAAGCCCACTGTATTCCCATATTCCCCTTGCACCTACAAGAAAATTACTAAGAGGATTATTTCTACAAATGTTTATCTTGAGTGACATGAGAAAGAGGCAGAAGAGTTTATACAAATAGTTCAAGACTAGAGAAAGCCATGTGAATGCAACACATCAGATTTTTAGTTCTGTTTTGCATCGAGCATTGATATCTTCCAATCATGATGCTTACTAAGGGAGGCATGATATTTGCAATCATTAATGGCTTAATACCAAACGAAACTTATGTGACATACAGGGGGGTGCATAATGCCACTGTTTACGTGCAATATTGAGCGACTTTCATTAAGGGGTCAAAGGGCTGTCATCATTTTGGTCAACAGTTGCACTTTTTTACTTTTATGCCTAAGGTAGTCCGCGGTTTTTTCTATCACTACGGACATTTTATTACCTAGGTGCCACATTTATTAGTGAATACTATATGCCCATTTGTTCTCCTCACAGATGCTTTGTTGCATCATCAGAGTGAAGATGTGAAAAGAATTAACCTGTAAAATAAGTTACTGAAGGCGTAGCAAATGGTTTACGAGAGCAGTTTATTTTGTTTGTAAAGTCCTCCTTGCGATGCAATAATTTGTCATTTTCTTCCGAAATTTTAGAACATGTTCGTAAGCATAAGCAGTTACTATGTATTTATGTTGTGTACATTTTGTTTCTTTCCATTTACAATAATAATAATAATAATAATAATAATAATAATAATAATAATAATAATAATAATAATAATAATAATAATAATAATAATAATAATAATAATAAAGCAAAACAAACATGTTGCTGTAATAAGTGGGTTGATTCATCAGACTTCAAAACTCAGAATAGTCTGTTAATTAGTTGTGTATACTCGTTTACTTATTAAATATCAGTTCAGAATAAGAAAAATTGAGATGCAAGAAGTGTTTGTGTAAGGCGATGTAAAAAATTATTAAAATACCGTTCGCTAGAAACCCGTTTGAGTTTTGAAATTTGGATGATAGTCTAATAGATGACAAAATTCTGTTATAGAATTATGAAATTTTCGGTATAGAAGTCGGGAAATTCAGCTTCAAATCACCTTAAAAGGGACAGGTACTATTATCTAATCAGCAACCAAGTATTTTTTTGTTCTTTATGCGAAACAGAAAAGCAATCATAATCAAGGTGAAATGTGCCTTAAATTATATTAACTCGATGTTTTACATAACCAGTGTGAAGTGGCGAGAAGACGTTTAGAAAATACGTATTGACTGTCATTGTGTTAGCTTTTCAGTACAGAGGCCCCGGTTTAGATCCAGGAATTTATCTTTAATTAGGGTTACTACCCCGAGTAATGTGAACGTGTATGAGAGCCTAAATTTGCAGAAATAAATCTAATAAGATCGAAATGAAGATGGATGAATAACATTGTAGAAGTGTCCGATCCGCCGATATGATCTAGTGGGGAAGGGGTTATTGTGCGAACCAGCTATCTAGAACAACCCCAGATTTGGAGCACAAATTCCGGCCATTTTGGTTGTAACCTTTCACTTGTTTGCCATGCGTATCTCTACTGCTTTACTAACGCTTTATATATTTTAACGTCTGCGTGGGATTTCGGTTTTTCCGTTAACTAAGTGAAAGTTACGTATGCTGTCCCTCCCTTTACGTTGGGATTCACTAATATTCTGATTGAGTCAAATGGCTAATATTTGGAATACCGTGCACCCTTCAATATCTCCAATTATCAACGCACATTGAGGAGCACGCTACTCTTATATTGACCTACTTTAGTCAATAGGTGAAATTTGGTACAGATGCGACATATTTCCGCTCCACATGCATTTGGCAGATAACTATGGACCTTCAAATAAATATATTCTGGACTGGCACCCAAACGAAGTAACCTTGCCATACCTTCAGAAAATTAAATGCCTAGTCTAAGCATATTAAAAGAGATTATAATGATGTTTTCCTGTCTTTCATTGAACAGTCGACTTCAGAATAAATATTTTGAAATATGTTGATCGAGGCAGATAAATTTGAATGAATGGTAGATAGCTTGAATGGATTTGCAGTGCATTATTAGTATAGGAAGGTTTGAAATTTGAGATTCTGTAAGTAATTCGAAGCTAAATAATATTTTGTGACATAAGTTATATTTTAAATATATATCTATTTAAAATGTTGTTCAGTACGTTTGATTTGCATTGAAACAATATTAGCATAAATTCTAATAGTCATTACCTAAGCAAGGAAAAGCTGTTCAAGTTTCTAAATGAAATCAAGAAGCGAGTTGAGGAAACCTAATGTCTTGAAATAGGTTGTGTGTACCTTACCGTTATTTACAACTGAGCCCCTCAGTTAGCACTGCGTTACAGTGTAATATAGTAAAGAAAAATTTCTTGCTGAATCCAAGTTTTCAGACCAAATTGTGATAAGAGGTGTGAGTGAAATGTTAGCATGTTTAATTACGCACGTAATTACACATGCATGCTGAAACAGCCTGTGTAAGAAAAGGGGCGTTGATAAACAACAAAGTTTCCGTGACGTCATAGTTTCCTAACGTCGCACAAAGCGAGAGCACCGTTCTGCTCGAGTGTAAAAATTTCCAATAAAATGCATCATTTTGCTCCCATCATAAATTAGTTTCATTAACCGTTGGCTCAAGAAGAAAATTTATAACATTGCATTTTAGGCAATAGAATCTTACGGTTGTGTCTGTGTAAAAATTGTGACAGCAATAAAAAAAATACGCCCTGCTTATAACCAGCATTTAAAGCGCTTCAGGATATAGTACACAAATCTATAGTGTAACTTGTAATCGAAACATTAACCAACGCAAAAAGACAAAAACGCCTGATTATAATACACCTTCTTCGTTGGAGTTTTACCTCTATTGATGGTAAAGCTTTGGTGTCTCATAATCCAAGTAATCTAGCATTTGTTGAAAACATCATAGAAGCAAATCTATGATACGTGTTATACTTGACAATAATTCATATTCTTGCAATCAAGTCCATCAATATCTAGCCCAAGAAGGGAAGAAAGAAAAATACACTCACCATAGTTTTAGAAAAATACCTATAATATATTATCAAACATTTCTTTATTTAAATATGTTTTCCCTGTGCTTTGTGTCTTCTGTGCTTACAGTAAAACTTGCAACCGACGTTTATTTCTGGTAACTTTTTTATATCGGATGAATAATACTGACATGCATCAATTTTACATCACTCTTGTCATACCTGGAAGGCAAAAATAGCATTTAAAACACACATTTATATATAAAGAAGGAAGTACACATTTAAATATAGAAAGAAGGGGAGGGAGGAAGAGACAGAGAGGGGGAGGATGAAGGAAGAGATTCAGAGATTGTTATGAAGCTGATATATAAACTATACCAGATTTTTAGTAGAAAATGCGCTATATGATATAATTACGTGACCCCAAATCATTGGTAAGCATTGGAAATGTCTTATTTACTTTAGAACTTGTTAAAAAAAATACATGAATTTTATAAGCATAATGTTTCTGGCAAGGTTTGTTATTTACAAAACATCAGTAGGTATTTAAAATGTTAGACACATTTTCTTTGCTATTAATCGCGTACATAAACAGCTTGCCGGCAGAAACTGTACTTTTCTGACCCCATTGCTAGCATAAAGAAGAGGCACACATATGTGTACTGTTAAAAAAAAGAAATACTACTTGGCGGCTTTCAGAACGTCACATGACATATACGTTGCCTAGGAGATAAATGAGGAGAAGCCGACAGAGGGAGGAGCAAGTGAATGCAACGTAGATTGGAAAGGGAGAGGGAGGAAATAAATATACATATAAGAGAGAAGGGAACGATGATAAGTATAATTTCTACAGTTAATGCAATAAATCTATCAGATATGCTGATCGTGTTAATACCTTGACACACATGTAAAGCTTAGAATATACTAACAACGTGTAGTTTCCCATAAGCTAAACACATGCAAAATTTACATTTATTTTGGGCTTAACATTGTGAAGTGAAGCCTAACCCAGACTAGCGCTATCACTTTTACTGCCCTATCGATTGGGTGGGTATGTTGCAACAGTGGTGAAGCTCTGTCCACTTAGATATGACATGCCTGTACGTCATCTCGATATTTGTGAGACATTCCTTGCGGATCAAAACTACCATACATGACTGATTATTCCAGGAGAAGCTTTCAATTTTGGATACCATTATTGTGTCCCTTTGTCACACCTAAAGTTTACCACAGCTGTATCAAGGAAACGCCCTAAGGTCGGACATTGTGCATGTTGGCTGGCAGGCAAGCAGGCAGTCACAGTTCACTTTCTCTTGCGTTACACTGCGATTGAAAACGTAAACAAAATGCTGCGTGTCATCTGTTTCTTTATGTTCATTGCAATCGGTCGTATTGCAACAATTGCTAACTTTGCGAAATACTGTTAAAAGGCTTTGTTAAAATGCTTCGGTAGAACTTTGAATGGTTGTTTATTTCTTTTACGTTGGTTGTAATACAAACGCTTGCTCCCTCGTACGGCTAGCTCAAGGTTTGCCAGTCCATCAGATGTACTGCGTAGGGATGTCCAAAACACCGCACACAATACAGTGGTACCATAAATCAGGCTTTGGTCCCTCGCCCGATACCTTGAGCGATCTTCATTTTTATTTTTACCCACTTAAACATACTGTTATCAGTGCAAGGCCATGAGCAGGAGTTGCACAACCCTGTTTCAGAATTTTAGAATGCCTGTGTGTGTGCGTGTGTGTAAGAGAGAGTAGCATACATTCATAATCGAAATTAGGTATCAAACTTATTTAATCTCAGTATCGTCCAAATATGCGACACAAAGAATTAAAAAAAAAATCTGATATGTTGCACTCACATGACTTTCTCTACTCTTGTACTAACCATTCTTACAAACTCTTATTCCTATATCTTCTTCGTGTTGAGATAAACATGTGTACAAATTATCTTATTGCTTATTTCCTTGCAGGTGCAAGGGGAATGTTAGAATACAATAGGCTTTGTGCGATATTCAAATCTTTTAAAGGTTTGAGATTCTGTTGTCTTTGCACACTTAACATATAAAAAAATGAACAACGTTGTTGCATTTCGCTAAAGTTCTAAGTTTTCCGAAACTCACACACATAACAAAGAATATCTCCGAAATGGTTCACCCTACAAGAAAATTTATAGGGACATAAATTGTGTATTTTAGCAAGATCTACATTTTTTGTACAGCATGATTTGGTCTATCTCTAACGGTTTGCCAGTTATGCAAAAGTGGTCCAGAGTAAATACGAGTACAGGGGCTATAGGGGGAAAATTCAAGATATGCATTTCATTTGTCATCAAAATATCTCAAACATATGACATTTTAATCAAAATCGTTAGTCATTTTCAAGAAAATCAAAATTTTCGAAAAATTTTCCATGTAAAGGGTAGTTTAGGGTGAGGCTATTTTCTTCAAAATCTTCGTGTTGCATCCTTGAAAGACATTAAACTTAAATACCAACTTTGGTTTTTAACCGACTTTTCGTTTTTTAAATGGACCTTTTTCTAAAAATGCTTCTTTTGGATTCAGGGGGCCTCAAAACATATATTTCCGGTGAAATCTCGACATCGAATTTTTGGGTGGAATACAATACTTCCCCTACTTACCAGTAGAGAAAGAAAAAAGATCCTCCAAACCGAACTACATGGAACATAACTATTTTTATGTTCTTAAAGTGGCTTGAGCAGTTTTGATTTAAATACATGTTTATGATTTTTATGTCAATATGTATAGGTATATTGATTTTTCTCTGAAATTCTGTTTATTCGGATGGAATTTTATATAATTTTGTGTAACAGATAAACCATACGGCATAGACCAAAAATTAACACACAAATGCTATAGGTCAGGCCTGGGCGACTCGCGAAATATATTGGGCGACCTTCATTTTTTACCTGCTACTTCATCATATTTGGCATGCTACCAACATTCAGTTGTTTCTTGCAGCGTATGGCCACTAGCTTTTAAACATGTGGCTGTTGATTGGGTTTCTTTCATCTCTGTTGCACCTACAATGGAATGTGTGATCAAACTATTTCTGGAAAGAATGACGGTTAACATGAATAGTTCGCAGAAGTTACGTATGTCGTATATAAACATAAATGACAGATGATGGTGGGTAGAGGAAGTTTGGAAAGTCTCTCTCTCTCTCTCTCTCTCTCTCTGTCTGTCTCTGTCTCTTTCACACGCACACTCACACACGCTTACATACACTTCATATTGAAATAAACGTGTACAGAAATAGTTACTGTCACACATTTCGCTTTAGGTTGAAAAACATATAACATACATAACTTATTTACTGATTATTATTATTATTATTATTATTATTATTATTATTATTATTATTATTATTATTATTATTATTATTATTATTATTATTATTATTAGTTTCTATCGTTAAATAATGTTAATGTATGTGTTTAATCATGTAAGTTCTTAAGTTTATTGGTTCATTCCTTTAAATATTAAAAATGTTACTCTTTGTTTTATGTAACGACTATAAATAATTATCTCATGAAAAAAAATTCATTCCTTTTCTTTCTTCTTTATTGTTATTATAAAAAGGCGATTTGCTTTTCTCTGTACGCTTGAACTCCGAAGGGAGAAGCCGTGGAAAAGTATACGCTAAGGTCCGTATTGCCCATCTGCCACGGTAGGGATTCCGGCACGTCAGCCGATGACGTATTCGTCAGACTCCGTGAGGAAGGATGGTATGAAAGTACCATACTGGCGGCCAGAACACATCACAGGCAGTATTACGGCGGGTCCTTAACAGTGCAGGCAGTTCCAGGTTGCCACAGTAGGCGCGCCAACAGCTGATCAATCTATCCTCCTGGTGGGGGCCAGCCGTCCACAGCGCCACCCCTTAGCCGAACACCGTATTTCGGAAAGACCGTATAGAGAGAGAATAAAATGAAAGGAAGGGATTTGGGGGATGTAAGGTAAATATCCTTCTCAGCATTCGCCTGAGGGACCCGATAAAGCGCAAGTTCAGAAAGATCGGCTGCGAGAATCGAACCCGCGACCTTCCGAATGCGGGCCACAGACGTTACCGCCTGAGCTATCCATCTCTGTCACTATTATCCGTAGTGGGACAACGCATAAATATATGCACCCTAAGACAGAAGGCGTAAGAGGGTAGGGGGAGCAGACACTCAAATCGTGTAGGTATTTGTCGAAGTCGAAATGGCTTCCGCGGCCGGGACGCGAACCTTTAGTTTCGTCCTATTATCACATTTCATATTGAGTCCCAGCCACTGAATATGCTCTGAAAGCCGAACGGTTTTACAGAAATAGAAATAAGCAATGGAGCCTACGTATACCAAGCATCTTTTCTCCAGAAAAAGTAAATGCTTATTACGCATATTATAGATTTATGTAATATAAATGATTGATTCATTTTGTACTGATTTAATTTTGTATAATTAATATTGGTTAACTGTGTTTATATCATTAATTTTAATTAAATAATATAGATACAGTAAAACCTGCCTAAAAGGGAACGCGGTCGTTCCAGTAATATTTTTCCGTTTTCACGGGTTACCGTCTTACAAAGAGTTGTACATATTTTAGTAAAACAAAGTACAAAAGATATAATCGCATAGAATTAAACTGAAGGAATAATTTAAAATAAAATTCTGTAAATAAAAATAGGTTCAATTGTATGTTTTGCTGTATTTTCAACTTACATGTCAAACATAATTGAAGTTTCTTTTCCCCCACATATCACTCAAAGTGCACTGTCGCAACTTCTTCACAAGAGAACGCACTATGATCTCTTTTGCATCCTGCATCAGCTCCAGGAGTTCTGGAACATTCTTGGAAGCTGCAAATGCCTGAAGGTCACTCGCCACAGATAATGCTTCTCTAAAAGTGCATATTTTTGGTTCCCTTTCGTTGCATTCCTTCCATGACTTCACAACTGCTGTTTGGAGCAGCAATATCTGCTGCATTTTGAACGTCTTCAGTCGAGGCAAGTTCATTATCAAAGCACGTAACTATGTATTAAGCATAATGAAAATCCGTCTTACGTTATTTATGCAAACGGTTTCGGAAAAACTATTCCGTTTCCGCGTTAGGCAGTTTTCCGGTTTAGAGTGTTATTTAACATAGGAAATAACTCCGTTCCGAGATTTATTTTCCGGTTGCCCAGGTTTTCGGTATATAGGGAGTCCAGTTTAGTTAGGTTTTAGTGTACTATTAATTTCGTGGTGTATGGTATGGCCGATAACATGGTGCGGACGCTTGCCTAATGGACACTAGAGGGCTGCTTGGTCGTTGGGTCGGTCATTGCCTTCTATAGTCAGTTCTAGCTGCGGGACGGGTCTTCGAGCCTGGAGTAGTGAGGGACTTCCTCGCGTCTGTGTGGCCTGTAGCTTCCTGTGGAGCTTAACTTCATCCCTTCCTCCTGGGGCGTGTTAGACGGAATGGATCTAAGTAGGTTTAAGTGTGAGAAGTGTCCCCCTTCGTTGTATAACTCTAACCCCTAACCCTAATGCACGTGTCTGGTTTTTTATAATAGAGGTGCATTGATAGTCAACGTCTCAGTGGAAAGAGTGAAAAGATTGAAACTTTTATTAAAAGACGTTATCGTCCGAACTGGTGTCTTCCTTTCAAAACAAAACCTACGCACACCCAGGGAGAGAAACCTCATAGCTTTATCGGTGGCAAAGGACACGTGGATTATTGTCAGTATACATATGCCTATTGCGGCAGTTGAATACACCATTTGGCCTCATTAGTGAACAATCACGTGAAATTCAAAATATTAATTTTGGACCACTGATTTCCTATGTCAAATGCTCAAAATAGGATCCTCTATCGTGTGTATACATTTGACCGTAAAATTTGGGGACACCCTGTATAGGTCGAATGAATACTAAACTTACATCCAGAAACCTTCAAGGATACAGCACGTATTCTCTCGTGTAATTCTCTCTATTCCAAATCGTGCTTTATATGGAAAAAATTTTCAAATCGCTCGTGTTAAAATACGGAATGAAATGAACATTTTCAATTTACCTATTGTTAAGAACATTTGAAATCCACGTCATTCTGATTAAATGTGTTTTAACTGTAAGACCAAGCTTACTAATCCAAGCTGGTTAAGCAATACAATTCGTGCTATGCATCTTCTTGTGCGACTTTGTTGGTATAGATTTTTCAACATTTAAAACAACGCGCTTCTGAAATGTGCGTTGCTTTGTTTCTCTTAAGGTCATGCAAAGAATATAGTGTCACAATATCATGATAAATTATAACGACATGCTTTTTAAACATATGACGTCGTTCTAGATTGCTTTATGCTCCTGTTTAGCTCCAGACAATTTCGGCCAACGTCATGTTAAGCAGGAAGTAAAAGGAAAAACAAGTTTGTTTTATGAATCATTTGTAGAATAGCTATAAAAATAATTTATGATTCAGTCAAGAAAGTGATTGCTTGAAAACAGATCAGGTTTTTCTTCTTTGTGTACCGCTTTCCTTTGGTAGGTAGAGGAAGAGTTGTTTCGATCTAAAAACCAGATAACGATATTTTACCCAAAAAGTGAGTTCTGAAGTCCCCTGTCCCCATTAAAAAAAGTTCATAAAAATCTGAAGCATTACATTTATACGACTTTCTCTAGCTACTGTCGTTATTACTTTCTCTACTGCATATAGTAGAGGAAATATTGTATTCCACCTAAAAATTCGATGTCGATATTTCACCGGAAATGCATGTTTTGAGGCCCCTGATTAAAAGGAAAACAAGCATTTTTAGAAAGAGGTTCATGTGTGTGTGTGTGTGTGTGTGTGTGTGTGTGTGTGTGTGTGTGTGTGTGTGTGGACAGCATAAATCAAAAACCAAAAGTCGGTTAAAAAAACAAAGTTAATATTTAAGTTTAATGTCTTTCAAGGCTGTGACATGGAAGATTTTTAAGAAAATTGCTCCACCCTAAACTACACTTTACATGAAAAGGTTTTCGGATATTTTGATTTTCTTGAAAATGGCTCTGATTTTAAGTAAAGTGCCATATGTTTATGGTATTTTTATGGCAAATGTAATATATATCCCATGCCCTGTTTACTCTGGATGACTTTTGCATAACTAGTAAACCGTAAGACATATGCCAAACCTTACTATACAAAAAATATAGATTTGATAAAACAGACAATCTATGTGCAAATAATGTTTTTTGTAGAGTGAACCATTACGGAGATGTTTCTTGTTATTTGTGTCAGTTTCGGAAAACTTTCGTCAAATGCAATATCGTTATTCATTTTTTGTTAGCCGCGCAAAGAGAACGTAATTTCCAAGCTTTAAAAGATTTGACTATCGCTAAAAGCCTACTGTATTCCCATATTCCCCTTGCACCTACAAGGAAATAAGCAATAAGATAATTTCTGCAAACTTTTATCTCAACTAACACGAAGAAGATATAGGAGTAAGAGTTTGTAAGAGTGGATAGTACGAGAGTAGAGAAAATCGTGTGAGTGCAACACATCAGATTTTTTATATCTCTTCTGCAAACAAAAGCTTATTTCTGCTTCATGTTAATAATTGAGATAAACGTTTGTAGAAACCAGTGTTGCCAGATCTACATATTTGGAAGTTTCACGTTCCCATACATACGGACGAAGGAGGGCCATGGTTCGTTCCTGTTGAAATGCATTCGAAATTCTACTTTTTTATCCGGTTCGCGTGTACTTCGTTCGCTCCAACAAGAATGGCGACAGTGGTAGGAACGCTTCATAATGCATTTCCTTGTACGTACAAATATATCACAATAGTTTGAAGTTATAATCAGATCTTTGTATGCTTACAAAATTTCATTTTCATTTGAAATAAATTGTGTATTTTAAGATATCAACGTTTTTTTGTGTAGTAAGCCTTTACCTGTTTCTTATGGTTTATCAGTTATACAAAATTATATAAAATTCATTCTGAATGAAATGGAATGCCAAATTGTTCTCAGAAAATCTAAGACACTGTGACAAATGATAAGTCTGGTTACTTTGAATGTCACTTTATTTCTTCCAGAACTGAATCCAAAACGCAGATCTCTGTTTTATCTTTAAGACAATTTATAATTTGTAGTGACTTTGCAAATCATAGCTGTTCTAACTCATAACATCCTAATCTTGCGACAAATATTGTTCATTGTACACAACTCTTCTGCACTCACTATTGCTAGTGACGGCTCGCTTATATAGTTCAGGCGAACTTTCTGGAAATACACGCTTCGCAAAGCTTCTCGTAAAAGTATGGTCTTTGGCGCTTCTCGTACTGTCTGGAATCGGCCTTTTGTTGCGTTTTCTAACAACGTACAGAGGTATTTTTAGACGTGGCGAATGACCTTGCTAGGATCTGCGCGAGTGACATCATGCAAATTGATGGTGGGGGTGACGTCTCGGTTTCATAAACAAGAGACTGCGTATAATGCAAGCGAGGACTGTGCTTAAACATGCATTCCCGCGATGTTGACTACATGGAAATCAGCGAGATACTACTTGGCAAAGCCATGAGGCGTATCGGAAAGGATGTGAAAATGTCGAGTTGTTTACGTGAGCTTATCTTACATACACGGCGAGACAGTGTATATACACTCCGTTCAGATGCAATCATGTCTTCAGGACAACCTCGTCTCGCATATCGGAAGGCGGAGAGATCATTTGCATTGCATTACTGACTGTAAGCCAAGTTACTGATATATCGCTGTCGTGGTAAACAAGATAAGAAGCGATTGCGGCGCTCGACACCCAAGGTCAATACGCCACGTCGCTTTGCCAAGTAGGGCTAACCTGACTCCTCTATGATCTTATGAATTCAAAGGCGAACTCGACAATAAACGACTGCGCAACTTTTCGCCGTTAGCTACATGTAAAAAATACCCCCGAGTGGTGTGAGGTAGTTGACCTGCGGCTTCCTTTGAGGTGCCCGGCCGCAGAGACATTGCACATTAGCCATATAAATAACATATTAAACTTAATGGTTAGATCCGTTTAAGAGATTTTAGAGAGTATTTAGGGGCGGGGGATTTTCCTGAGAATCTTGCTACATCCTTGGAAGATGCCGAAGAATCTTAAAAGAAACACAAAGTTGAGTACTCTATCCGATTTTTACTTTCTCTACTACGTATAGTAAGTAGAGGACTATTGTATTCCACCCAAAAATTCCATGTCGAGATTTCACCGGAAATATATTTTGAGGCCCCCGGAATGCAAAACAAAGCATTTTCAGAAAAATGTTCGTGTGTGTGTTTGTGTCTGTCTGTCAGTCTGTGGACAGCATAACTCAAAAACGAAAAGTCGGTTAAAAACCAAAGTTGGTATTTAAGGTTAACATCCTTCAAGGATGCGACACGAAAGTTTTGATGAAAATTGCTCTACCCTAAACTTCCCTTTATATGGAAAATTTTTCGAAAATTTTGATTTTTCTCCAAAATGACTAGAGATTTTGATTAAAACGCGATATGTTTATTTTATGACAAATAAAATGTATATTTTGAATTTTCTGGCTATAGCCTATGCAGTCCAGTTTTACTCTGGATGACTTTTACATAACTGGTAAACCGTAAGAGATAGGCAAAATCTTAGTATACAAAAAAAAATGGAGATCTTCTAAAACACAATTTATGTCGAAATAATTTTTTGTAGAGTGAACCATTTCGGAGATATGCCTTGTTATTTGTGTGGGTTTTGGAGAACTTATACTACTGTCAAATACAACATCGTTATTCATTTTTATATGTTAACTGTGCAAAGAGAACAGAATTTGAAAGCCTTAAAGGATTTGACTATCGCACAAAGCCTACTGTATTCTAATATTCCCCTTGTACTTACAAGGAAATAAACAAGATAATTTCTGAAAATGTTTGTCTCAACTAACACGAAGAAGATATAGGAACAAGCGTTTTAATAATGTTTAGTACAAGAGTAGAGAAAGTCATGTGAGCGCAACACATCAGATTTTTTAAGTGACTTCAACCGGAAGGTCTTAGACTAATGTACAGCTATAAGTATTGCTAACTTGCAATGTAAATTTTACAGTGTGTTACATATTGTTCCACCTTTTATACATATGAACGCTGTTCCGATAATTTATTACATTTAAAAACTTGAGGCAATCGCAAACGCCGCACTATTGTCGTTGGTCATCATAAAATGGGCAAGTCGTAACTAAATGAACTTCTATTACAGAAAAACAATGACTGCATAAGAGTGGTGAATCCTGAGTTATAGTGGTATGGCCTATTCATCGACGACTCATTAGAAACTGGTGTCTCTTGGCAAGAGAGTGAGAGAGCATTTCATGTGACTTATTTGCTGTTTCACTCCAATGTTTGTCGCAATTGGTGAGCTATTCTTCGCTTGAAGTGGTTCAGAAAGTCATGGTGTGGAGTCTTGGTTCCTGTGTATTAGAATATTAAATAATTTGTGTGTGAGTATACAGAGCTCTTGATTTTGAGCAGCCATGAAACTTTTTTGGAAACTTTCATTTTATCAAAAGTGGCTGAGAATCTGATTGAAATGCCATATGCTTAAGATATGTGCATGGCAAATAAAATATATATCATTAATTTTCTCTAATAGCTGTATAACGTTTATACAAGAGCTGGACAAAATTAGGCCAAATCTTACTAGACATAATGTGATTTCCATATAGCACTTAACTTATGCCTGATACTTTTTTACTTTCTCTACTTCTAAGTAGAGGAAGTATTGTATTCCACCCAAAAATTCGATGTCAAGATTTCACCGGAAATATATGTTTTGACGCCCACTGAATCCAAAAAAAAAAAAAACATTTTTAGAAAAAGGTCCGTGTGTGTGTGTGTGTGTGTGTGTGTGTGTGTGTGTGTGTGTGTGTGTGTGTGTGTGTGTGTGTGTGTGTGTGTGTGTGTGTGTGTGTGTGTGTGTGTGTGTGTGTGTCAGTCTGTGGACAGCATAACTCAAACGAAAAGTCGGTTAAAAACCAAAGTTGGTATTTAAGTTTAATGTTTTTCAAGGATACGACACTAAGATTTTGAAGAAATTGGTCCTATCCTAAACTACCCTTTACATGGAAAATGTTTCGAAAATTTTGATCTTCTCGAAAATGGCACTAACGGTTTTGATTAAAATGCCATATGTTTGAGATATTTTTATGACAAACGAAATGGATGTATATTTTGAATTTTCTGACTAAAGACTATGTAGACCTGTGTATTCTGGATGACTTTTGAATAACTCGTAAACCGAAAGAGACCAAATCTTACTACAAAAAATGTAGATCTTGCTAAAACACACAATCTATGCTTTTTGTTAAGTGAACTGTTTCGAGATATTCCGTACTATTTGTGTGAGTTTTGGAAAACAAACGTTCGTCAAATGGAACATCGTTATTTATTTTTTATATGTTAGCTGTGCAGAGAGAACGGAATTTGAAAGCTTTAAAAGATTTTACTATCGCTTAAAGCCTACTGCATTCCCAAATTCCCCTTGCACCTACTAGTAAATAAGCAATAAGATAATTTTTGCAGTTGTTTATCTCAACTAACTCGTAGATATAGGAATAAGAGTTTATAAGAATGGTTAGTACAAGAGTAGAGAAAGTCATGCGAGTGCAATACATCAGATTTTTTCCTCTCTAAACTAACCCGCGATCCCTAGAAGCTTTCAAGCTAATTTGAGAAATCTAACGATACACTAAAATTATTTGCCTGTTAAGCATAACTTTCTTGCAACACACTAATCAATCGGTTTATTGCTCATATGTATGTCTTTGTTACGTAAGAAGATTCTCCCTTTCTTATAAACCCATAAGAAATACACTTGAAGTAAACACAATGCATAGGTTCTGACCGCAATACTTAGCCTGAGAGTAGAAAATTTATCCCATGTTTTCTTTATGCTATCAGTTTTAAAATGCACTAATGGATACGTTTACTGATTGTATTACTATGTACTACATTTGCGCGTTATTTGGAAATAGCTAGTCAGGTCATAGAAACTGAGCAGTAAAGCGGTATGGAGTGCATATGCTGTATACATATTGCGCGGAGTAATACAAAAGTGTGTTTCTTAGAGAAGATCCAGTATATTAATCTGAAACCCAGGTTCCAATCTTGTTTAGGATGACTTTTATGAAAATACAAATGTACGCAACTCTCAGCTCTTTCTATCCGGTCATTTAAACACTTAATCATCACTTCTGTCAGCCACAGAAAATCATTTATGTTTTGATTTCATGCCACTATATGTAGAATCGAAGTTGAAAGTTTGAAACAGACGTAAAAGTTCGATATTATGACCGGGATTCGATTCATGAATCTTCAGTTTTCAGTGGTATCGCTACTGCTAAATAAGTAAACAAACCCCAATAGTGCCTAATTTCAAGCAAAAAAATAAAAAAAAGTACTCTTAACATTGGAGGTCTCTTTCGATATGAATTTAAAATATTTGAGATCACCATGAACGTTTACACGGTAGCTCAGCGATAGAGCATCGGCGCAGAAAGCCACGTGTCGAGTACTGGTTTGGCATCGAGTTTTCAAGCCTGATTGAATTTCAAGGAAAATCATTTAATCGTGGTAAAATTTTTCTATCGTTATTGCATAGAGCACTGTCAACTCCCGGTTAAGGGCTGGCGAGAATGGCTCTATTTGACGATTAACCAAATATTTAATAAGCATAAATGGGCAGCCCGAGGGGGGGTGCCAATTTTTGGTCTTTCCCGCCATAACTACAGGTTTTGCTTACCACTCTTGCGAACATTTTATTCGCATAGCGGGAATTTTAGCGGGTTTTAGAGTCATTAATTGTTGTTTTTCTGCATCACACCTCATGTGGAAACATAAAATTATGCTTTACAAAATAAAAGATAGTAATTTTTTGACGTAGTGTTTAACGCCCGCTTTTACTACAGGTGGTGACGTTGATGATGGAATGAGGATGGGAGTACCGGTGGAATAAAATGTTGGGGGAAACCGTGCACAGATAAAGTCGCGCTAAGCGGCTAGGTGCTGTGCAGATAAACATACCGTACAGGAGAACCTGTACGACCTGTTCTGGAATGCTGGAGAAGCCGAAGGAAACCCGCTCCTGCGCCGCCTTGCCCACCACAAATACCACGTGCAGTCGCCTGGAATCGAACCCGGGCCACTTTTGTGAGAGGCGAAGGGTCTGACCACTTGGTCACAGCGCGGTCATAGATAGCAATACATACATATTTGCAGTGTCTCTATGCACTGACAATACAGCTGCAATCGTCTGCAGTGGGTAGCGAGTCATGTCTGGAGCGCCAAATTCTACACGGTACAGTGCCTTGATTGATCATATGGGTTAGTAATATTAACATTTGGAACTTGTTGCTGCCGCTACACCACTGTATCGCGGATGGTGTAAAGAAGAAGCTGTGGAATGACACGAATTTGGTTTTTCAAACATGACTTCTTTCTCCACCCCCCCCCCCCTTTTTTTTTTTCGGTAATCTATGGGTACTTAACACTGGACATTTCGCTTGGAAAATTGCGGGGTTTCGAAGGCGGTCTGGAGCAGCGGTGCTCAACCGCAGACACATTAGGGGAGGTTGAAATCACCTCCTTCCACCCGCTGGGACAGAATGACGCATTTATCCATGGTTACTGCGTTCCATTGGCTGCACTGTGCCAGTATTCTTATGTAGAAGAAATCAAAGGCGTGCATATTCATATTCTACTCCTGATTAACCCACGATGTTTCTGAGGATTCTTTTTGGCACGACTTACGTTTCAGAAAGTCTTCAATATTTGGTGCAAAACATGAAGTGCAGTCTCAGAAGATAAGCAAAGTGATTTTCACTTATCTTGCTGCGATACTCACTTTTAATGTAGTTCATTTTTGAAAATGTTTGCAGACATAAGTGGAACCACAGACTGCCATTAAACTAGATGCAAACAAACGTAATCTCGGATACTCACAGCAGGGCAGAGACCTAAATAATTCCCACCCTTCTTTCTTAGAACATTTTACGGTCGTGGAATTCTGCAATGCAAGTAGTTTCATATTTTGTAGCTCGTGTGAAGCCTTAATACATGGAAACTTCAAAAGTGCAAAACAATTGGATTTTGGTTTCAGGTTTTTAGGTCTTCAAATTGTGAAGATGTGTTGTACAATTGCTTCAAATGTTCGTAGTATTTTCCCAGGAGAATAACATGGAGCGTAAGCAAGGGCAATGGTATAAATCTACCAGTCTCACAACTTAACTTAATCGTCTTTATCTCGAAAACAAAAATATTCGTCCTCCAAGTGAATTGTATGTAGTACTATCCGCGCCATCCGCCTCTGATTAGCAGGTCTGGTTCTCCTTGCCTTGCTCAGTGGAGGGGGCAAATAAGTGTAGGGGAAGGAGCTTGTGCTTGCTTGTTGAGAGGGATTCTAGTTGTTTGTAACTCTGCTAGCCAATAGAGGAAGGGGTATTGGCTATCCAAAAGATGTGTCATTGGTTTTTTCTTGTTTTATTGTAGCCATTTTTATAGTCGCTTTAACTTAGTTATGTCGCGACTTTTGTACATTTAATATTCTAACATTGGAAATAAAGCATAACATTCTTTTCCATCATCATCATCATCATCATCATCATCATCATCATCATCATCACGGTATAAGCCTTGTGGCTCATTCCGACTTCAAGGAAATTGATCGGACCATCTCATTCGTGGCCTACCAACATTTCTTCTACCTACAGGTTTATACTTGTGCACTATTTGTGGTGTACGGTCTTCGGTCATTCTCTGCACATGATCTTGCCATTTTTGCCTGTATGCAATGATTGTTTCATTTAGACTCTGAATTTCCAATTCTCTTCTAATATCCTCGTTTGTTTTCTTGTCTATGAGTCTATAACCTGCCACCTGTCTCAGAAATTTCATCTCAGCAGCCTCCACTTTCTTCTGTTGTGAGATAGTCAAGACCCAGTTTTCACACCCATAAAGCAGGGTTGGGACCGCCATTATTTTATACAGTTTTAACAAAGTTTGACGATTACAATTTTTAAAAGTTCTTTTTATTGTGCCACATATTGTTTAGAATTTGTTTATTTTGTTTTGTATGTCTCTATTGCTGGTATATGACACAATATAGCCAAGATAATTAAAATCACTTTCTTGTTGGATGGGTTCATCATTTATGCAAATTTTTGCTCTTAAATGGTTTGTTCCTATAAAAGCCATTATTTTTGTTTTTTCATATGAAATTTGAAGATTATATTCTCTTGTAATATTATTTAATTCATGTATGGCTCTTTGTAAGTTATCTTCCGTCTCCGCAATTAAAATCTGGTCATCAGCAAACAGCAATGTGTCAACATTTCTCCCCTTTATTTTAAAATGTGTTCTGAGCATAGTTTGCCATCGTACAACTGCGTCATTAATATATATTAAATAGGGTAGGTGACAATGGACACCCCTGTCTTAGTCCTAAATTAATCTCTACTAGGTTATCTTTTTCTATGGATTTTTCCAGTTTAAATTTTGTATTTATATACATACTTTGTACTGTTCTTACTAAATGTTGAGGAAATCCATTTTTAATCATTATTTCCCATAGCAGATTCTTTTTATACCTACATTTTATAAAAATATGAATTAACTGAATTAACTTGAGGCAATCAGTTGAGGTGTTAAGCGTTGGATATTTCGTATAGTCACCATTGTTTGAAGAGCTGACACTCGGTGATATGTCATTGTTGTTATCGCCTTTAAGGACATAACACAGTCCCATAGCTGTAGCTCTCCAATAGGCATGAGTTTCGCATAAGTTGACCGAAGCCCACCCACCGCCGAGGACTGGTGAGCGGAGCGGAGCGGCCAAGAGAATTTGTGCGTGTAGTACATAGTGGTTCCATATTGGTTTAAGGCAGGGCTTGGCAGCGAGGTGTTCCAGCTGTTCGCACTTTATTCTGGCCCGCCTGAATCACGACAGAGCATTAAACGGCGTGATTCACGGCCTCCTCCACTCAGCATCACTGCTCTGCTCCATTCTATAATTATATGAAAACGAATCGGTTATCGTGAAATGATAATAATCTGCATTTAGTTCGTCTACACTTGAACATCAATTGTGCATGTTTGCGTGTAAAAAGTCGCTTAGCCAATTGTGAGCGTGTTAGTGATGATAAGTTTATTTCCTCGCGGTGGTTTTTCTCCGGGATTCTTATTGCTTACCCAATGTTGAAGAGGTATTGCTATTCGTTTCAAAAATCCAGGTCGCAATTTCGTGTAAAATACATGTTTTGATGCCCTTAAATTAGGATAGAGAGAGACAGAGGGCACAAACACATTATTCAGGAGTAGGTCAGTTAGTCACGAAAAGTTTAGCGCTCATTATTAAATAATTGTTTCACTTTTTAAGGTTTTTATATTACCTATCACAACCGCCAATGTATTCTCTGTCATCATATGTCGTTAAAATAACATTTTTACACCTATATTGACCATTAGACAGACATTTTAAGAAGAAAATGTAGTGTAAATGTTAGTCATTCGCGGAATTAAGTCGAACAGGTACCTCATTAAATAGTGTATTATTAAAGGTTGAAACGCAAATATTTTCAAAATAATCCCTCATCCCGTTTAACCCTTTGCGTGGGATAAAACATTTTATGTACATGAAGAGGGAGATGTAGGTTTAAGGGTGCTCAACTACATGGTCATCAGCGCTCTTAACAATTCATGGCAAAAGCTAGATATAAACTTCAGTAAAAAATAATATCACTCGTAAAAAAGAAGATAACTAGAGGTAAATATACAAAAGAGAGTGGCAAAAGCTAGAATTAAAATAAAGTGATAAATATCTCAAAAAAGCATAAAAACTGGATATCTAAAGTTTCAAATCCTCTAACTCAAGTTGCAGCCTGCTAAAAACTCTTTTGACTGCTATTTTGTTGTCCGCCAAAACCTCTGCAAGTCTGGCAGTACATGGATGACGGCATCATAGTCGATTTTTCACCGAAAACGAGTTTGTAGTGCCATTGTTTATTTCAGACTAGGCTGGCCAAAGAAAAAAAAAATAACAAAAGCAGTAATACCAAATCTCCTAGCAAATTAAAATGAAAAATCTGATGTGTTGCACTCACATGACTTTCTCTACTCTTGTACTAACCATTCTTACAAACTCTTATTTCTATATCTTCTTTCTTGTTAGTTGAGACAAACATTTGTACAAATTATCTTATTGCTTATTTCCTTGTAGGTGCAAAGGGAATGTTAGAATATAGTAGGCTTTGTGCGATAGTCAAATGTTTGAGATTCTGTTGTCTTTGCACACTTGACATAAAAAAAATGAACAGCGATGATCCATTTCACGACAGTTAAAGTTTTCCGAAAGTCACACACATAACTAGGAATATCTCCGAAATGGTTCACCCTACAAGAAAATTTATTGAGACATAAATTGTGTATTTTAGCAAGATCTACATTCTTTGTATAGTATAATTTGGTCTATCTCTAACGGTTTACCAGTTATGCAAAAGTCGTCCAGAGTAAATACGACTACAGGGGCTATAGCCAGAAAATTCAAGATATACATTTCATTTGTTATCAAAGTATCTCAAACATATGACGATTTTAATCAAAATCGTTAGAGCCATTTTCAAGAAAATAAAAATTTTCGAAAAATTTTCCATGTAAAGGGTAGTTTAGCGTGGGGCTGTTTTCTTCAAAATCTTCGTGTCGCATCCTTGAAAGACATTAAACTTAAATACCAATTTTGGTTTTTAACCGACTTTTCGTTTTTGAGTTATGCTGTCCACAGACTGACAGACTGACACACAGACACACACACGGACCTTTTTCTAAAAATGCTTTTTTTGGATTCAGGGGGCCTCAAAACATGTATTTCCGGTGAAATCTCGACATCGAATTTTTGGGTGGAATACAATACTTCCCCTACTTAACAGTAGAGAAAGTAAAAATACGAGATACGCTTAAGTGATCTAGATTATGCTAGGGTGCTCAAATCACGATCCGAAGATTCTTTTATTAACCGCGCCATTACAGGTGTTATTCTTTAATTCTTTTGCCCAAGCAAACAAGAACCACATGGTTTTTGCCGTTCGGCGCTACCCAGTGCACAAAAA
This sequence comes from Tenodera sinensis, assembly GCA_030765045.1. NCBI lineage: Eukaryota > Metazoa > Arthropoda > Insecta > Mantodea > Mantidae > Tenodera > Tenodera sinensis. The sequence continues at coordinate 25,032,166 of CM060966.1, read as the reverse complement.
CCGTTTCGATACTGTGAAAGTTTAGTTCCCATTATGCGAAGATTCACCAACGGAAGGAGACGAAATATAAACGTGGTTAAAAATACATTAGCTTTGTAAATGCAAAATCGTCACTGATAACCCTGAGAGAGGTCTGCATAGTGGTTTTCTCGAAATTGTATATAAACCAAAATGTCATATGCCTAGATGGTCTTACAGAATAACAAAAATGTGCGAACGGACAGTCAGTGTTGTTATTAAATAAGAGTGTTTTCTATGGAAACTAAATTAATGTTATTTTGAGCTTGAAAAGGGCATTGTTGAACCGAAATAGTTATACAAAGGAACAGTGCCATCAAAGCTGCAAAGTTGGACTTGTTACACCTTTTGGTCAAACATCATGTTCGCATTCTACAATGCACATGTATGTAGAAGGTGAGCATGAAATGAATTTGCAGATGATTGTTCTCTCAGATGCCAGTGCTTAAACTGGCAGGAACTGTATATCTGTATAAATTCTATCACTTCGTCCTAAGCTTGTATGATGTAAACAAAAGATCGAAACTTGATTACTCCGCCGATATTTGTGATTCGAGGGAATGGTCCCGCTATCATAACGACCCAAGTGCTTAAATGTGCGGGTTGTCATTTCCATTGTTTCGCCATTTATTGATTGTTGTGTAGCTGTATTTCGTAACGCTTTTATTATAAGTTTGGATACTAGACAGTTATTTAATTGTTAATATTTGTCGAATTATTACTTTGTCTATCGCTTACCCGACTTCCTACAGTATTGTACTAACCCTCCCCCCAAAAGAAAACTAAATATAGAAAATTATTTGAGGCACCGTATGTGAAGCACTATTTTTCTGATTCTGCTCACAAACTCAACACTTCCGAGAAACAGCGTGGAAACTCGTTTTCCTAAAATTTGGCAAATGACTTTGGCCACTGCGATCAATATAAAAATTGAACTTTTCGCTTCAAAAGAACATTAGTCGTGATCACTATCCGTGTCTTCAATCTGAACTGTAGTATACTTAGAGGAGCTTCCAGAATGTTTCTGAAGACACTTATGTTCTGTAGGTTAAAGGGTAAAGGGTACAGACACAGAGGGGAAATCTCGCTCACTTCGACCTACACAGATTTATTGTGTGTACCACCCTCCAGGAAGCAGGGATGAAATGAGGGAACCGAAGGTACCACACAGAGTCGCAGCTAGACAGGCCACAGGGACGCGCGGAGCTCCCTAAGAGGCCCTTTATACACCCTAAGTTTCAAGAAGATTCAAAATTCAATGCTTCTGGTCTCTAGAGGATCCAGTAGAACATCAAAAAACATAAACAACGTGATCGATATGAGGTAACGCCCAATGAAGTATGATTTGTTTCATTATCCTGATGATGGGAGAGATTCACACTCCCGAAACGCCGATGGCTCTTCATCACTACACCTGGCTCGAAGCCCGAGAACATCTTGAATATAACGCCCAATAGTTATGCAACACACACCTAATGTACAGGTAATGCGGGTAGGTTTTTGTAAGTCTATGGTGCTCTACGGTAGCTTTACAACTCTACGTGGGACCATATAGTTGTTCCTGTTTGAATTATTTTATTTAAAAACGTTCTGTTTTGCGAGCACTGTCATCTCGAAACAAGATATTTGGCGTACTAACAGTTAGCTTTAATGGTTACATCGATATAACACGACACGATATATTATATCTAGGCTTAGTAGTCCAGCTACATTAAAGAGAAATCAAGTTATGTGCGTTCGTAGTCTTGTGACGGCACAGTGTGGGGAACCGCGACAAAGCATGCAAAACTTCATCTTTTTGGTGGATCACATACTAAGTTAAATTATATCACATTAATTGCATACTTGGAACGGTATTGCATTTTAATATAAATGTATTATTTAATAATATATTACAGTATAGTAATAACAACAACAAACAATAATACGTACCGTACGTAATGAATCAGACACCTAAATATTAACTATTTCTTCTTTTACTTGTATATCCCCAGCTGTGACTTGTACACAGGTGGTTAAGGTGGCGGATTTTCAAACTAAGAGGTTCCCAGTTCGAATCGCGTTCTAGACTGTAGAGTAATACATATTTTACCAACTTTAGGTATGCATGTATGGACAGTGTCTCCACTCGCCAACGATTAAAACTTCTACCAACCCTGAAACCCTTGCATTATACAACCAACATTTCAGGTGCACCGCTCACGCGATAAATAAATTCAAGAAGTTGACGAGGATTCAGGACTGTACTCAAAAATTATATTTAACAGCTTTGATTAAAAATCATAATTTGATAATATGGGTATATGTGCATGTGGTAACTCTTTATTTGCATTAAACCGTATATAAGTGAGAGACCGTAAGAGTTGGAGACGGACAAACTTGCTATTACATGTTATATTATTTACCAGATCTGCGACGAAGATAGTTTTCTTTAAGTAATGTGGAAGTGTGAATGCAACAGCAAAATAACTTCCAAAAGTGAGAAAGAATAAACCTAGTGGTTTGTTTTAATGCCAGAGCTGTTGATGTGACATGACCAAAGTAATTAAAGCTGGTAGAATAGTGTGTGTGCGTGTGCGTGTGTGTGTGTGTGTGTGTGTGTGTGTGTGTGTGTGTGTGAGTGAGAGAGAGAGAGAGAGAGAGAGATTTCGCGTGATGGTAGAATCAAATATGACGAATAAAAAATTCCAATAATAAAATCTACCTTGAAAGGTAAAGCAGATACTTCAACGTTGTTAAGTACAGTGCCTGCACAATGGCAGTGCAGTAGGATGATGAAGCGAATGTTTTGTTTACTAATACGTCTACTGCTCTCAAGTATGCGTTCACATCGAGGAGCAAAAGGGCAAATAGGCCAAACCTAGAACAGGGGCCTGTGTGTTTATCAACCACTGCAAGTAACGAGGAGAGGGATGGTGTTATTTCAAGCTTTCCAAACGGTATTCACGAGACATGAGCAGTGTCAACATTCCTGACCTTCCGCTTTGCGCGCTTGCCAAACACAGGTCCATAAATGTATTCCAATAGACACGCTGGAATCCATTTATGTAATGTTTTGTGGTTAAATGACTCAGTTTATCAACAAGTGAAAAGGACATGAATAACCTCTACCTCTGTGCTAATTGTGGAAGTAAACAATAAAGGACAATCACACATTTTATTTAAATGCAACCATGCATCTAAAGAAAAATGGTAGATGAAGTTATGTTTCCTAAAGGCACTGGGAGGTTATTTTCTCGTCGACGAGGTTAGTTTACGCCAATACTTTAAATTTAAATGAACCAGTAACTAATCATTGATTAAATTGTAGTTTACTGTGATTACCTACAGTCCAAGTACTTGTATGTTTAACTCCTGTGTAATAATTAAATTACATTCACATAACTTCATGCAAACGCTGAATAAAGCACGCTATGCATCATGAAAAAATGTTACTTCTTATTTCAGGTGCAAATTTTTTATGGAAATTTAGGCTACTACGTTTTTTCCTGAATAACATAAGGTATGGCTTTATATTTATTCTAGGTTAAATACAAATCCTGTATAATTTGTATTCTGCACATAAATTATTTAACCGGATATAAAAAAAGGTGATAATATTTTTAAGTATTTAATTTTTTTTCCCATAATATAACTCAAATTAAACAATTTAGCCCAAGGGATTCAAGTAACATTAAAAATATGCATCAAAAGTTTGATATCAATATCTGTTACAGTTTTTGAGAAACGTGCACCTGAAGTATGAAAAATCAATGTTTCGGGAAATCATGATCAAAGATGGTGTACCATTCCTTTCAAATCACATACTGTATGAACTGCCTTCTCCATATCCCTTGTTCATTTAGGTTTTCCTCATCTTGTGTTTTCCTTTTCTTAGTTCTTATGGAAAACAATGCCAATGCTGCTTGGCTTCGACATCAGGATTTATGACCATGCAGTCTGACTCGATAAGAGTAGCTGAGCTACTGTGGTAAAGGATGGAGAGGGCCCACCTAAAGCAATCGTTAAGATGGCACGGTTGGATGCTGACGGGTTTCGATTGAATACAGATTATGAATTTTACCCTTTTTATGTAAAAATGCACCACTCATAGTACAAGTAGTTCGGTAGCGAGTGGGACACACTGTATAACGCAGTATATCCATCGTTAACAAATTGTTTTGCGACGATTAGAACAGAAAATTTGGCTGCTCTGTGTGACCAATACGTGTTTCCATAGGTTATTATACGAGTCTTTCACAACACAGTATTGTGCTTGTTTTTCTTATAGAGGGTGAAAGGATATTTCGTGAGGGGTGGGGGGTTCGAAACCGCAGGATCTCCCCTAAATATATTGCTGATAAGCAAGGAATCTCTCATTTTTACTTTCTGTGCTGCGTATAGTAAGTAGGGAAAATACTGCGTTCAACCCAAAATTTCAATGTCAAGATTTCATCGGAATTACATGAGACCCCTGAATCCAAAGAAAGATTGTGTGTATGTGCCGGTTAATAACCAAATTTGTTGTGTAAGTTTAGTGTCTTTCAAGGATTCGACACGTAGGTTTCGAAGAAAATTCCTCCACCATAAACTTTTTTTTTTTTTAATGGCTATCGAGTTTGATTGAAATGTCATATGTTGAAGATATTTTTTATAACAAATGAAATGTATATTTTGAATTTTCTCGCTGTAGCCCGTGTAGCCCTGCTTATCCTCGGCGACTTTTGCATAACTGATAAACCATCAGAGATACACCAAATCTTACTATACAAAAAATGTAGATCTCGTTAAAACACACAAGTTATGTACAAATGCATTTTTGTGTGTAATGAACCATTTCGGAGATATTCCTTGTTATTTATGTGACTTTTGTAATACAACTTTTCTCAAATTGAAGGTCGTTATTTACTTTTTATCTCTTGGCCGTGCAAAGAGAATGGAATTCAAAGCCTTCATATAGCAACCAGCTTTAAAAGCTTTCACTCTCACCCAAAGCCGACTGTATTCCCTTATTCCCCTTGCACCTACAAGGAAATTAGCAATCAGATAATTTCTGGAAATGTTTACCTCGACTAACATGAAGAAGGTGGATGAATAAGAGCTTGTAAGAATAGTACAAGAGTAGAGAAAGTCATGTGAGAGTAACACATCAGATAGTTATAAATAAAGCTAGTATTGACATTTGTTGTACATTAAATGAATATTAAGGAAGTACATGTTATTTTTTGGGGATGCACGCATACACGTTATGTTGTAAGGGACACATATGCTTCTTTGGCTTGTTTATATGTATTCCCTTTCTTTTGTAGCAGCATTACATTTTCGTTGAATTGGTTTAGTCTTGAAGTGCACCAGCAGCAGCTACCGAAATATACGAACATTCTTCCTGTTGGTGTGTTAGAGTACAGTTGTTGGGGCACTTTAGCTCTCCACAGACCTATTTGTTTAGATTTTAGGTGAGAGACCTTGCAATGAGCAATATAATATGCAGGTACAGGTGAGACCGCACCCCTCTCGACCTTGGGCGCCCACACGACCGACACCCACAGATACACGCGACAGCCATCGTCATAGCAATGGTTTACATGCCACAATTAAGGGGACTATGTGCTGCCTAACGTTTTATATTGGTGCATTTCTCGTGAAGGTCGTATAACTAAAAGCAATATTCTCTGCATTTGTTTAACATAACCTTGCGCGCATACGAACAACGAAAGTTTTTAATGCTGTTATATTTTAAAAAGCGCACATTATTTTACGGAAAGCTTAAGAGCAAGCTTGTTTTAAGTGGGTACAGACTGTTAATAAATAATACCGCATTGACGCTCTGAAGCGAGAATCAGCCATTTTTGACATTTGAATAGCGGCTGGAGGCGGCGCCATGGTCGAGCGATTAGAGCGTTCGCTTACCATCTAGGCGGCCCGGGTTCAATCCCAGGGACCCCCGCATGTGGTATTGGTGGTGGATGAAGCAGCGTCAGAGCGGGTTTCCTCTGAGTTCTCCGGTTTCCCCCGCTATTCATTCCACCAATTGCTCCATTATCACCTTTCCAATCGTCGACTTCGCCTGTATTTCATATCATCCTCTTCATCACTAGCATACCTGGTGCTTGGCTGACCACCCGCTTCTAGGTCTTCACTCTGTCCGGTCCATAGGTTCTTGTGCTCCCCGACAGGCGTCTGACCATAGGCACAGGCTTGTAAGTCCTAGGGCAGGTGTCTGCTCCGAATCCACTGTGCACGCAACCCGCATAACATTCTTGCTGGTTGGAGGAGTGGTACATCTTCGCTTGTTAAACTGTACACAGTTAACGATCAGCACGTTTGTTTCAAGCAGAAAAGAGGTGGCCATACTTTTACTATGTGAAATCGGAATTGCACGCATTAATTACCATCATCGAATCATATGAGAAGCCGTTCAGACTCTGGCGTAATATCTGTAATAGCAATATGGAGTTGCGCCCAGAGATGGTTATCTGAAACGCGAGATCTCAATTTTGATTTTTCTATGTTCATCAGAGAAAAAAAAATGTTCACAGACGTATGTGAAGGAAAATATCGCTGCAACAGTGTAACAGAGAGAGCACATTCTCTCAAACCTACATACGAATATTGCCTTAAACATCTGTGCCAATAATCTGTGCACTAATTTTTTCTCACTAGATCTGTTTGTAGATTCATGAGTTCACATTGCAAGTTAACTCTTATATTGATTACATCTACAGTAAAAGGGTTAACAAATACTGAAATGTCATTCTCAAGATTTCTGAAATCAGGGAATCTAGAAACTCGGTTTTTAACTCTTCAAGAATGGGACTACAACTAATTAGTTTATCCTCTGCTACAGTATTAAGTGGTTTTATACATTTGAAATAAATATGTCATCTTTGATATGTTGGTTAAGAGAGTTGTCACATATCAAGGTATGTTTGTTGTGTTTAGATTGTAAACCTTCTAGAACTTTGGCTCACTCTAAATTGTAATCATAACAAAGAAATAATAATAATAATAATAATAATAATAATAATAATAATAATAATAATAATAATAATAATAATAATAATAATAATAATAATAATAATAATAATAATAATAATAATAATAATAATAATAATAATAATAATAATAATAATAATAATAATAATAATAATAATAATAATAAACAGAAAATGTATACAACATATACGAGTATAGAAATGAAGATCAGAAAACACTGGTTTTTTTTTTTTCGTTGTATGCGACATATCTACAAGAAAGCCGTTCAAAGTTGGCTCGAAGAAAACCATGTAATATCTTATTACAAACGAGACACAATTCCTGCACTGATACCGGTCGGGAAACGACCTATGGACTCCTGAAATCAGCTAAGGAAGGGGTCGTGTACCGTTGTGTTGCATAATTACACGGCGAAAGGTTCATGAATCGCAAGGATTCACGAATCCGGTTTTGCCCACCTCTGTCCGAAGTGCTGTGAGTCCTACATAAGGGGAGGGTAATCAGGTGAAGAATAAAAAGAAGAATAGGGGCTCTGTTGAGTCAAATTACACACGTAAGCAGTTGCGCATCTGTAGGTCAGTGCAGCTAGATTCTCTAGCCTGATCACAACACAAGAAAAACAGAGGAGGTGATAATGAAATTAGATACATTTTTCGGGAATGAAGAATGTCATTGGTGAATTTTAAAATTGTTATGGACATGATTGATTTATTTCAGCCAAGTCGCGTATGAGTGCAAAAGTCACCTAAAATTGCTAATAGAATAGATACTACGATACTGACCACTTCCACTAAAACTGTAAAAGGAAGTGCAAAGCATGTTATATGATAAGTTTGTGTTCTTGTCCCTTTTATAAGTTAATTGCTCTCTATTTATATGTTTAAATTCTCGGCGTTTATTGCATTCACCCAAAAGTTCTATAGCAAGATCATAACTTAAACCGTGCGTATTAAACGTATCAGAAATAAATTTCAATAAAGCTGAATATACAGACGAAATAGCACATGTTAACTATTTTAAATATCTTCAGCCTATAATGCAAAAGGATGCAACAGCAAATTTAGAGATTCAAATAAGAATAACGGATGGAAAGAGAATTATTAGAATTCAGTTTTATGGAGCACAAATATTTTACATAGAGTTAAAAATTAATATATCAGGCACTATTCCAAAATACAACTTATACGGCGCTGAAACTTGGACCATAAGCAGACAACAAGCAAATAATAGAATAAGGGAAATTATGCAAGTTGACAAAAACATTTTGAAAATTATAGAAGAGAGACGCCTGAAATAGTGTGGACACGTGCTTAGAATGTCAGAGGACCGAATACCCAATAAAATTCTAAATTGGAAAGTAGAAGGGAAACCTGGGGAATGCTGGATGCATGGGGTGAAAAGAAGTATGGAGAGAAAAGGGTTGAAAGAGGAAGATGCTATGGACTTGAACTTAGGAAGGAGAAGATCCTTTTTGGGATGAAGGAAACCCATTGTATGGGAAATATTCCTTAATAAAACAAATAAACCTTTATAATCACGTGCATTCTGTGATTAGCTAGAATTAGCTTAATAAAAAAGGAGATCTACCCAATCTTATCCATGATTGGTTAGTGTTATGTGAGGTATCTACGCGTGGAGCAGATAGCATGTATTCTAGTTACATTTAAACATCGAGAAGAATTTTAAATTTGTTCTCCATATTCATTATAGAACCTCCCATTCATGAAATATCTTAACGTTTGAAGGACGCCTATAAGCAGTAGCCCTTGAGCAAAACTGCTTTTGCTCAGCCCTACATTTCGAAGCAGGCCGCCTCCGTAGCGCAGCTGGCAGCGCGCTTGCCTGTGGCGCGGAGGACCCGGGTTCGATCCCCGGTACCAGCATGGGGATTTTATCCCCTCTGGGAGGTCTGGCACGGGGTGCACTCAGCCTCGTTAGGTCCCGGGGGGACCAATTGAGGAGCTACTTGATGGAGAAGTAGCGGCCCCAGGTCGAGAAGACCGCATAACTGGCCGGGAGGGCTCGGGGCGCTGACCACGTCCCACCCTCCAGTACTGCACCTCACCAATGACGCCTGTAGTGGGCAGAGGTGGGGGACGCAGCGGCTGGGCGGTAGGCCTTGGCCCTTCGTGGGCTGTCGCGCGGGGTTTACATTTACACATTTCGAAGCAAGCAGAACACGTACTATATCCTTTACTGAATAACTTGCACCCCTTCCCTCCAGTCGGTCGGTCTGTCTCTCCCTCCCTCCCTCCCTATCATTCATAGCGATGTGTTTGTATCTATAATAAAATACCAACAAAATTTTCTGTATTTTTTCTATGTATGTGTAAAATTCAAACGAAGTAATTGATAAGTGTTGAATAAAGTACGGAATAACGCAAGAAACAACACGTGCAAGGGAAGTATGGAAATACAGTAGGCTTTGAGCGATAGTCAAATCTTTTAAAGCTTTCAAACTCCGTTCTCTTTGCACGGTTAACACATAAAAAATGAATAACGATGTTCCATTTGACAGAAGTATAAGTTCTCCTAAACTTACAAATAACGAGGAATATCTTCGAAATGGTTCACTCTACAAAAAGAAAAAAAAAATTTAGACATAAATTGTGTGTTTTAGCAAGATCTACAATTTTTGTATAGTAAGATTAGGTCTATCTCTTACGGTTTACCAGTTATGCAAGTCATCTAGAGTAAATGAGACTTCATGGGCTATAGCCAGAAAATTCAAGATATAAATTTCATTCGTCATAAAAATATCTCAAACATATGGCGCTTTAATCAAAATCGTTAGAGCCATTTTCAAGAAAATAAAAATTTTCAAAAAATGTTCCATGTAAAGGGTAGTTTGGGGTGGAGCAATTTTCTTTAAAATCGACTTTTGGTTTTTGAGTTATGCTGCCACTGACAGACACACAAATATACCTCTTTCTAAAATGCTTTTTTATTATTATTATTATTATTATTATTATTATTATTATTATTATTATTATTATTATTATTATTATTATTATTATTATTATTATTATTATTATTATTATTCAGGAGGCCTAAAACATATATTTCCGGTGAAATCTCGACATCGAATTTTTGGGTGGAATACAATACTTTCTCTACTTTAGTATACGTAGTAGAGCAAGTAATAAACAAGGTCAGACGTTAAATATGGCGGTTAGTAGGCCCTATTCAAGGGTTTTCCTCATTTTTGTGACCCCCTTTATAATCTTATTTTCGTGTACATGAACGATTTCACTCGTGTAGAACAGTGGTAAGGACTTATGCAAATTTAAGTCACTGTATTGTTAAAGTAATTAACTTGGGTAGAAACTTAAAGGATGCCTTTAAGGAGTGATCTTGTTTATATAATTGCACCAATCAATCACTACATTTAGTGACGCATAGGTAAGGCAAGTGGTATGACTGGTTTTGTTGGGTTCCAAGAAGCTCTCAGTACTAACAGTCATGACGACCTGAAGTATCTCTTATATAATATGACAAAATGATAAAATCAGTCCAGTTACTTTTCTACTTTATTTTCCTTCTAAACGTGTGCACAAAAACATGTTCTTTTCTACTGACGTTAACACAGCCTACAGTCATTCGTGATATTACAACTCACTTTTTTCTTCTCGTAGCCTCACTCACTCCATTCACTGTCTCTCAAACACTATCTCCGACGATACGGTCACTCAACACTCGTTAAAACTTCTTTACTTCGACACGACGTATCTTTCACAGCAGTCTCGTCACTGTCACACTGACCGATTCAAAAACTGCCAGCTTTCACGCGCTCCGCGAGCTTCTATGCCTCTGATGACGTGATCTTTCTCAAACGTTTACAAACAAGCCGACCGCCAGACATTTCTCGAATGAGCTGGAAAGCTATTTTTGACATGTCGCACTCATTGTTACGTTTTTGCTCGCGTGAGAGGTGGCCTTAAGCGTCTTTGGTACGTGCTGCACCTGCTATGTGGTGTGAATTAACTTGCCCGCCCCCCCCCCCTGCCAGCCCTTTGTTGTGCGCCGCGGCCGGCGTCACAATATTTAAGCTTTTTTAAGGTGCTTCACGACTGTGGAGCAACTAAGTATTCGTTTCTTGTTGGTCAGTTCAATTTCAAATCTAGTTGAAATCGGCCCAAATTGGATAATTCAAATGGAAAGTCTATTTTAAATTTAGAAATATAAAATTTACCGATGCTATCGCAATATTTTTCGTCACAGCTTGACATGTAAATCTACCCTTGCGTTACGATGCTATAGAAATGCCATCCCCCTTTTTTTAACTTCTAGTTGATTAAGATAGCATTCCGTTTATTACAACTCTTCTGGGTAAGGAATCTGATAAGTTGATAAGCTGGTTATTGGAAAATTAAGTCCATTTCCAGAACAAAAGCACAGAACAGTAGACTTGGATCAATATGATTCAAATTAGAGTTCGCAGGGCTTTAGAGGCCATCATTATTTCCAAGTTTTATATCCTCTGGGGGAAAAAAGTCTCCAATTTAAGTAGTAATTATTTGAGGATATGTTTAATGTTATACTCAGTAGAAATTGGTAGACTGTGTGTCTGCATTTAAGCTAGAGAAAGAGTTCACAATAGACAAAGCCTCATGAATTAGGTATTTTTCACTGTGAAATCATTCCATATTTGCTGTAGCCCACGTTTTTATATCTTTGTAGCTGTGAAATGTAATAGTTTCACAGAAGTTGTAGCTTAAAGCATTTTATTCACAATGAAGTGTAATACTGAAACTTTAATCCCTTTTTCAAAACATGGTGATTGATAACATTGCTCTTGTGGATGGATTCTTTAAAGTGATATACATAGACAAGTAGAAATTTTGCTGTATTTCGCCTCTGTGGTTTCATTTAGGATGTTGTATAAAATATTACAGAAAGCATCTTTTGAATAAAATTTCGCCCAACTTGGCTGTAAAATGCAGGTGAGAATACTTTACTGCTGCTATGGGCCAAGGAGAAATCAAGCAACCGCTCACGCATGCGTTAAATGGGCGAAAATAGAACAGTACTATGTTCCCCTTATCCCCTCGCTATGATGTTACCATGTTAGCCATGTTGCCGGTCTAACACATTTTCTACTAGCAGGCATATTTGAGCTTCCACATTACCTATGACATGTAAATTTAATGTCAACAGTCTTGGCAGATTTGGCACGATGGTAGAAAATGCTCCTGAGACATTAGCAAAAATGAAGTATATTCATAAAATATATCAAGTCATTATGACAGATGAAACGGAAGAGCAGCTTTGCACGTGCACGGAAGATAATTTTTAGTTGTATTTCTAATTTATGTAGCACAATTGTGAAATATGATGCTACAAAGTCTGATGTGTTGCATTCACATGACTTTCTCTACTTTTCTAATAATCATTCTTACAAACTCTTATTCCTATGTCTTCTTCATGTTAGTCGAGGTAAACATTTGCAGAAATTATATTATTGCTTATTTCCTTGTAGGTACAAGGGGAATATGAGAATACAGCAGGCTTTGAGCGATAGTCAAATCTTTTAGAGCTTTCAAATTCCGTTCTCAATGCACAGCTAACATATAAAAAATGAGTAACGATGTTCCATGTGACGAATATCTCTGAAATTGTTCACTCTACAAAAAATGTATTTGGACATAAATTGTGTTTTAGCAAGATCTGCATTTTGATGCAAACGTTCCTTCTGTGTTTGGTGTCCGGACTAGCTCTAGCAAGAGGTCCTAATGTGCAGGGTATGCGTGAGTTGTAGGAATGGAACCAAACGAAGAATTAACAAACATTTAAGTTTATTTGCAAATTTCCAGATTTGTGGAGAACTGCCGACGATATTTAAATAGAATGTAACTTTGTAACTTCGACTGCAACGCTATAACACTTGAACTTTGTCACCCTTTAGCAACCGTCGAATTATGTACACGCGCCAGCTTACGTTCAAATCAGAAATTGCACGTGCGTTCTCTCGGCTCGATTCAAGACGAGTGTGTGTTGCGTTGCATTTGTTTATGCGTGGGTGACACGAAGGAAGGAATTTCCATTGGCCAACTTTAGAGCACATCATGGCAAGATACGAATCAGCCCGCGGAATCGTTAGAGCTTTGTACGTACAACAATTGTAACCTTATCACTCATTTAAATCTGTCTAGGCTTCCATTCTTGAGACTCTAATCTATTCAGCTTTATTACGTCTTCCCTTTAACTATCGATTAGAATCTCCTTTTGTTTCTATTATCGATTACATATATTCCCGTTATAATTTCGGTTTCAATTTTCTGTACAGTAAGATTTTGTCTATCTCTTACGATTTACCATTTATGCAAAAGTCATCCAGGATAAAGCGAACTACATGGGCTATAGCTAGAAAATTCAAAATATAGATTTCATTTGTCATACAAATATCGAAACATGTAGCATTTTAATAAAAATCGTTAGTCATTTTCGAGAAAATCAAAATTTTCGAAAAATGTTCTATATAAATGGTAGTTTAGGGTGGAGGAATTTTCTTCAAAATTTTAGTGTAGCATCCTTAAAAGATATTAAACATAAATATAAACTTTGGTTTTTAACCGACTTCGTTTTTCAGTTATGCTGTCCACACACACGCGCGCGCGCGGGCCTGTTCCTCGTTTTGATTCGGGGGCTCGAAAAATATTTTCGGTGAAATTTCGACATCGAATTTTTGGATGGAATGCAATACTTCCTCTACTTACCATACGTAGTAGAGAGAGTAAAAATAATAGACGCAAAGCAAGAATTACGTTACCATGTTTAACAGAGCAGTTTTGACTCATGTTTTCATAACCTTTTCGTGCAAAAGCTTTAATCTAAAAGCTACCTTGAGCGCAAGGGATAGCCGCCTTTAACATCGAAGGTCATATCGCTTCTTTTGACCTCTTAGAACAATTATTGCTCAACAACAATGGTGTTCACTCGCTTAGCGGTGGTTTTGATCTTTGAGTTTCTATTTGCATTAATTTACTACGTTAAATTCACACACATTCATACTTCCATACTCCAGGCAGAATGGGGAATAATCCTAGTTAAAGAAAAATTTCCACTCTTCCAGCCGGGAATCGAACCCTGGACAGCAGCCAGGTGCTCTACCGGTTGAGCGACGGTTATGCGTGAGTAGTAGTATTAACATCTGTACGTAGGACTAACTATATCATAATCTCTCTAACATGATCTTCAGATGTTATTGAACATAATGTGTTATACATAATGGCTATAGATATATTGCGTATACACAGTTTCTTTCTTCCCTTTTCCCTTGTACGTGGAAAAAACACTTCTCCATAAGAATATCCATATTTCAGTATGAAGACAATCCAGATGTCTTACGCCTACAAGAAACACATTTGGCGATAATGCAGTACAACTAAGAGGTTGTAGAGCATGTCTAAAAACAATAAATGTGCCCCACGCTAATGGAACAGTATGCGTATTTGTTATAAATGTCACAAACTTTAAATAAATGTTGCTGATTACATATCCTGAAACTGTAGCAGTATCAGTAACATTCCATCAGTTTTACCGTAGAGTGTATTTGGTGACTACGTGTGCAGTTGATCTACAAAGAAAATATGCACTAATGACTCATAAATCCATCTCCAAGCTTCAGGAATGATAAACCTCTATTCATGTCCTTGAGGACCAATAGCAGCCCTGATTTTAAGGAGGTGACAGTTACATGTTAACTCCATGTGGAGCCTCAGTGGCCAAAATTCTGAATTCCAGTTATTTTCGGTTTCATTAACAGCTGCTATGATGCAGAAAGGACTGAAGAAGGACCTGTGTCGTAAAACGATTATAAGGGTTGCTCAAATGAGGCGGCCGAAGTGCAAACGCGTTGACTTCACAGACTCCACATATACTCGTATGCCAAGAGTATGGGAAATGATCTTGATCCTGATTCCCATTCATGTTCTGATTCTCCATTCACCTAAAGATTTGATCATAATGTGGGAATTTAACAGCAACAGTATCCCACTGGGATGCGAATCAACAAAGCCATATGATTGAATTTTAAACCTTGCTACTTATAGCCTTGCCCACTAATATGTGTTCTTCCGCGTTGCATTTCCTTCCCCTTTGTCATGGTTTGCTAATGTACGGTCGGAGATGATGTCAAACAAGCCGTATGCAACGCAAAGACAACCTGAGCGGCGGCTTTCGGCGCGACAATGTCCTAGCAACTAACGAGAAGCAAGCATACCTAAACATTTTCGTTATCTGATGTTTACTGTTGAACAGCGGTTTTGTCTTTCAGTTCTCAGTTGCTTTTAATCACCAATGGAGAACAGAAAAATCTGATGTGTTGCACTCACATGACTTTCTCTACTCTTGTACTAACCATTCTTACAAACTCTTATTCCTATATCTCCTTCGTGTTAGTTAAGATAAATATTTGTACAACTTATCTTATTGCTTATTTCCTTGTAGGTGCAAGCGGAATGTTAGAATACAGTAGGCTTTGTGCGATAGTGAAATGTTTTAAAGCTTTGAGATTCTGTTGTCTTTGCACACTTAACATATAAAAAAATGAACAACGATGTTCCATTTCACGAAAGTTTTAAGTTTTCCGAAACTCACACACATAACAAGGAATATCTCCGAAATGGTTCAACCTACAAGAAAATTTATTGAGACATAAATTGTGTATTTTACCAAGATCTACATTTATTGTATAGTATGATTTGGTCTATCTCTAACGGTTTACCAGTTATGCAAAAGTCGTCCAGAGTAAATACGACTACAGGGGCTATAGCCAGAAAATTCAAGATATACATTTCATTTTTCATAAAAATGTCTCTAACATATGACATTTTAATCAAAATCGTTAAGAGCCATTTTAAAAAAAATAATTTTCGAAAAATCTTCCACGTAAAGGGTAGTTTATGGTGGGGCTATTTTCTTCAAAATCTTAGTGTCGCATCCTTGAAACACATTAAACTTAAATACCAACTTTGGTTTTTAACCGACTTTTCGTTTTTGAGTTATGCTGTCCACAGACTGACACACAGACACACACACGGACCTTTTTCTAAAAATGGTTTTTTTGGATTCAGGGGGCCTTAAAACATATATTTCCGGTGAAATCTCGACATCGAATTTTTGGGTGGAATACAATACTTCCCCTGCTTACCAGTAGAGAAAGTAAAAATCTGATGTGTTGCACTCACATGACTTTCTCTACTCTTGTACTAACCATTCTTACAAACTCTTATTCCTATATCTTCGTGTTAGTTAAAATAAACATTTGTACAAATTATCTTATTGCTTATTTCCTTGTAGGTGCAAGGGGAATATTGGAATACAGTAGGCTTTGTGCGATAGTCAAATCTTTTAAAGCTTTGAGATTCCGTTCTCTTTGTACACGTAACATACAAAAAAATGAACAACGATGACCCATTTCACGAAAGCTCTAAGTTTTCCGAAACTCACACACATAACAAGGAATATCTCCGAAATGGTTCACCCTACAAGAAAATTTATTGAGACATAAATTGTGTATTTTAGCAAGATCTACATTTTTTGTATAGTATAATTTGGTCTATCTCTAACGGTTTACCAGTTATGCAAAAGTCGTCCAGAGTAAATACGACTACAGGGGCTATAGCCAGAAAATTCAAGATATACATTTCATTTGTCATAAAAATGTCTCTAACATATGGCATTTTAATCAAAATCGTTGAGAGCCATTTAAAAGAAAAATAATTTTCGAAAAATCTTCTACGTAAAGGGTAGTTTATGGTGGGGCTATTTTCTTCAAAATCTTAGTGTCGCATCCTTGAAAGACATTAAACTTAAATACCAACTTTGGTTTTTAACCGACTTTTCGTTTTTGAGTTATGCTGTCCACAGACTGACACACAGACACACACACGGACCTTTTTCTAAAAATGCTTTTTTTGGATTCAGGGGGCCTCAAAACATATATTTCCGGTGAAATCTCGACATTGAATTTTTGGGTGGAATACATTACTTTCTCTACTTACCAGTAGAGAAAGTAAAAAGGAAATGGTACACACTTAATCAGAAAGTAAAATTCATATGAGAGGTGGAACTTAATCCACATAAAACCAAAACTGCTCACATTTATGAATTGTTTATACCACGTTACGTACAGTCATTAGTAACAAAAAGAGGTGTGTGCACTTAATGCAAGAAAAATGAAATAAGCCAAATTAACTGATTCCTTTAAAGGAGGACTAAGTTCAAAATAATGTTTTCTTCATGCATATATTTGTTTGTAAAATTGTATACATGTAGGCCCACTGTAATGCTTTAAAAAATATACTGCATTATCAAAACCTCAGTTGTAAGTAATGTTCCCTCTTCCCCTTGATATACGTATAAATCAGGTTCAACTGTAGATATATGTTGTTGCTTACAAGCAACTATTTAAAAATGCGACGAGGTCGCGCAAGACACAGGAGATTCCGATAAATCTACGGCGCAGTGGTTGTAACCAAACGATTAAAGAGATCCTACCTGTTGGCTGTGAGAAAGTGCAGGTTAGGTAGGGGGTAGGCGACCTGCAAGTGAAGGCTGGGATGTGGGTTGGACGGCTACCTACGCGATAAAATAACCTTGGGGTGTTGTCCGCCCACTTGGTGCAGGCACTCGCCACCTATCTTCCGCCATGAGTGACTCTTCTTTCCGGGCAGATACAGCACGCTGCAATATCGGCTCCCTCGGACTCTCTCAGATCAAAGCAAGACAAGGCTGGCCTTTGGCTCAAAAATCTTACGTGTGGACTTACACGACTTTCTCTCTCACTCCTGTACAAACTATTCTTCATGTTAATCTATTATATTTTATGGAACTGGTTTTATTACGTTTCCTTGTGAGTATAATGGGAATAGGAGAATGCAGTAGGCTTAAGCGATAGTCAAATCTTTTAACAGATGGTCACTATGTGATGGCTTAGGTAGACATTCTATTCTACGTGGACGACCATTACATATAAAGAAAGGAATACCCATTTCCTAATTGACATAAGTATAAAGTAATTGGAAATTAGAACCAATAAAGAATACCTCGAAAATGGTTCTCTCCACAAAAAAGACAAATGTATTCGAGATAAATTGTGTGCTTTAACAAAAGCTACATTTTTCGTGTAGTAAGATTTGTCTTGCCAGTTTTTGCAAAAGTTGTCCAGAATGAAGAGGTCTTTAAGAGGCTGTTCCCAGAAAATTCAAGATTATGCGTTTCATTTGTCAGAAAAATATCTTAAGCATATGGTGGTTTAATCAAAATCGTTAGAGCTGTTTTTGAGAAAATGAATATTTTCATGGAAAAAGTGGAAAGGGTGGTTTGGAGTGGGGAGTTTTCTTGAAAATATTCGTGTCACATCCTTGGAAGATGCTGAAGCTGACTAGCAAGTTTGCTGTTTAACTGACTTTTCGTTTTTTATTTATACTGTTTACACACACACACACACACACACACACACACACACACACACACACACACACACACACACACATAGTTTTGTTAAAGTGCATTTTTAATTCAGGGGATGCATTTCCACGGAAATTTCAATATCGAATTTTTGGGTGGAATACAATGTCTAATTCCCCTACTTACTATACGTGGTAAGGGATGTAAAAACGAAA
The DNA here is from genome assembly GCA_030765045.1 of Tenodera sinensis. Taxonomy (NCBI): domain Eukaryota; kingdom Metazoa; phylum Arthropoda; class Insecta; order Mantodea; family Mantidae; genus Tenodera; species Tenodera sinensis. The sequence continues at coordinate 25,013,546 of CM060966.1, read as the reverse complement.
AGATATTTCCTGAGTACATTCAGGTTGTATGATATATCAGGTTTTATTATATTTTATTATGCAATTTGGCGTATTTGCTAGCTGTCATTTGAACATTTTAAATGCCACTCATACAAGTCTCAATTAGTGAGCACAAAAGTCTAAATCTTAACTTCCTTATTTCTCACTATAGAAAGTGCAACTTACATGAGAGTTTCTGTCCAGTTCAAATGATGGTTTTACAAAAGGTAGTAAAATATTTATGTAAGGACAGCATATCTAAGTTGCTGAGCATGTCATACTCTCCTAGGCACTGGCTTGTAAGTCCTACATAAGGGGAGGGTAAACAGATGAAGATGTCATATTCAAATATTAAATTTTTGTATTAAAACATACGACCTTTAGTTTTGAAACATTTATTTTGACTTGGTTAATGGGGGTCCAGACTTAATGCATAGGTATGTTTTGTAAGCACGGGACACGTTGGGAAGGAAAACCCATCCAGAATTGCACCTCTACTTCTGAAAGAGCACACTTCTCCTTAACCTTTAGCATGATTTTGTTGTGAAAAATCCGTTCTGATAAAACACTAACTTGGCCAAAAAGATGTACACATTCGACAGATAGGAACTGTTAAATCGTATCAGTACTGAGTTCAGCTTTTACTATTGCAACATCACTGTTCAAATTTGAGTGATTTTACAGCTGCAAGATGTGAATTACTGGTGGTTTCCACAAATTATATTTTAATATTTATTGACTGTTGTTGATTTCTGCTTGAACAAAGTGTTAAAATCCTGTTCGAGAAGAGAAGAAAATTGGTTTAATCTGTTAAAAACTGAGATAAAAATGGAAGGGGGCTACTAAAGTATGGAATAGAAGGGAATAAGTGGCACGTTAGTTATATCACAAAAAGGCGCAACAAATTGTGCTTATTTCGCTTCATTTCATGTCCCCAAGTACATATTGATCTATCTGTATGAAAATAGGTGGATATATTTTTGAAAGATGCTGCACCTTAAAATCTCTTCTTTAGAAATAGCTTTTTTTTTTTTTTTTTTTTTTTTTTTTTTTTTTTTTTTTTTTGCAAATAGAAATACACAGGACAATCATCAAGTAGGTTTCGCATTTGATCGCGGAAGAATCGGTTTTATCGGATTTTTGGGTTCTCCCTTGAAAGTAATACAGCCACAGTAAAGCGGGTATGGGACCAATGGGTACAGGATAGAGGTGCTGAGCGATGTGCAAAAAACCAATGACCTCGTCATGCCAATTAAAGGATATTTTGTTCGTGAACAACGCTGTCAATTGTCAGGATTATATTCCCGCCGCCGGTGTGCCGGAGTTTAAACACCATCGTTTGGGCCGAGTTTGAACCCGTGACCTTGGGATCAGTAGAATTAACGGGACAACACGTCTAGTACGCTTGATGATGACGGATGATAAATCCAAAGTAAACACCCATGCTCAGGGGTTGAGGAGTACGAGTCACGCACAGTTCGACCGACGCCTTCAGGACTATCGAGGGATCTTGTCTAGAAGTACTTTGTTGTGGCAGCCAGAACTGTTCACCACGGATACCTGCGGCCGCAATAGTCTGGCATGGAGGGCGATTGACATGCCATCTGCTAGCAGCATCTATGTCTGGCGGTACGATAGTAAATGTCCTGTCGACTCCTACATTATGCATGTTATACTGATTCGTCACCTGGAGTTACAGTGTGGAATGCGATTGAATTTCAATCCCGCCCGACTCTGGTCATCAATGTTACGCTATCTACCCGTTACATTCCAGAAGTGTTGGAGTCTCCTGTGGTCCCGTGTCTTCTGGACCGTCATGAGTTATCTGTCAACAGAATAATGCGCGGACGAATCTGCAACATATCGCCGATGGTTCCTGGATGACCACACATATAATTTCTTGCTTGGCCCCAATGTTAGCTTTACTCACCGAAACTTATTGACAGTCGGAAGACTCGCCTGTTACAGGACTCCACACCACAACGGATCAACAATGGTCACATTGAAGCAGAATGGACGAAATATCCTTAGTAGGTGTCCAACACATCAGTGTTTATTAGCATATGAGGTGGAGCCACTTGGTACTGATTTCTCAATGTTCTGTATGTAGTGTCGAGCCGCAAGACTATGTCATCAGTGTACAATGGTGCCATGTCTAATAGATATCTTTTTTTAACTCACACGATTCTTAGTTTTGCAATTTTGATGGTCAACGGTATATGTACATGTTTGTATGGCCTTTCATAATCATCTTATTTTATTTTCCCTGTGTATTAAATGTGGGTAACTATATTTGAGTGTTTGGTTGCAGAGTCCGGTCACCGGTTGGATAGCGGGAATCTGCTGTGGAAGATCCAGTTGGACCAGGATCTCCTGGACACCATCATCGCTATATATCCAGAGTGGTTCAAGGTTAGTAATACTATTTTATACTACAGTTCTCGATATTACAAATTAACTGTGAAATCGCTTACTTGATATGAGGCTGTTTCAGGCAAGACGTACGCAGTTTTGATGGTAAACATCGATCTTATACTAGCTGGGGAATTGATCAGCTTTAGATTCAGTTAATAGACAAATGAAGTGCACAAGAATACTTGGAAGCAAAGGGTTGTTTGGAATGAAGAGAAATCCACACACATAGTTGTCTTTCATCCTTAAAATGTGACCGACTTACGTAATTTACATCCGACTTTCCGGTTTTTAATTTATACCGTTCAATGAGAGACTCGTGCGCGCGCACCCTCTCTCTGTGTCTGCCATAGGAACTTTTCTAAAAAGCTGTTAGGTAACTCCACTCGACTTTCCTACGCATTCTCACTTCATATTTATTCTTCGACCCTTTTAAAATGTACAATGCTTCCACCTTGTGACTATGATATGCAGAGTACTCTGACAGAGTAAGCTAAGCTATTACTTCGCTGTTTAAAACAAAAACACGTTTTTGCTAGAAATGATGCATGCTGTTGATGAATATATGAGGGGAAAAAAAAAAAAGAAAGAAACAGGTCAGTTTGCATTTCGAGGCATATTGCTAAAAACGTAAAACTCCAACATAAACAGGAAATGTTTGGGAAGTGACTAAAACACAGAATTGTTGGCGTAAGATTTGTATTTATATTTTACATAGCGAGTTTGATCTATTTCAAGTTTTCCAGTTATACAAGAAGCTAGAATAAACAGTAATTAAGGGACACTGGGAGTGAAATTTGAAAGTTCCACATTTTTTGATAGATTTTTCTGAAAATGTTACTGTGTTTGTATTTATATGAGAATAGGAAATACACCAAATTTCATTAAAATTGGATAATTCGTTTAGGATATATAAATTATTTTATGAATTTAATAGGCACATCTTCAAAATAGAGCTCGCGTCTATTGACTTTTCAAAATTCATTTATATTGGCAGAACTGATACTCTAAAACATGGGTAACAATTGTTTGAAGAGATATTTCAAATACGTTTGCTGATTATGCTGTACATATTTTTTTTAATAACAAAGAAAATTTAATCTTAAAAATTATTTTTTTTTCATACAAAAAAAATGTTTTTGGAATTCATGTTAATGATAACATCAATATTGAATCATAGTTTTGTTTAGCTGCTATTTATGAATACTTTTGGAAATTTTCATTGAATTTGAAGCAAAACTCAGTCGCGACCTTCTTTTGGAATGTGCAGAAATGTAGTTTTGAGAAAAGCAGGCTTTTATATCGGAGCATCCTGTGTACGTTAAGGGAAGAGCGCTATTTGAAAGGGTCGTAATGACCACATGGAGTGAGGGATATGAAAAATGTTAGCTGATCCAAATGCACAGGTGTTCCAGGAACATTTTAAGGTAAAAAAACAATTTTCGACTCTTTGACAATTTTGACCAAAATTTCACTCCCAGTGTCCCTTAAAATTATCGTATTCATCACTTTATATCTCAAACATATAATTTCTTAATGAAAATCGTTAGAGCCATATGAGAGAGAGAGAGAGAGAGAGAGAGAGAGAGAGAACTAGAGATGGGAAGGTAGACAGAATCCGTTATGGTAGAGTTACCCATTACAGATTTGCATATAATATAGCATTCGTGAAAAAGTAATCGTTTTCACGTTAGATTATTCAGATGTATTCTTGCCTAGAAATGGTTTCACAGTAAGCAATAAATAGTTATATATATAACTTAAGGAAACAAGTTCAAATGTTAATCGGAAGCGTAGATGGGTGAATTCAAAAGTCGTCAAGGAAGAATAAATAACATGTTCGTGGTCATGGTAACGAGTTCTTGCTGAGGACCAGAAAAACAAAAAATCAGAAGCTTTATAGTATGCTTCATCGAAGCATATATTTGTTGAAACGATAGTAACGCTGTCTTTGTATTGTGACGCAGTGACTATGCCCAAGGTTATCGGGAGGTCGGCGCCGGGCTGTCGGAACGTAAACAAGATTAGCCGCGCGTTCGCTCAGCGTAAACACGTTAAGCTCTATCGAAAGAGAACTAGAACCTTCTGGAAGCTGCGACATCTCGAACTTTCTGGAAAGTTCCTACGGTTATATAAGCGAGTGCCTCGCAAATCTCGGAGGTCAGTTCTTTTGTGTTCGAGGGTGATTTAGTCTGGCAAGTGAGCAAGCCCGGCGAAGTGAGTCTTGCCGTGCTCGGGAGTGAGTCAGTCTGGTGAAGTAAGTCACTGAGTTCAAGAGGTGAGACTCGGGGAGCTAGTGTGTGAAGGAGTCAGCACATGTTTCTGGTGCGACGGAACGCGGACCTTATGGCTACTGTGGTGAAGTGTAGCAAGTGCTGCTACTTATTACACTGGATTGGAGACATCTTGTTCTACTTCCCAAGAATGAACCGTCCGGAAGAAGAGGTTACGTCGGGCGAATCTTGTTACGGAAGTCAAGTGACAGTGAGCAATGGAACTAGTTTACATTAGTGAAGTGACAGTTTTGACAAGCAGGACTAAATCACAATAAATGAAAATATACACACGAATTTCATTTATTATTATTATTATTATTATTATTATTATTATTATTATTATTATTATTATTATTATTATTATTATTATTATTATTGATGTTATTGTTATTGTTGTTTTGGTGTCGGAAACCACTCTATCGTTTTTATTTTGATTTGTTGCACTTAAAAGGAACCAGGTATCGATGTACAATTTTCAATAGGTACTTCGCCATATTTAACATGCTACTAACATTCATCAGAATAATAAAAAAAACTGTACATTTGCACATTTCATTTGTCATAACAATATCTCAAACGTATGACATTTTAATCAAAACCGTTAGAGCCATTTTCAAGAAAATCAAAATTGTCGAAAAATTTTCCATGTAAAGGGTGGAGCAATTTTCTTCAACACCTTCGCGTTACATCCTTGAAAGACATTAAACTTAAGTACCAACTTTGGTTTTTAACCGACTTTTCGTTTTTGAGTTATGCTGTCCACAGACTGACACACACACACACACACACACACACACACACACACACACACACACACACACACACACACACACAGAGAGAGAGAGAGAGAGAGAGAGAGACAGACATACACACCCAGACCTTTCTCTAAATAAAATGCTTTTTTTTTATTCAGGGGACCTCAAAACATATTCCAGGTGAAATTTTTGGGTGGAATGCCTCTTAGAGAAAGTTAAAAAAAAAACAACAAAAAAAAAACAACAAAAAAACGAAAAAAAAAAAACCTAGTTATCTTCTTACCAGCACTGCGAATTCCTCGGACTTAAGTATGCTTAGATTCTGTTCGAAAGATCCATTGAGCCGATTGACTTTTCTTTTCAGGATGATAACCAGGCAGCGAAACTTGGACACCAATGGGAGAGAGACGGATGCCTTCCGGTTAGCTATCTTTTAGAGTAGCCCAGTATTGTGCACAATACGAGAGCGGTAAGCAGTCTATCTCATAATAACAAAGTACATGAGTTGCACAATACGAATTTACGCTTTCACCGCATCCATATGACCTCGAGCGACCTCCTCGCAATACATGTAGTGCTTAAGTGAAAATGGCGGAGATTTAATTTAGAAACTTAGCATATATATTGTAGTGCACTGTAATGCTAATTTCAAAACAATAGAAGCATAAAAAGTGTATATTTATTAATCAATTAATTGTAAGCATAAATTACTTCGCAGGATGAACGAAATATTCAACCAAGGTAAATGTGCCATGAAAATTACCGATTATTTTTAAACACTAGTTGAAATACCCGGCGTTGCCCGTGGTTTGACCATTTATTCCTAAAACTAAATAAAAACATTGAGAAGGCATTCTTCCAAAAGCACTTGAACAACAACAAATACCACAGGAACAAACCGAGTAGAGAAAACCGCGTGAATGTAATGCGTTGCATTTCTATTTCGATAATATAAAAAAGTGTGATTTGTTTGTAGAAGAGTGAGAAAGAAATGCATGTGAATGTGTTACTTGAAAGAAAAGCTAGTAGAGAAAACAGCTTGAATGTAATATGTTGCATTTCTATTGCAAACCTATAGAAAATTGTATGAATAGTATGTTGAAGTGGGAGTGGGGAAATGTGTTTTGTAAACGAAAAGTGAATAGAGAAAATCGCGTGAGTGCAACACGTTGCATTTTTTGTTTCAGTCATAGAAAACTATATGGATTGTTTTTAAGAGCAAGTAGAGAAGAAAATGTGAATGTATTACGTAAAAGAAAAGTGAGTAGAAAAAGCAATGTGAATGTAATCCGTAGTATTTCCATTTCGACAATAGAGAAAAGTGTATGAGTTGCTTGTAGAAGAGAGGAGAAATACATACGAATAATAATAATAATAATAATAATAATAATAATAATAATAATAATAATAATAATAATAATAATAATAATAATAATAATAATAATAATTAATAATAATAATAATAATAATAATAATCCCTAGGGCGTCTTCCCCTTATGCAGAGGTTACCCTCATCGCCCGGCCGTTGCGTCCTCCAGCCGCAGCCAAGGCCACGGAAGAGTGCAGGTTGGGGGTGGCGGGGGTCACCACGCCGACTCCCCCGACAGTAAGGCGACTACTTTGACCTTTCAGGGACGCTACCTTTCTATCAGGATAGCTCCTCAATTGGCCCCTCAGGGACCTAACGAGGGTGAGTGCACCCCGTACCAAACCTCCCAGCGGGGGAAAATTCGATGCCGGTACCGGGGATCGAACCCGGGTCCTTCGCGCCAGAGGCAGGCGCGCTACCAACTGCGCTACGGAGGTTGTAATAATAATAATAATAATAATAATAATAATAATAATAATAATAATAATAATAATAATAATAATAATAATAATAATAATAATAATAATAATAATGATAATGATAATGAGGAGAAGAAGAAGAAATCACAGTGACAGCATGAAGAAATATTGGAAAGAAAGAAAGGAAGGAAAAAGAAAAGAGAAAGTGAAAATATAAATGCAGTGGGTTGTTTAACGTGGTCCGTAGATGGCCTGAAACGAAGAAAGAAGAAAATAATAATAATAATAATAATAATAATAATAATAATAATAATAATAATAATAATAATAATAATAATAATAATAATAATGATGATGATGATAATGATGATGATGATAATGATAATAATGATAATGATAATAATGATAATGATAATAATAATAATGATAAATAATGTAGATCAGAAAACACTAGTTCGTTGTATGTGACATATCAACAATTTATTGTTGGTTCGAAGAAAACCATGTAATATTTTGTTACAAATGAAGTAGACTATGTTGACACAGACATAATTCCTCCACTGATACTGGTCGGGAAGTGACCTGTGGATTCCTGAAATCAACTAAGGAAGGGGAAATTGTGTGTACTGTTGTGTTGCATAGCTACACGGCGAAAGGTTCTTGAATCACAGGATTCATGAATCAACTTTTCCCCACCTCTGCTCTAGAGGAAACATTTGCAAAATTGAAAAAAGTATTTGCTCTTACAATAGGTGAAAGCAAAACCAAGTATCTCAAATATGGCTACCAAAATCCTAATATCAATAACTCCATTGAAGATGAAATCGAAGTACGAATTGCCAATGGTAACAGAGCCTATTTTGCCAACCAAAGCCTAATTAAAAGTAAAGCAATAACAAAAGAAGCCAAATTAAAATTATATCGGACCATAATAAGGTCAGTTGTCACCTACGGCTGTGAAGTTTGGCTACTGAAAGAATCAATAAAACAAGAACTGTTAATCTTTGAAAAGAGAATCCTAAGAAGGTTATTTGGACCCACTAAAGATAGAGATGGCAAGTGGAGAACAAAAACCAATAAAGAATTAAATGAATTAATACATAACCAAAATATTGTACATTTCATAGAGCAATGAGATTAAGCTGGCTTGGACATGTTAAGAGAATGGAAGACCAAAGGCTCTTGAAAGGAATATATAAATGCAAACCCTTGGAAACTTGAGCAGCTGGTAGACGAAAATCCGTTGGGAGCATGATGTTATGAACGATTTGTGAAAATTAAACTATACAGAACAGAAATGTCTGGTAAAGAATGGTTGAGAAGACCAGGACATTCAACTTTGAAGTCGTAGTGCCTTGAAAAAAACAGAAAAAACCGTGTAGCTAGGTTAGGTATGTTTCTAGGATTACGAATTTCTCATCCAAACACTATGTTTATGTTATTTGACAGTAATGTTGGACTTTGTTTTTAAAGCCTCTACCCGGCAACTCCTGGTAGAGTAAAGTGTAGCAGTCCTTCAAAAGTTCCATGTGGAAACTTTAGTGCATATCGTACAAGTTCCCCTAAATCCAATGAGGTAGTTTTAGAAAAAGGTCCACGTGTTAGTCTGTCAGCAACTTAGATTTAAAAAGAATGCAGAAATAGTGTATCTTATATTTTCAGTTAGGTATCCTCTAAGGATGCAAGGAAAAGAATGTTACTGAATTACCCCAACCCAAAACTACACATGTTGGAAATTGTTTTTTCTCCATGAAAACAGATTCAAGGATTTCAGTTAAGTTGTATGCTGGAAGAAATTGGTATAACTCGGAACTATTATACAACGGAAAACTTTACTAATAGGCAAATGCATTTCACATTTTGTCTCGTGCATTTTCTTCATGGAATTAATCGTTTCAGAGATATTTATTTCTGTTTCTTTAAGTCATAATGACTATCTGAAGTTTGATTCATTTGTTTTTCATACGTGTATTTAAAAAAGAACCCGCCCCCCCAAACAGACACACACACACCACACACACCACACACACCACACACACACCACACACACCACACACACACACACACCACACACACACCACACACACACCACACACACCGCACACACACACACACACACACACACGCACGCACACCTTTCACACTAGCTCCACGAAATTTAACACCAATCTATTTTGAATTCGCTGTACTATTTATAAATTATCTGACGGGGCTTCTTTGTCAAATGCATTTCTAAATCGATCTTTATATCGTTTAGGCTTTTTTAAATACCGTTTATCTATTGGTATTTTTAATGTCTTTATTTTAGCTTTTGCCATGATTATTTCTATATTATATTGATCTATATTTCTGACTTTTGCGAGGATTGTTACTTTATTTACATCTGGCTTTTCTAATGATTCGTTTCATAAGGGTGCTGATGACGTAATAGTTGAGCGTCCTTAAATAAGCATCATTGTCATTATCTTCGTCCATTTCGCCCTCATTTCATATCATCGCCTTTCTGACACTCTTAGCAGATTCGTGTTGATCTTCCACCCTCACTTTCTGATCCAGTTTGCTCCTCGACAGGCATCTGACCCCCGCACTCACTTGTAAGTCCTCGGTAAACAGAGAAAGAACAAGTTTTGAGGATTCAGTCCAGCAATTATCCTTGAAGTCTAAAGGGAAACGAAGCATTAAAGCAATAATATGTGTACAGATGGGAAGAATGTTTGAGAGCAGGACCTATTCAATATATATTTCGGTTGTTTCCAGAGTTCACAGGAGTGCACGCCTGGTGCCGGTATATGTGACCCGGTTTACAGGCTGCAATTTGTATTCATTACAATTAGCTATTATAGTTTGTCTTTGGAGTTAAAGGAAAACCCATACGTGACCACCACTAGGTTACCGAGAACAGTTTTCACTGTTTTTGTTTTTGATTGAATGTTCTCTTACATACGCACACGCGCACTCGCACGCACTCACACTTGAGCATACGCCGTAGTCCCAAACACCCACACACACACGCACGCTCTGCGCTATATACACTATTCACACTGGCAGTACACTACCCTATGTACAGTTTCGCTGTTATCCTGTGCGGCAGGTTGCAGCTCTGTAATTCCAAGGGCGGAAGCCTCTGCAGTAGTGATGGTGTGACCCAGGCCCGGAGTTACATTGCCGCGCATTATTCGCCGAGCCGTGCCACATCTAAAACATTTTAATTCTATTGTGTTTCCTGTGTTTCGGCTCACCTTTGTCCATGTCATTTTGGTGATTCCTAATGCGCGCCCAAGCAGCGGAGGCACTTAGGGGACACTGGGAGTGAAATTTTGGTCAAAATTGTCAAAAAGTCGAAAATTGTTTTTTTAGCTTAAAATGTTCCTGGAACACCTGTGCATTTGGATCAGCTAACATTTTTCATATCCCGCACTCCATGTGGTCATTACGACCCTTTCAAATAGTGCTCTTCCCTTAACGTACACAGTATGCTCATGTATAAAAGCCTGTTTTTCTCAAAACTACATTTCTGCGTATTCCAAAAGAAGGTCGCGTTTGAGTTTTGCTTCAAATTCAATAACAATTTCCAAAAGTATTCATAAATAGCAGCTAAACAAAACTATGATTGAATATTGATGTTATCTTTAACATGAATTCCAAAAACATTTTTTTTGTATGAAAAAATCAATAATTTTTAAGATTAAATTTTCTTTATTATTAAAAAAATATGTACAGCATAATCAGCAAACGTATTTGAAATATCTCTTCATACAATTGTTACCCATGTTTTAGAGTATCAGTTCTGCCAATATAAATGAATTTTGAAAATTCAATAGACGCGAGCTCTATTTTGAAAATGTGCCTATTAAATTCATAAAATAATTTATATATCATAAACGAATTATCCAATTTTAATGAAATTTGGAGTACCTCCTATTCTCCTATAAATACAAACACAGTAAACATTTCAGAAAAATCTATCAAGAAATGTGGAACTTTCAAATTTCACTCCCAGTGTCCCTTAGGAGTGCATTTCCAAGCGTTCCAATACTGCCATATCCATAGTATTCCTTATCGTCTTTTCAGCGCACAAATAGGAGGCGTCTTAGAACACTTGCCATTCTACTTCAGCGATATTCAACTTCGGGTACGCAAAATGTAATCCTTCTTTGTGTTATATTAAATAAGTTATAAATATCTATTTAAGACAAGGGTATGTATAATTTGAATTATGGATAATTAAGGCGCAGGGGTACAGGCTGAAATGGAAAATTTGTCTGTTGAGGTACGCGGAGAAAAAAATGTTAATATCGCTGTTCAATTTGTTGCCCAACGATGAAAGAGGCGCGGTGCGTTGGAGCAGGTTACTAGTCGACCGCGAGAGTGCGTTCGGTGGGAAAGGAACAAAACAATTACGCAACAGGTGGGTGAGGCATCGGAAGCGCAGTAAGGTGAAGTGGGTTTCGTAGCAACGCACATTCTACAACGTGTGCAACGTAAAACATCGAGCGTAATATGTAACACAGTCAAACAACGAAAAACAGTTGAAATGTTTTTCTAAACCACGCAGCTCGTTTTGCGCCAGCATAATGTGCCTGGCACGATAAATCTACTGCATCGAGAGAAATGTGTGCGCTGTGTGTATGGACTTTTATTTGATACACACCGCGCTTGTTACAGAATGACACATCCCGCTGTTCAAGTTTCAGCTGTAGAAGACGGTCAACTGATTGAATGGGTTGTTGGATATTCTACTTTGTGGAATATGGCAAATACAGACTTCAAAACATTTTTAAAAAGGTTTTAATAAAGAAGGAAAGTAGAAAAAGTGTGAATAAAATAGGCCGTGTGGTTTATTTTACAAATCAAATGTGGTATTTTCTATCGGTGTTATGATAACGGTATTTTCAAGTGGGACAATAATTTACAATATGAAGGGGCAACAAAATAATTAACAAAAGGATATCCCAATAACAATGAGTGCTGCCCCCTTGTGCCATTCTTGCTCCTTTTAGTCGAGGCTCTAGTATTTAAATATTCAGCAAAACTACTTTAAATCTTTCAGATCTTGGAAAACTACCAACCCCAGCCAAGGGAATAATATTATTCGTTGGTAGTTCGTAAGTTCCTGGTCGCAAAGACGTATAACTGGCCGGGAGGGCCCGGGCCACTGGTCACGTCCCACACTCCAGTACTGCACCCCACTCATGACGACCGTAGTGGGCAGAGGTGGGGGACGCAGCGGCCGGGCGGTAGACTTTGGCCCGGTAAGAGTGTTACGCTGGGGTTTAGTTTAGTTTGGTTCATATGTTTTATCTAGCATGTCATCATTTTAGAAAGTGGGCCATGCCTAAGTAAATAATGAAGACAGCGGCGTACTATAATTAGGTCCACTGTTTCCGGCCATGACGTTTATAGACGTAAACATGTTATGAATGTAGAACAAATTATGCCAAATGCGTTTTAAGACACTCTTTTCTAAGCATCTAATCTGTATTTTTTTTAAAAAAAAGAAAGGGTTGTGTCGTAAAGACGCGCGGTACAAGTGAAACATTGGTATTACAGGAAAACATTTTAATTATTCATCAATCACTTTTGAATATCATAGATTGTATTTATTTACATTTATTTACATAAAATAATATACGTATGTGTTACTGTGCATCATCTTCGTTCTTAAGAAGAGAAATTATCGATTTATGATGTCTAAAATAATGAAAACTCTTTCTTACTGCGCCTGACTTAGGCATATTCACAACAAAATTGTATATTTTAATGAAGAAAATAGAATATAAACAACGAGAACACTAAACAGTACTCGAAAATGCGTTTGTTACGTACGTGTTTCAACGGATGCTCTGTTGACAACCAACAGCTGTACTCAGTGATCGCCACGCCGCCTGAACACAGTACACGCAACCACGGACGAGAATGAAAAAAAGCGAGAAGAACATCTCACTCTCCTCCGATACCCGAAGGCAAGCGAGGCACTCTACTCGTCACCGTGTTTACCCCCACCACATTTCGTCACACAAAAAGGTTGCGGATCAGAATTTCAAAGCCTCCCATAAGAAGTTTCACTTCAAAAATGTATTCTCTATGGGAAAATACTTCACTAACAGGCTTCCTGATGCAATAATGATCAACTATGCATTCAATTTCGTCTTCTAATCTTCACAGGTTTCTAACAACCATAATAAGCACAGTTTTTATGTTTTGACACAGCTCATTTTTCAATGCGTTCACAACTGCGACAAGCCACGTTTTATCTGTTTGTAGGAAAACAATATGCAGCGCATTACGTGATGCGTTTAAGATCAGCGTTTTAAGTTACACGCGACACACGTGCGTCGCTAGGAAAACCCGCCTGAAAGAAACAGCAGTTTCTGAGGCGTGCAGATGTAGTATTGTTTTCCTTGTACAACCGTACATCCTCACTATCGCCGACTCACAAGCACTGACGGCATCAAGAAACAGTGGCGCTCTCTAAATGCACTCGCGTAGCCAATATGTCTGGTGTCATGCTCATTGTTTGTTAATCAAATAACAGGAGCAGCCAAAACTCGTACGACGAATAGAGCCAATGTACTGAACTCATGTGAACCATTGTGTACCCGTAAAACGAGAAGTGTGACCGTAATCAGCAAATACGTGACCATTTTGATTTCCTCGTTTTTTAATCGGCGGCCGCTAAAAGAACCCTTGAAAGGTAAGAGCAAAATAATAGCTCGGAGTTAAATATACGCAGTGGTTCAAATATCGGTGATGACATTTCCATCTTGATACCACATATCGCATTCTTACAATTAAACCTACATATTAGTTACATAACAATAGTAAATTAACACATGCACACACCCTCTATCTTTTTCTTAAAATGCAGTTTTATTCAGGGGATGTAAATGTTTATCCAATGACATCGGGTTGAATGAAGTACCTTTTCTGCCTAAAAACTAAACTAAATTCCCAGCGCAACAGCCCATGAAGGGCCAAGGCTTGCCGCTCAGCCGCTGCGTCCCCCACCTGTCACTACAGGCATAATGAGTGGGGTGCAGTACTGGAGGATGGGAAGTGGTCAGCGCCCCGAGCCCTTCTGGCCAGTTCTGCGGCCTTCACGACCTGGGGTCTCTACTTCATCAAGTAGCTCCTCAGTTGACCCCTCCGGGACCTAACGAGGCTGAGTGCACCCCGCACCAGACCTTCCATTGGGGAAAAAATCCCCACGAACCCGGGTCCTCCGACCAGAGGCAGGCACGCTACCACTGCACTACGGAGGCGGTCACCTTCTCTACCTGCTATCGTTTATTTTTGCATATCTTCTACAAACTGTTCTGTCTAAAAATTAGTGTTATTCTATCTGCTTCACGTTATTCGAGGTCATACTTTGCAGAAATTGTCTTATCTCATTTTCTTGTAGGTATATACAAGGGGATAAGGGAAAAACAGTAACCTTAACAATAGTCAAATCTTTTGAGAGCGGGTCACTATGTGATATATTTGAAATTCCATTTTGTTTGTATAGCCCCAGCAAACAATTTTTATGGTTATTCACGTGACTTTTTCTTCACTGTTCTTTATTAGTGGGAATACACACTCTTCCTACAAAAATTTATTTTCCTATCTGCTTAATTTTAATACAGATAAACCTTTGCAGATATAGCTACATTAAAAATTTCGTTGCACATAGATACAAAGGTAACATCGATAGTTAAATGTTTAAGAACTGCTCGAGAAGACTTTAAAAGAACGACAAAGTATTGGGAAATTTGAACCATTAATAACACATTACCTGGAAATGACCTACCTATGCCACAACTCATGTAAAATAAATTCGGTGTTTTAAAGAGATCTTAATTTTACTATGCAGTACGTTTTTGTCTATCGCCTAATATACCCTGTTATACAATATTATAGAAAATTCCTTCCGGATAAAGAGGACTTCAATTACTATTCCCAGAAAATTCAAAACATACATTTTGCTTGTCATGTAAATATATTTATGGTATTTTAATCAAAATTTTTGAGCAACAAAACTTTCAAATAATATTCCGTATAAAGGGAATGTTCTTGAAAATCTTAAGTGTCACATTTTTAGAAGACACTAAATTTAACAAGTTGAGTATTTATTGGACCTTTAGTTTTTTACTTTCTCTACTGGCAAGTAGGGGAAGTATTGTATTCCACCCAAAAATTCGATGTCGAGATTTCACCGGAAATATGTTTTACCCCTGAATAAAAAAATAAAAAAAAATAAAATAAAAAAAGAGAGAGCATTTTTAGAAAAAGGTGTGTGTGTGTGTGTGTGTGTGTGTGTGTGTGTGTGTGTGTGTGTGTGTGTGTGTGTGTGTGTGTGTGTGTGTCAGTCTGTGGACAGCATAACTCAAAAACGAAAAGTCGGTTAAAAACCAAAGTTGGTATTTAAGTTTAATGTCTTTCAAGGATGCGACACGAAGATTTTGAAGAAAATAGTCCCACCCTAAACTACCCTTTACGTGGGACATTTTTCGAAAATTTTGAGTTTCTTCAAAATGGCTCTAACGATTTTGATTAAAATGTCATATATTTGAGATATTCTTATGACAATGTCATATGAAATGTATATCTTGAATTTTCTGGCTATAGCCCTGTAGTCGTATTTACTCTGGACGACTTTTGCATAACTGGTAAACCGTTAGAGATAGACCAAATCATACTGTACAAAAAATGTAGATCTTGCTAAAATACACAATTTGTGTCGGAATAAATTTACTTGTAGGGTGAACCATTTCGGAGATATTCCTTGTTATGTGTGTGTTTCGGAAAACAACTTTGGTGAAATGGATCATTGTTGTTCATTTTTTTTATATGTTAAGTGTGCAAAGACTACACAATCTCAAAGCTTTAAAACATTTGACTATCGCACAAAGCCTACTGTATTCTAATATTCCCCTTGCACCTACAAGGAAATAAGCAATAATATGTACAAAGGTTTATCTCAACTAACACGAAGAAGATATAGGAATAAGAGTTTGTAAGAATGGTTAGTACAAGAGTAGAGAAAGTCATGTAAGTGCAACACATGTTGTTCACAGACGCTTAGGTACACACGCTTTTTTCTAAAAAAATAGTGATAATTTATTCAGGTGTCCCTCAAAACATGTATTTAAGATGAAATCTCGTTATGAATTTTTTGGGCGGAATACCTTCTCTACACGTATGCACGTAGTGGGAAGGGTTAAGAAAAAATTGACATTGTGTGCTTTAACAAAATTTACACTTTTCGTGTGGTAAGGTTTTATCTGTCGTACTGTTTACAGTTATACAAACATCGTCTTCATGGGCCGTTCCTCAGAAAGTTGCAAGATATACATTAAAATATATTTAACTTATAGTATTTGAAGGAAAATAGTTGGAGCCATCTAAGAGAGAATCGAAATTTCCGAAAAATATTCCATGTAAAACGTAATTTGGCGTGGGTGAATTCTCTTGAACTTCTTCGCGTAGCATCCTTGAAAAATGTTTGTTCCTTCGTAAGCGATTTATGGACCTTTGCACAACAGTATTTTGTTGCTGCTTGAGCATTGTGGACCTATCGAGTGGCATCACTATATTAAGGTATTTATATGGCCAATATTTCGATTCTTCGCAGAGATTTATGACAAGCGCTTGTATGCATCAGGGTATGATTACATGTTAGTTGTTTACAGTTTGTTATAGCCTATTTGCTTTGTTTGCAAAAGCCTGTTCTTTTACCTAATTCTTGTTAATGCAGAAAAGTCTTCATATTTTCAAATTATGTTGTAGCTATAAGAAGAATGCATTAAGCTGAAGAGAGAATTGAGAAAAGTATAACGTGTTTGAAAATTTAAATGGAAATGATGTACCTATTTTAACAAATTGTATGCTTTAATGGGATGCATGATTTTTAGGAGTTATGTTGAAGGACACACAGATTCCATAACGGACTTTTTCCTAAAAAAAATATGATGTGTTGCACTCACATGACTTTCTCTACTCTTGTACAAATTATCTTATTGCTTATTTCCTTGTAGGTGCAAGGGGAATATTAGAATACAGTAGGCTTTGTGCGATAGTCAAATGTTTTAAAACTTTGAGATTCTGTAGTCTTTGCACTATTAACATATAAAAAAATGAACAACAATGATCCATTTCACGAAAGTTTTAAAGTTTTCTGAAACTCACACACATAACAAGGAATATCTCCGAAATGGTTCAATCTACAAAAACATTTATTCGGACATAAATTGTGTATTTTAGCAAGATCTACATTTTTTGTATAGTATGATTTTGTCTATCTCTAACGGTTTACCAGTTATGCAAAAGTCGTCCAGAGTAAATACGACTACAGGGGCTATAGCCAGAAAATTCAAGATATACATTTCATTTGTCATAAAAATGTCTCAAACATATGACATTTTAATCAAAATCGTTAGAGCCATTTTCAAGAAAATCAAAATTTTCGAAAAATGTTCCATGTAAAGGGCAGTTTAGGGTGGGGCTATTTTCTTCAAAATCTTCGTGTCGCATCCTTAAAAGACATTAAACTTAAATACCAACTTTGGTTTTTAACCGACTTCTCGTTTTTGAGTTATGCTGTCCACAGATTGACACACACACACACACACACACACACACACACACACACACGCGCGCGCGCGCGCGCGCGCGCGCGCGCGCGCGGACCTTTTTCTAAAAATGCTTTTTGAGGGGTCTCAAAACATATTTCCGGTGAAATCTCGACATTGAATTTTTGGGTGGAATACAACCAGAAGAGAAAGTAAAAATACCTTATTTGAATTTAGGGAGGTACAAAACGTATACCTACGTATTTCCTGTGAAAACTCAGTTTCGAACTTTAGTGAAATGCAATACTTCCTCTGCCTACTATAGTTAAGCAGCATAGAGCGCAAAAATGAAGTGTTTGAAAACCCAAACAAATGACAAGGAATATCTCGGAAATAGTTAATTAAAAAAAGGACGGAAAAAGAAAAGAAAACAAAGAAACAGAATATTTAACAAAATAGTGTACCATAATGAGATCTACATTTTATGCAAGATTTTACTTATCCGGCGATGGTGATGAAATTGAATAATTCAAAGATAGTTAAAGACCTCTGCATTGAACTGAAATCTAAGCTCTTGTTCCCAAGCAGTTGGAGCTAATGGTTTAGGAAGCTAGCGTAAGAAGCAATCATACTGTTTCCGCCGCTCTTATGCTCTCTAGAATTGTCACCAAAAAGCAAATCTCGCAACATTATTTAAGGACGAGGTTACCTTGGAATTGCTTCATGCAGATGACGGAGATACTACTATAGTAGCTGCAAAACAAGAATGAACATGGATATAGCCAATACAGTGATGTTACTCTCTCGGCGTTGCCAGTTGCCCAGCGAGCGGGCGGGCAGGCGACAGTGTGTTACACTGAAACCGCCTTGTGCGTAAACAAGTTAAACCCTCCGAGATGATGTAGCTATAACGAGTAGGATATTCACCCTTGTCACATAAATCATCAATTGTTCTACGTAAAATGCTTTTGAAAATCGTGTAAGTGGGTAGCATGTTTTTTCACTGCTTAATGTTTTCCAGAAGACCTAAATGTCGGAACTTCACCTGATTTAGTGAACTGCTTGCCTTACGCATGAATGGCAATATCCCACATCACTCCTCGGTCGGAGGGGCAGTCAGTATCCAGTGACGAACACAAACAGGCGACTCTATGGAAGTTTATACCTTGAATTTTCTGGAGAATGTCCTCAAAAAACCTCTTGATTCTGTATGAGCTTTGCATAAATGGTAAACAGTAAGTGACAGATCAAAGCTTATTAAATAACAAATGTTGATCTCCTTAAAACACACAATTTATGTCAGATACTTCGGTTTTCTTTTGAGTGAACCATTTCCGAGATATTCTTTCTTATTTGTTTAAATTTGCCAATACTTATACATTTTTCAAATAGGAATATGTTATTTGTTTTTTCATTCCTTGGCCTTGCAAAGGGGAATGGAATTTCAAAGACATTGCATAACAACCAGCTCTTAAAACATTTCACTATCGCTTAACCCTTTCACTGCGTCTACCGTCACATAGACGACGGGGAATTTAACCCTTTCATGGTTGAGATATGTTCCGCTTTCTCGTTATGCTAACCTAAATAAATTGAATTCAAGTATTTGCAGCCGTTTCCTATTGTAAAAATATTAGTTTAAAATATCAAATTTAACCCATCAGTTTCCAAGCGTGCCACTACATCGATGCCCTCCCCTTCCATTACCACGGGCACATTTGACTGCAGTTGCTGGGATTCGAACTCGCGACGTTTGCCTTTGAATGAAAGTCCAGTTTATTGCCTTAGCCGTCACGGCTATTCGAATCACTTCGGTCGAGGTGCCTCGGAAAGGGATATGAAAACCGGTTTAGGAATTCGAGGAAGAACGGCATATGTAGCA
Source organism: Tenodera sinensis (assembly GCA_030765045.1). Classification (NCBI taxonomy): domain Eukaryota; kingdom Metazoa; phylum Arthropoda; class Insecta; order Mantodea; family Mantidae; genus Tenodera; species Tenodera sinensis. Next base: position 24,993,883 of record CM060966.1, on the reverse strand, counting down.
AAATATCTCAGCAGTGAAAGGGTTAAAGCCTACCATATTCCTATATTCCCCTTGCACCTGCAAGAAAATTAACAGTAAGGTAATTTCTGAAAATGCTTATGTCGATTAAAATGTATATAGAGAAATAGCCATTTGCAAGAATAGTGTGTATAGGAGTGAGTATAGGTCTGCATATATTTGCAAACAGCGTTTCTCCAAATTGAACTATATTAAAAGTCTGGATCGCAATAGGTTACACAACGATTATTCGGTGGATTTTCTAAGGCTATGTCAAATATCGATATTCTTAAACCTAAGCGGTACCAAAGAAGTCACTAATGAACAACAGATGTTTAACACAAGATTTGAAAGTGCTTTCCTAAATCAAACATAACGTACATGTCACCAACCCGCCACTGCAACACAATGCACGGCTGGAGGTTAAAGAGGCACAAAGTCCGCGTATGGTGGAAGGAAGTAAACCCACATTCCCCTCTTTTTTCGTTGAAATAAACGAAGATCGATCAGCAACAATGCCACACTCCCCTCTTTCGCAAACGTTGGACCTCGCGAGGTTAGACCATTCGCCTCGCACCAGAGCGGCCCGGATTCGATCCCAGGCGACCGCCTGGATGTGTTGTGGATAAAGCGGCGCAGGGGCGGGTTTTCTCTATGCATTGATTTGAAAACACAATGTTTTATGTAGAGCAGTGTTGTTTAGGTATATTATTTAGGTGTGAGTTTAAATATGCGTTTAATGCCAATAATATGGCATTTTATGCAACCAGGTAAACATTTCGTTCTCAAAAATTGGTCTGATAATTCCCTCGACTTCTACGACGACATTCTATCGCCCTACGATGTGCATCGTCAAACCAGTCTGTGTAATATTCCAACTGTACTGGAATTATTTTTCCCTTATTCCAAGATATAAAGACGGCCATGAATAATTATTTTGCTGTTATATTAGGTTACACAAGGATAGATATATTTTTATTCTTAGTTACAATCAATACGTAATCAAGATTAACTGATTACGCCGCAGCGTTCGTGCCAGGTAACCATGTGGCAGTAATGAGATTGGAGCTTTGTGTATCGTCCTGGGCTGATTACTTTAATTTTCAGAATTTATTACCAACTGAAAATTGATGGAAACACACAGCATGATGAACGCTATTTATGTGAAATGCAACGTATAAGGTTATATATAAACTTCTCTCCCTCTCTTATTCTCTGTGATTCTATCTACCTATATATTTATACCAGGCTTACTTATGCTACTAGCGAAAGAACAGTTACAGTAGAAATGACAGCTGGAAATACTACCACGGTACGTGTTTTTTATCTCCCTCCGGAAATACCAAATGATGTGTTGCGACAGAAGTTGGAGTTTTACGGCAAAGTATATGAGGTCCGGTAGAAGCAGCGGAGCAGTACGTATAAAGAACCAGTAAACATCAGTGTCCGTGCAGCGAAAATGGCTCTTAAAATCACCATTACTAACAGCATCATGATGTTAGGATATCGCATAGCAGCGAGTTACGCGGGGCAGTAGAAGACTTGCTATGCCTGTGGGTAACGTCAAAGAGAACTGCCCCAAAACGACGGTGTTAGGTGTTGTATAACAGCTAAGAACATGGACGGGGAACAACCGCTGGAAAAAGCGTACCGGAGAGCGAGGTTCTGACGGATGAGCAGCAAGGGGAAGCAACAGTTCCCAGTGGTACATGACGCCGGCCGACATCGAGTCTACCAACAGTGGACGAGTCGACTCTGACGATCAAGGAGACCCAGCACCAGAAAACTAGCTAGCTTCTCTTCATGCAGTGCAATAGCTGAACAAGGTTTATCGCTGGAAACGCATACATTGGGCACGGAGTCTATCGTCCAGACTGCTTCTACGAAATATGTTTTCAAAGAACAAAGAAAGGTGGAGGAAAGCTGTAAGCCATGCCTCGAAACTTAATCGCCAGGAGAAATCCATCAAATCCAACAGAAATAAAACAGCCCCGGAATTATGTCTTGCTGCAATGGGCGTGCTTACTTCGAATTCCTAGACTGGCTACTGAATTGGCAGTCAGGCCCACAAGTCCAGAAATTTTGTTTTCACTGTATGTGGTAAGCATTAATGTGCGTATGATCCTCCAACTACACGGTTGCAGCACTCCAATGATTTCTGGCACCTAATGATTAATGCACATCGTGTTTAAGCTAGCTATTGATGTTAATGGCATTAGAAATCTGTGAAACCAAGAACTGTTACCTACATCAATTCCTAGCCATCTAGGAGATGGATTTTTTTGTTTCATTTCTTTCTTTTTTATTATTTTTTTACAGGAGATAGTTACAATGCTCTGTAAATCTTAATTAATCTTTGCCCGGAAGGAAGAGATACAGCCTTGCTGTGAGAGGAGGATTCAGTTCTGCTTTGCAATTCTCTGGGAATGTTATATCGGCGACTCAGAAGAATGCTGCACTTGTCTATAAATACGTGCGCGCCTCTGGCCTCTAATGTGGACAGAAACAAGAGAGCTTTTTTCAACAAGAAGTAATAGCATAATGTATGGAAAAGAATACATCATTGGTGGGAATTTCAATTATACGCTTAGCCCCAAGCTTCAGAAAGATGCTGCAAACATAAGCCGATGCTTACGTAATTGAAGACAGTTGCAATTACGCGATGATTGGGAGCACAGGCATGGCAATGAGGTTCAGTTCGCCCTTTTCAGAGACACTTCGACCTCATATTTGATGAATTGCATATTATTATCTGTAACATTGGCATACCTCCTGCAGTGAATTGAGGTTCACCCCACTGCTTTTAGTGACCACTGTGCGGCCACGTGGAGCACGGTCACAGAGGTTACTGGAAAGTCAACAACACTGTTATTTGACGAGGACTGCAGTTTGTCTTTCTCTTTTCGGAGGGAAAATTTAAAAGCAACCTGTGATCGGAAGCCAAGAAAGTCAGCTTGTAATCCGAAACACCAAGGCTGACGGTTAAAGCTTACTTTAGAAACTTCGCTGCTGCAAAGGCAATTGATAAAAAATCTGTGTTTTTACATTAGAGTCCTATGGGAGCTCTATGAGCAGCAAACCTGAGGTGCAGATGTCACAAGGACTATCAAGAGAATCAAAGAGATCATTAAAACCCAGCAAGATCTAATGATGCAGGGGTATGGCATCGTGTCACCGTTGAGGCATGCATTATCCAACGACAGGCCTCGTTCTATTCCCTGGCAAAAGAAAAGGCATACTCCTTGGCCAAGTACGTTTCGTCACTTACTGATGACTAGAGCTGAAACATCTCCTTCGTAAGTAAGATATCAACGTAACGTCAACGCGCAGTATATATAGATTATGTCATAGGGAGGGGGTTCTCTGTATTCTCTTGTACAACTGGCACCTGCTCTTGTTGATCTCTGACCGGGTGCAAAGTTCAGAGTCAGCTATAGTGTATGGTTTATGCCTAGCAAACCTTGCGTCTATTGAAGGAAATGTTTCATCTCTACTAATGACTAAATCCACAATTTTAGTACCGTATCGTGTGTAGGAGTGTCAGTTATACCGTCAGTGTGTTCGCCCAGACCGAGAGACCAGCCATCAGCGCTGTACAAAACAGCCCCATGCATACGATAAGGTGACTAAGAATTGTGGCTTTACTAATAACACTGCTGGAGCTGCGATAAATGTGACCAAAGTCACATTACGCCATCTGCAAGAGACGTGTCAGAAGTTCTTTGGCGAAGACATCTTAATACACATGGATCGACCGGAACAACCGGGTGATTCTGAGCGTCACATTTTTACGCTTACAGAGGAACGCGTGCCGAACCTGGCATCTGAGAGTGACGTATATCATGTGGTGCGAGAACTGAAACGGAATACAGCACACTCCCAATAGTCTTTCCTACAGATTTTATCTTAGCAGCTGAATTTTGAGCAGCACTGCAAAAACATTGGGAAGGTGGCAATTTTCCGGTTAACTTTGCGGTAGGAACTAGTTTTGATTCCGAAGAAGAAAAACTCTTAGGTTGCTTTGGACTTTCGTTCCATAACCATGTGTACTATACATTATTTGCGAAAATTCTATCAAATAGACTGAAAACGGCATTAGAACTGAACGACGTTACAGAGGAAAAGTATCACTTGTGCGCTATCGTATTCCGAGAGGTGTGCTAATACATACTGCCCAGCGACATGGATATTTACTCCGATTAATCTGGATTTCCGCAGGGTTTTTGATCGTGTTCATCACTGATTTATTGCCGATGTTTGCGTTAAAGCTAGTACCGCAATAGATGGTGTCCGTATCCAAGAACGGTACAGACAGGCAACTTCAAGAATACTTTGTATTGGTTTCCTTCCACGTCCATTCAAATACGAGAATCGATCAGGCAGGGGTGTTCGCTATCGATGGGACTCTTTGCCTTGAGTTTAAATCGGCTGTTACGGGGTATACAAGACGCAGTAATGGGAATGTCCATGGCTGGAGACTGCTTATGCACATGATGTGAGATGTTTGCTAGGTGTATCAGTGCTTTGAGACACTGCTATAGACACTGACAGTCGCAGACCAGTGGACAAAGATCCGAAATCCTAATCTTTGGTGCTTGGAAAAACCCTACAGGCATCCTAAATGAACCGGGTTATATGGACTGTGCTACTAAGTGTTGTCCTTACACTGACCGTTTCAGAGATGATCTTGATTAACTGGTTGCAGTAGGTCAACGCGCTCTCACCTTGCATAAGAAGCTCTCCCGACATTTAACATTTTACAAGCACGTATGGCATATTCATATCTGTGCAATGAGTAAGCTGTAGTATGAAGGACGATACTGCCTGTGCCAAAACAATACGCGCAGTGGGTTGAACAATTACTTGATTGCTTCCTTTGGGCAGGGAAAACAGAGTGGCTCGACCGTAACTGTCTGTCATTGAAGGGAGGACAAGGTGTAGTTGAACTTAGCAACCAATGTCTCGCGTTGCTGGGGGAAAAGTGTTGTCTGCGTTATGCGGCAATTATTCTCCGATTGATAAACAGTTTTGGAATGACGAGTTAAATTACGTAATGGGATCATTATGGGAATTTCAACGTTTCATCGATACGCTACGGCTCCTCAAAATATTCGAAGTATCATTGAAGCCCTTTCTGATTACCAGAAACTTTGCCGATACCTTCTTTCTCATTCAGGTATGGTAATATGGAAACAAAATACAGGGTAATTAGAAGTTCATTTGGACAAATGCAAGCAATCGCAATATTATTTTAGCCCGGTATATGAGGTTATCAAGGAGATTGTTGTCACAAAGAAGTTATGGCGTCTTGGAACAGTAACTTTGAATCGTTGTAGCTATGTGTAACAGCGGATACACTTGAGCACAGGCTGCACTGCTGCCAAGGGCAGAGACGATCTGGAACACGATCAGAGATGCGCTCCACATACTTCCTACATCCTGAGGAACTACACCTGTGCAACAACTGGCCCAACTGGAACTTAAAATGAAAGAGGCCAAGTATCTTAACTTTACTGTGTCGTTAGTTGCATTGGTTCATCACAGTAAGACTGGGAAATACCTTCTCTTCCTGAAACAGCAACAATGGATGTATGGAAGAAATCTACACGGCAGTTGGAACTATTTCTTTGGCAGTTGAAACTGATAAAATTCTGATTAAATAAATATGGAAAAGATATGTTTGAAGCGATAGAAATCATAATTCAAACATGGCAAACTTTCTCATATTATTTTACGAGTACTTGAATATGTATTTAAGATGCATATTATCCTTTGTGTGTAAAACTTATGGAGAAAGCGTTTTTAATAGATGTTTGTAGTTTTCTTCAACTGTATGTTTCTACTTTAATAACAAAATATATTTAGTGCATTATTTAATCGCGGTTGCATTCTGTTAATAATAATGTTTCTTTTTCTTAGGATTGCAGTTTGAATCGGGCTGTGACGACTATGGCTGAGGGTGGGTGCGGCGGAAGCGGTGCCGCCCCCGATGGTCAGACCACCGCCAGTAGTAATTCAGGAATCTTACCTCTTTCGCCACCAAAGGCTGAAGTGGACGATTCTCCTCTTCAGAAATCAATGGATAAGAACAAGATATGTAAGTACAACATAATGTGTTTTCCCAATTATGACGTAAGCATTCAGTGAACATTTGAAATAGTTTTACTGTGGCTTTTGTAACGCTATCGTTAGGCTGAGTCAAATGTGGACTCACTTTACCTTTGGGAGTATTAATGGAAAGAATCGCAAAAGTCGGGCGTAAGTTGCATACCTGCCATCAGGATTGCCAACTCGTACGATAATTATGGGGGCATACGATAATTTTAATGTTTGTACACATGGTTAACAATCCGTACGATAATTATGAGTGTGTACGATAATTTGAATGTGATACCGGCGAAATATCATTTTCACTGGTTTGACACACCAGTGAAATGAAACCAATTACAAATGTCCTCTTGGCCTGTCTCCACCCCTCTAAGGCAACCATTTCATATCGTACTAATCCTTCTACCCTTTATCCTGTTTTTGCCAGTGTACCCAGATCTGGTAATCTCAATGAAAAAGGCGCTGTTCCGAAAATTGATGATTAATGGAGAAAACTCGGAATAAATGATATTCCGTGTGAAATAAAGAACATGGCTGAACCTGACAGGTTTTGAAGTGCTGCTAAACACATGGCACCTTGGTAGAAATACTGATTTCAAAGAACTAGCCGCCTTTGCATTATCAGTGATTTCATTTCCCCACAGAAAAGCCGCTTGTCAAAGGGTTTCTTCTAAACTGGGCTTAATAAAAACTAAAGTTAGAAGCAGGTTGGCACTATATAAGTATATACGGTAAATGAACTTATTCTGTCGCCTTAGTTTTGAAATAATGCAGTAGATCCGAAAATCTGCAAGTCACCGACATGTTAAGGTTTAACTCAACAACAAATTTGTAGAATGCTACAACGGTTGAGGAAGATGAACTTTCAGATAAATACTGCGAGAAACATAAGTGCTAAAGTTGCAATACTGGCTGAGGTCATCAATCTTGTAAGTGGATATAATAAACATCATTACTATTACATTTTCATAAGTGTTTTGCTGATATTTTTTTGTTGTAGCATTTGGTTTAAGATGTACGATAATTTTAAATCCAAATCTATAATTTTGAGTGGCTGGTACGATAATTTTACTTTTAAATGTTGGCAACCCTGCCTGCCATTCACATTTCCTTCTGCAAGTTGAACTCATTGAACGAAGCACTGCATTTAATAAAGAGGGACATCGCTGTGCACGAGGTTCATATTATGCGTTGGATGCTATAGGTACACTAGAAAATGTGAACTTATTATTCCAGATATACGTACAACACAGTCTTCTCTTTGTTTGCTCGTAATATTACCGTTCTAGCCATGCATCAGGGCCGACGATTTCAGATTGATGTACAGTGTACCGCAGGCCACATTCCGAAGATGGTGCTATCAAATTTTACTTAAATAAAATAGGAGGCAATTGATCCACAACGTTTCAGCGAATGACTTCGAACGACTCTCCTCTTAGATGCAGGTTGAGAATTGGGTAAGCGAGCAGAGTTGCGGGCGAGCAGTGTTTTGTTGAGGAGCATTCAACAAGAATGTTCAAGCCGTTACCGGATTGATTTAAATGTGCTTTCCCCCCCCCCCCCCCCCCTTTTACTTTCCTGTATAAACACTGTTTTTATTCTCATATTGCAGATGACTTTGTAAAGAGGTGCCTATTTTGTCACTGAGGCCAAAAAAAAATAGCGTCTTCAAAGAAAATGTGCCTACTTACGTAGCTAGTATCTTTCTATGCCATTAGAAAGGATAATGAACCGCTGCTACACAGAGAATAAAGATGAACGCATGAAGACGAACTACAAGGTGTCCACAAACTCCTGCTACCAAAACAATGAAACATAGCTCGCAAACTATTTGAGACAGAGACATGTGCTTTTTGCCACATATCCTACATCTCTCCAAGTTTTGTTTACTTTTACAGGACTTCAACATGTGCCCCTTAAGGTGCCGAGTCGGTGTTCCGCCTCCATCCATACACATTGCAGCATAGCAACATTCACTGTTTGCACAAACGCAGCAATCCGTCCACGAAGTGTCTCAATATCTGCAACAATGGGTTTCGTAAACACGATTCTTGACGTACCCGCAACGGAAAAAATACAAGGAAGTACGTAATATTAGAGAGCGCGGTGGCCATGCAATTGGTCCATCACAGCCAATCCATCTCCCTAGGACATGTCTGTTGAAATGGTACTTAACATCTGCAGACCAATGAGAAGGTGCTCTGTCTTGTTGGAACATTGGTTGGCTGCAGTTCCAATACCTGAAGGAGTAGGTATTCATGAAGCATTCTTCTCGCAAAGCAAAATGGACCGATTACTCTATCGTGCACAGAGCACATCAAACGTTGACGTTTGGGCTACCATGAACGTGTTCGCGAATGTTGTGAGGAAGTTCAGAACCCCATACCCAAAGGTTATGGCGGATAACGTGTTCAAGAAGGAAGGAATGTAGGTTTAAGGGCGCTCAACTTCGTGGTCATCAGCGCCCTGATAACTTGTCCAAACACAAAGAAAGCCCTTATGGAGGACGTTTGGTACAAGCAGCTCCTGTGAAGCACGATGAAGCGATTTCTGAAGGCTGCGTTGAAACGCAAGTTGCACCTTGTCGACAATTTGTTGCCTCAGATCTGGTCGTCAACTCCATGTCAAGTCCATTACACTACCAGTCCTTAGGAATTTCTCACCCCATCTAATTATGGAAGATGTGGATATTACCAGTGGGATATTCGCTGGGCAGTTACTGGTGATTTACCAGATTCAGCATACCACCTGTCTTTTCCCCCCGTATCATCACTGTCAAATCACAATCTGCAACAAATGTAAACAAAACTTTGATAGGTGTAGGATACGTTGCAACAAATCGCATGTCTATCTCAAATGGCTTAAAGTTACGCTTCATTGTTTTGATAGCAGGACTTTGTGGACATTGTGTACATTGAAGCCATCACTGGGCCGGGCGGACCAGGCAGAAGTAGTTCATAAGAACATTTTTTGTCTTTTTCCCCTACATCCTCTTGTCTATCGGAAGACATTTGGAGTCTGCTCTACCTTGATTGAAAGTGCACCGTAGGAAGGTATTCCGTGAGTATTGAGGTATTTTATTACCAACTCTGACATTATCAGTCTATTTAGTGTTTTGCTACACTGAACCACTTCTTGCTTATCTTGAGTAGGGTTGCCAGGTTTTCTAGCTAAAAATACGGCAGATTGCCAGGTTTTCAGGCTAAAAATACAGGATATTTAAAAAAATGTTTCCTTAATACCTGAACATATTGTCGATATGTCGATTTTTCTCTGTATTGATTTTAGAAGATGTATGCTTATTGCACAGAACTAGGTTTTACATATTTATTCGTAATATTTAAACCAATGATCGTATTTATAAAATGGTGATGTCATAATCTCACTTACTTCACTATTTTAAAAACCATAAAGAGCAATGTGCGTAATGCTTATTGCCCCTCACAAGCCCTGCCCAAAAATAAGTATCTTCCCAAACAGAAAGATAAACACACATGTACTTAGATTTCTTCTTGGGTAGAGCTTTGTTCAGTTCATGGCGGCCGGCCATCGCCTTCCATGATTTTACTTGCTTTGTGGAACCACAAACAAACAAAACACGGGTTCCTCTCTTCAGTTCAGAGACGCAAGTGAACGAGAGCGTCACATGACTACAGGTACGCTTAAGGATTGGCTACATTCTACCAGCCAATAAGAAAAGAATGCTCGCTGCTACCAACCGCTAATTAAAATACTGCTGCTAACATTGGGAAAAAGGAACTACCACTCCGGTATATCGCATATTCCAAATATCCTTCTAAAACTCGAAAATGTGGAAGAAATAGTCCAAAATTCGGGAGCCGGAACTCAAAATAAGACTGAGATACGGGAGAACCCGGGAAATACGGGAGACCTGGAAACCCTAATCTTGAGAGTATTTACGAAGTCTGTTTTGGGAGGTAGCAAGCTTTGTGCTTGAAGTGTCCTGCAGAATCTAAAGCAATGTTCGCGGTAATAGGAATCAGAATAAATTTCTGTCAGCTCTTTTCGGGCTGTTCTATGGAACCATCTGATTCTTACATCAAATGAAAGACGATTTTTTTTCTGCCAGGAACTCATTTTGGCCCAGAAGTGGAGCTACCTGTCTTTTTTTACCAAGCCCTTTAATTCTACTGGTTCAAGATAACTAAGCCATCTTATCATGGTGTATTACTTGGGAATCTTAAGTTTACATACATATATTTACATACCTTCCTAAAATATGCTTATTATGAGCGTGCAGCGTAGAGAATCTTGGATACGTGAGGTAAACAAACGAATTGGTTTCCCAAACATTAAGAGGACGTGCTGTGAGGTTCATTGCCCTGCTGGTCTCACGTCTGGTGAATCATTCACTGTAGGACATGATATCCGTTACCGGAAGGAAGCGCCTGACCAGTTTGCAACCGGAGCACAAGCACACACCTCTGATATTGCCGTGATAGAAGAGCGCTAAGAAACAGACATGTTTGTTGATTAATGCGAAACGCGGACACTTCTTTCGCAACAGAAAATCTATTGTTAACATTAATACTTATAGTGGAATCCAAGAATGAGCAAATTGAAAATATATTTTAAAATCTGATATGTGTAACTTCCGGTACACCCATGGAATGGAAGAGCTGATCAATAAAAAATCTGATGTGTTGCACTCACATGACTTTCTCTACTCTTGTACTAACCGTTCTTACAAACTCTTATTCCTATATCTTCTTTGTGTTAGTTAAGATAAACATTTGTACAACTTATCTTATTGCTTATTTCTTTTTAGGTGCAAGGGGAATGTTAGAATACAGTAGGCTTTGTGCGATAGTGAAATGTTTTAAAGCTTTGAGATTCTGTTGTCTTTGCACACTTAACATATAAAAAAATGAACAACGATGATCCATTTCACGAAAGTTCTAAGTTTTCCTAAACTCACACACATAACAAGGAATATCTCCGAAATGGCTCACCCTACAAGAAAATTTATTGAGACATAAATTGTGTATTTTACCAAGATCTACATTTTTTGTACAGTAAGATTTGGTCTATCTCTAACGGTTTACCAGTTATGCAAAAGTCGTCCAGAGTAAATACGACTACAGGGGCCATAGCCAGAAAATTCAAGATATACATTTCATTTGTCATAAAAATATCTCAAACATATGGCATTTTAATCAAAATCGTTAGCAATTTTCAAGAAAATCAAAGTTTTCGAAAAATTTTCCATGTAAAGGGTAGTTTAGGGTGGGGCTATTTTCTTCAAAATCTTCTTGTCGCATCCTTGAAAGACATTAAACTTAAATACCAACTTTGGTTTTTAACCGACTTCTCGTTTTTGAGTTATGCTGTCCACAGACTGACACACAGACACACACGCGGACCGTTTTCTAAAAATGCTTTTTTTTTTATTCAGGGGGCCTCAAAACATACATTTCCTGTGAAATCTCGACATCGAATTTTTGGGTGGAATACAATACTTTCCCTACTTACCAGTAGAGAAAGTAAAAAGTGAAGCTTATGGGAGAAAGTGAATAAGTTACATCGTATTATACATCAGGGGCGCTATGCGCAAAGGCAGCTAAACTTCTTGATGTTATGCGGACAGTGACCAAATGAATTAACATATCTAAACAAGTACTCCAATTTTAATATTTTCTAGATCAGAAACACATAAATTAGTGATGTAATTTATCATGCAGAAATGCGGTGGCGTCGTGGTCAAGCCTTAACTGGATTTTTGCTCTACGAGAGGTAATTCGGAGATTTCTAGAATAAAGAGGGCACGTTTATTGGTGATTCTTAGTGGTTGTCGTGCATTGCATTTCTAGTTGAATGACTTGAACCTGATGCTACAAGCTAACAACAAACTCATCAATGAATTACGTAGTGCAGTTAAATAATTTCAGTTGAAATGAAACTTGTTCAAGATACAGATGACTTTGTAAAACTGGGCACATTTTCGCGCGCTCTGATATGGGTTTTTCCGTGGTTTTCCCATGTCACGAATGCTGGGGTGCATTATTTCATGCTACGGTTTCCATTTCCTCATTTCCCTTCATACCATCTCCTTATCTTTCGGGTGCACTTTCAGACATGTAGAGTTGGCAGTGCCGGACAGATGGCGTGGATGATTGCGCATGGTAACTGCGCTATGTGGCGTTTGGCCGGCCTCGTCTTCCGTCTTGGGGCAGACGCTCAGTGCGACACCAGAACCGCGGGTCCTGGCGCTGTGATGAGATTTCGGCACTTGTTAGGGACTTCGGTGCGTCTCTGTGGCCTGTTTAGCTGCACCTTCGGTTCCCTCATTTCATCCCAACCTCCTGGGTCGTGGTAGCCACAATAGATCTGTGTAGGTCGAAGTGAGCGAGGTGTCCCCTCTGTGTCTGTACCCCTTACCATCTTTCGACACTAATTCGTATGCAAACGTTATTAAGGACATTGAAAAAAATAAGTTCACTGGCATTGCAAAATTGTAAATACAAGTTTGTCTGTTTCGTTCACCCTTGATTTTGATGTTAATAGAGCTGCTGCTACTGAAGCTGTTAGACTTTCAATATGACGATGCAGTAAAAGGAACTTTCAGCCCTAGAGACATTTTCATTTCTATAAGTTATTGACAGAAGTATATTCAGCACTGAGGAAACAAGTCGACGTTTGCATCAACATATATGTGAACAGACATGTGCAAAAATCAGCGCTTAGATCCAGCTTGTTGAGTGATTGACATATCCAAGATTTGAGAGGTAGAACTGGAACTTAAAAATTCAATGCCACAACTGGGATTTGAACCATAGACCTTCCGCTTACCGGGCGGCTGCTCTAACCACTGAGCTATTGCGACAAACTGCCAGAATGGCATTAAATTCTCAAACCAGTTCGTATTTCTCCTGGCTTGTGTGTTTAAAAACACCAACAGTAAGTTTGTTGCCATAAATAAATAATATCCAAGATTGTTGTTTCTAAGTATAGCCGAGTAAACACCAGATGTTAACAATGATTAAGTTAAAAAAACAAACACCAGTTCCACACTTGTCATTAGAAGCGTTGAATGCACTTTTACACTATAGCGCAGAGCTCTTCAAAACTGGCTTAATATACCGTGTAAAATGTACATACATTTAACAGCATTAAGTAAACCCTGTTTTATAAAGTATTAAATTTATCTAATTTTGTTGGACTGTGCACATCGCTCGCAACCAGCCGCCTAAGTTAATTAGTGGCCCTGCATGTTGAAAAGTTTAGGCGGTTCTGCTATATGTTAATAAGCCGATTACCTTGGATTACTTGCTTTTACAAAGAATTATTACCCGGTAATCTTTTCATGAATCGTGCTATTACTGTTATATTTGGGTTGTTGCTGCTAAAATCCGAGATAATACCAGCATTAGTCTGTCTGGGTGGCTCAGTGAGTTAGACGCTGGTCTACTGATCCCAAGGTCGCGGGTTCAAATCCGAGCTTTAAAACGATAGCTCCATGTCAGTAGATTTAGTGGCATGTAAAATCGTCCTGCGGGACGAAATTCCGGTACACCGATGACAGTGATATGATCCTGGCAATTGACAGCGTCATTAAACAACAAAATAATTTAATTTATCAGCGTTGGTGAACACAGCCCTTTCCATATTTTGTATTCCTGTGAACACAACCTAACAAAAGACGTAAAACTTTTAATTTAAACTCAAAGCAATGAAAATGGAATGGGTACCACCAGAAAGAAGAAAGAGAACGTCCAAAGAAGACCTGACTGGAAGGAGTTGTAACAGCAATGGAAGAAGAAATGTGGGAGGTTAGAGAAGAGTGGCGTTTGGGCACCGGAAGACGATGACAGTTGTTTATGATACTGGAAGATAGAACAGTCAACATTTTTTAGATCTACCGTGACACTTCAGCAAAGATAAGCTCAACTTTTACGGCAAATTTAAGAAAGCAAGAATGTAGGTTTACAGAAATAGAACGACAGTGTAAGTGTTCCATCAAGCAATAAGGTGACAGTGGCGGCTCGCGACTTGTCGCAGTGGGTGTGCACCTTTACTCTCTTTCTCTTTCACACACCAAACAATTCTAATATGCAATTATTGAGCTCTCATATTTTGCTATTTTTTTTTAATGACGAGTATCACAACTATTATTTGTGCAGATGCTGTTTCTCTCACTCGCAAACAATAAGCACGGAAAACAGTTTCTCTTCCAAGAACAAACCCATAAGATTTATCTCTGTCAGTTTCGCCATGTTATTCGTTTCCACACCCCGCTATGAACAGACACAACTGCATGCAGTTTGCTGCCAGAAACACCAACATAACAAACAATAAACACTGTAACAAAATAACTATTCCAAACTAAAATATTGGCTTTGGTAAATTACGACATGAAGAGTAATTATGTGCATTTATAATGGTTTAATAAAAATAGATGTAATTGCGTTTACAATATTAACATAAGTGTAATTTTAATATAGAAAATGGCTACATTCTATTTAGAAGCGTCAAGTTAGTCAGCTGCCTGGCAGGTTTATTGCAACTTCCGCTAAACGAGAGGGAGGGAAATGCTCACAGCAAGGAAAACGGAGACTTATAGGAGAACACAGTGTGCTTGCGCGGTAACAATCGCATGTCTTAGCCTCGTCGATCATGCTGCTTTAAGTCGCCGTATTCCTTAATACAAGTTTTTCCCCGCTCCCCGCGACCCCTCACCCTAAAGGTTCCTTCGCCAGTTGCAAAATCCGGTTTATGCGTCTCTATAGCTTGTTGACTGAATCCACTGGCATTTGGTAAAGAGGGAGCGGGAAAATTAAGTGGACAAGCTCATAAGTTGGACATTTGACTTTCTCATATGCATGTCTATAGAGGTAAATACACATTTACATACAGGAAAAAAATTAGTGGGTGTGCAGTTGCGAGTATGCGATCACCCAGGAACCGCCACTGCACCAGCCTTACATTCTTTTCGTACCCGAGAAATGTCGACACTTATTGGGTTTGTCGGTTGCGAATGCTTCCAAACTCTCAAGAACCACCATTATCTACCTACTATAGGTTCAGTTGGATTCTAAATGTGACCGTCACCAGCTTACTCTTGTTTGTAGTGGCAAACTCAAGAAATCGCACCACTCCGTACCATATCTAACTCATTTGTATTATTATTATTATTATTATTATTATTATTATTATTATTATTATTATTATTATTATTATTATTATTATTATTATTATTAAAGTGAGAAATTTCCTCCGTACAGAGGTTTGTCTCCATTGTAGCCTAAATACTACCATACAGAACTCGTCACTGTTTTTGTATAATACAACGCCATGTATTTCTGTCATGTACACCTTCTTCAGTTGCACCAAATCGCCCCATTGACCTGTGTACTTTTTGTATCCAGGGGAAACTGCTTATCGGCAGTTCCCAAGAATTCAACATGGCCGACATTACACTAAACTGCAGGCGAAATTACGCCAGAAAGCAGTACTGCCAACGTACATAATAAACGCATTATTTCTAACCTCAAATATCACAGGGTTAAAGTAACATGCTTTCATACGATATGATGCTTGAACACATGAACGTACTCACCTTCAGCAAATATGGATATAATCATTTGCGAACACAAAAATATTAACAGTAAGTATAACTGCTTATAATGCTCTAAAACAGTTCTCGACAAAATCACGAAAACACGAGCTATACAATGGTGTCCACAGATTTATTAATACAGCGTCTAAACAGAATGTCATTTTAAGATCTATCAGTTGGCTTCTCTGCAACGGACTCAAAAGCAAGGGTTTCTGTGGCAACATGACGGATGCAATAACACCAACTATGGCCATAGCTTTACCATGGTTATATTTTACGAACAGTTGGCGGTGCTAATGCAACCTAACAGATGGAATATCTCCAAATATAACCAGACCGCGTCATAAATGGGGGGGGGGGGGGGGATGTCACAATTGTTTTCACCATTCTACTTCCATTCTACGTACGAGGTCGTACCACTGGAGTCTTTTCCTTTCAATTGTAACACAACCATATTTCCCATTAGTAGTATTTCCTGTTCCTTATTTTGTCCTTCCTGAAGATTCTGGCTGACCTTCTCCAGAAGTCCATCTTCAGTACATTCAACTTCTTGATGTGTTTTTGGTCGAAAGTCCATATTTCCGCTCCATAGAAACTATGCTCTGTAGTATTGTTTTGAAGGTAATATCTTCTATATTGTTAATAATCTTTCTCCTCCACAAAACTAAATTTAATATTCCAATCACTTTCTTCCCATTGCTAATTTTGAAGTTGATATCCGTGTTTAATGTTCCCTCTTTTCCTAAAATTGAGCCTAAATAACGAAAGTTGTCAACTTTTTAAATTTTCTCCTATAAATGTACAAATCTTCTAAATCATTCGTCAGATACTCTGTTTTATTGTTATTAATCTTCAGGCCCTGTTTTTACTTTCTCTACTGGTAAATAGAGGAAGTATTGTATTCCACCCAAAAATTTGATGTCGAGATTTCATTGGAAATATGTTTTGAGGCCCCATGAATTAATTAAAAAAACAACACATTTTTAGGAAAGGTGTGTGTGTGCGTGCGTGCGTGTGTGTGTGTGTGTGTGTGTGTGTGTGTGTGTGTGTGTGTGTGTGTGTGTGTGTGTGTGTGTGTGTGTGTGTGTGTGTGGACAACGTAACCCAAAGTCGAAAAGTCGGTTAAAAACCAAAGTTGGTATTTAAGTTAAATATATTTCAAGGATGCGACACGATTTTGAACAAAATAGCCCCACCCTAAACTACCCTTTACATGGAACATTTTTAGAAAATTTTGATTTTCTTGAAAATGGCTCTAACGATTTTGATTAAAATGTCACATGTTTGAAATATTTGTCTGACAAATGAAATGTATATCTTGAATTTTCTGGCTATAGCCCCTGTAGTCGTGTTTACTCTGGACGAATTTTGCATAACTGGTAAACCGTTAGAGATAGACCAAATCTTACTATACAAAAAAAAAATGTAGCTCTTGTAAAATACACAATTTATGTCTGAATAAATTTTCTTGTAGGGTGAACCATTTCGGAGATATTCCTTGTTATGTGTGTGAGTTTCGGAAAACAAAACTTTTCGTGAAATGGAACGTCGTTGTTTATTTTTTTATATGTTAAGTGTGCAAAGAGAACGGAATCTCAAAGTGTTAAAAGATTTGACTATCGCACAAAGCCTACTGTATTCTAACATCCCTCTTACACCTACAAGGAAATAAGCAATAAGATAATTTGTACAAATGTTTATCTCAACTAACACGAAGAAGATATAGGAATAAGAGTTTGTAAGAATGTTAGAATGGTTAGTACAAGAGTAGAGAAAGTCATGTGAGTGCAACACATCAGATTTTTTTATATTCTATCGATAATTGGTTACATATATAATTAGCGTAATTTCCATCTTGTGCTATTATCACCTGGTTGTCTGCGAACAGCAAGCGACTTATCTCTAATCCCATTATTTTACATTTTTAGTCCATACTTATAGACTGACGTATATATAAATTTTGAAAAGTGTTGGCGATATGGGACATCTTTGGAGTAATTGTGTGTGTATATGTGTCTTTAAACAGGCGAGCCATTGTAACGGGCCGATAATTCTACGCGCACTCACTTCACACCAAACCAAATTTTCAGTTGTGAGAAAGTACTTGAATAATATGGGAATTTTCGTAAACTATAATTGTTTTCGGAGATGTAGGGAATGTACCATAACAGTACCTGAAACATGTGGATGGTACATTTTTAAAAATCTGAGTAAAAACATGCACTTTGATCACGATATGCTTATTTACATAAACCTGTGAATCAAGTGTTACCTCGAAAATATGGGACCGTTATCTACGGTCCTGGATAAAAGTAAATTCATAATTTTAGAATTGAACCATAGAAACGTAATATGTCAAGACATGCGTAATTGGAAAGTAACTGGTTGTTAAATAAATTAAGGTTTCCAGTAACAGTGGCAGTTCTGATTCTTTTCATCAGTGTAAACCTTAAAGAAATTGGACAAAGCATAGTAATAACCATTCCTCCATTATTGACGCTTCACTGGAAGAAACATTCCACTACTGTCTGAAACAAACGAGTTCTTTCTAACAGCTCGCAAGCAGCAAGTAGAGGCCTAGCGTCCCATGCAGTTCCCATAGCAACGGTGCCGTTTACCAATCAGCTTCCTCCATTCCCCGCACACCTCGGCAGGAAACTGGTTTCACGTAGTAGTGCGATTTGTGGGAATATTTTGAATTGGAACGAGAAAATAACGGTCCCATAAAATTATGTATAAAGTTGTGGAAAGAATATCCGCTGCATTAAAAATCAGCTTAAAATTTGGGATAAGAATTGGAATTGAGAAAAATAAAAAAGAGGAAGAATTAGAAGAAGAATAAGCAGCAGCTGAAGCTGAACCGTCGGAGTTACTGCGTGATACTCCGGGGAAGAAATATCAGCATAAGAAGTGATTTTCAAAATATCTGAATGCATTTAAAAAATATGCTATTCAGTGCCATGTGTTCAATATACCTGCACAAGGAAGCAGTGGAAACTTGGAATTGGAAGTTATTTACTGGAAGGAAACCATCTCTGCATAATTGTTTGCTCAAATTATGATTTGAATGAGAAACGTTTAACAAACCGTACTGATGGCATGGTAGCTTGGCGGTGTCGGTACTTGCGAGTCATCATGCGTACTGAAATACGAGTACGACTGTAAAGTCTGTTTCAACGCCCCCGTGGCATACAACTGAACTACAGTTGAGCTGGCAACGCCTCGCACGTGCTCTCTAGCTGTCACAATGGATAATAATATACCACGTTAAGTACATTAGCTGACAATTAACCCTGCGTCGGTTGCGACACGATCGCACGGTATCTATAAGGCGCCAATAACTGTTTAACTACTTTTATTGATTGTTGAATGTATTTCATTATTCTTTAACAAGGTTCATTAATTTGTTTATTTCCTTATGTTCATGGTAGTACATTTCATTTTAATTACTAGTGGTACAGCCATGGAAAAGTTCATGGTAGTACATTTCATTTTAATTACTAGTGGTACAGCCATGGAAAAGTTCATGGTAGTACATTTCATTTTAATTACTAGTGGTACAGCCATGGAAAAGTTCATGGTAGTACATTTCATTTTAATTACTAGTGGTACAGCCATGGAAAAGTTCATGGTAGTACATTTCATTTTAATTACTAGTGGTACAGCCATGGAAAAGTTCATGGTAGTACATTTCATTTTAATTACTAGTGGTACAGCCATGGAAAAGTTCATGGTAGTACATTTCATTTTAATTACTAGTGGTACAGCCATGGAAAAGTTCATGGTAGTACATTTCATTTTAATTACTAGTGGTACAGCCATGGAAAAGTTCATGGTAGTACATTTCATTTTAATTACTAGTGGTACAGCCATGGAAAAGTTCATGGTAGTACATTTCATTTTAATTACTAGTGGTACAGCCATGGAAAAAATGATTGAGCGCATTAGAAGAGCAGAATACAGTGGAATCCCGATAACACAACCTAATGTGGACTGAGGGACTGTCGAGTTTAACGGAATAGGGCTCTGTTATTCACAACTCATAACATAATACTGTAAATTACATAAATACATATTTTACCACAATACAGGAAACAAAGGCATAACATTCTAAAATTAATGAAGTATTAAATTGTTCCCCATTGTTCGGTCTCTGTAACACATCCACTTTAATTCCCATTGTCACGTCGTTCGATATTTTCACTAGCAGAAACACAACACTAACAGTAAGCCTGAAATCTTGGAAGCTGCACTTGAACCAGAAATATGTAACTCAAATTTTAGATTACCACGTACACAGGTATCTATTACACGTGGTGAACTGTCTTGTTTGAATGTGCACGAGTGAAATGATGCAAATTGATGTGGGTAATGTCTGCGTTGATTTCCTTGACATGTGAGCAGGCTGCACTTAATCACGAACGGACCGTGGAAGTCGGAAAGATAACCTGACTCCTCTATGGTCTTACAAATACAAAAATGAACTCGATCATAAACCACTGCGCAGTTGTCACATGTAACAGATACCTTTGTACTGGGTAAAGCAAAGAAGCTTGAAACCTTCCAAATAAGTGTTTGGGCTGTATATCCACATTATTGACGGCAAGCTTTTGGTTTCGTGACAGTGGTCTGCCGACTGCACATATGCTGACTAGATATCGAAGGTCAATACGTGGTCAGCCCTTTTGTTACTGTGAGGGAAGTTGCGGTAACTTGTACACGTATACTAATTAAAATTTACCTATACTATTCATACCACATAGTAGATAATAGAAATTATTACAGTCAAGTTTAACGATAGAAAGTAAACAAACATTAAAATAAACCAAAGTTGTCGAGTTATCGAGAATCGAGGTATTGGAATTCTGCTGTATTTCAGTCCCACGTCGTGTTGCACCGCGGAGTACACAGCTCGATATTTCCAAAAATTATCGCCTGTCGGACAAAGAAGTAGGCAGTTTGCTATACCGCCCCTCCCTTTATCAGGAACAAATACAAATACGAGCAGTGATTCAAGACACCGAATGGACGAGTATGGTCGCGCGGCCTCTAGCGGATGCAAATGCTGAAATTTGCAGGACGTGTAACCACAATAATGACGGCTTATCAAAAGTATATTGTCAGACAAGGAGGTAATGAGAGCGGTAGCCTTTCAAAGTCAAAAGGCTAGCGCTTTCTGGTTGCATGGCGACTGACGGAGGGTTCACACAGGTTTGTCTTCCATCATTTGTTGAGTGAAACTTTCCACGTTCATTTGTTCGGATTCTAAACAATTGCATCTAGCCTCTCCTGAAGCTTGCAGTTAATCTGTTCAAGACAGTGCAGATGAAGAAACTGAAACTAACATAGATGATTAAAACTTTCGTTGTATTATTTTATTATTAATGCACTCTAGTGCAAGTTGTTTTATTTAATCATATTCTCATATTTAAGTAGGTGTATAACTTGGAAAGAAGGGTTTATTCATAAACTTAATATACGACCTATTTAGAATACTGTTTCATTATACTGTGTGTGTGATCACCCCGCGGCGGCACCGTACCGGCGAGGACCAGCGCGCCCACCGACAGAGTTGCACGTAAATGACCGGCAAGTCATGGGTACGGAACACTTCTGTACTAACTTACATTAGACTTACCTGCATCACAACAGATGTTCAAATTAATGACCTTCAACGCTAACACATGCCCTATATGTCCAAAAACAATTCTGGTTTACTCACAAAAGTTCATGTTGATCGAATGCCGTTTTTCTCTCTCAGTTCTTGTAACGCATGTGGATTTAATGCGTACACTTAATTCTTTAACGATCCCCATAAATAAAAATTGCATGGAGATAGGTCAGGGGAACGAGGTGACCTAAATCCTCGGCTAATTATTCTGTTACCATACAACTTCGCAGTTCATCCGTAGAATTCGCAGCAGTGTGCACTGTAGCTGAATCCTGTTAGAACCAGCCACACAATCTTTCATTTCTTGTTAGTTGCGGGAAAAAATTAAAATACAATTTACATAAACCTGTGAATCAACTGTTACCTCAAAAAATATGGGACCGATAATTCTACGCGCGCTCACTGCACATCAAACCCCAAATTTTCAGTGGTGAGGAAGTTCATGAATAATGTGGGTTTTTTTCGTAAACCATAATTGTTTTTGGAGGTATAGGGAACGTGTTCGCGTTGAAGGCCATCAACTTCAACATCTGTTGTGATGCAAGTAAGCCTAGTGCTCGTGACTTGCCGGTCGTTTACGTGTAACTGGCGAGAGCGCATCGATCCTAGTCCGGTCTGGTGTTGCCGCGGGGCGGTCCAGTCGATCTAAGAACGCACTTTATATATGTAAATATATGTTTAAAGCACAAGAAACAGTGGTGAAGCATAATTAGCAAAATAAAACATGTTTTGCTCTAGTCATAGATTCAAGAAATGCTCGAATTAGCTGACTGTAGACTATGATTGATATTTTGCTAGTCAAAAGAAAGTAGGGGTGAAAACTGGTGTGATTACTGTGTATTTAAAAGTTTACGATTGCATATGTAGTTAAGATTTGGAAAAGTTACCCCGCAAATTTAGCAAAGGCTGACCGATGTTTACGAAAATAAAGTATGCTGAAACCCTTTTAGCCACACCGCAACAATACAGGGGTAGTATTCTTGGCCCTTAGAATCGCATACCGCTTCATGAAGCTTCCTGGGTTTTTTATTCGGCGTTTTCCTGAATGATGATAGATTCAGCACTTAGATTCCAGGCTCTTTTCATTATCCATGGATTCATTCATCTGAAATAAGCTGTCCGCTACAAAGACGGCAAACTTAAAAAGAAACGAAAAATAAAAAAACAAAAGCACCTTTACCGTAGCTCATTGTCTCACTTGGTTTACCAAAGTTGTGCTATTAACATATTCGTGTGCCCTTCTAAAACCTATTGGTGAAATATAACAATTAGTAAACTATAAAAAATAGTATTGTAAGACATAGTAAACAAATACACGTAATTACTGATGTGTTATTCTAGTCAGGAGAGAAACACGCGCTCAAGGAAATGCGTGCCTAAGTTCTCAATGAGTGTGTTTGAGGCAGTCAGCTGCTGAGAGTTGCTCAGTGATGTTTGTTAGAGCTTCATGAATGGTCGGTCTCCTCTGTAAAAATGTACAGGTTAGTCATGAAGTCCTTGCTTCGATACTGTGCTGTGTGTGTTTTACTTGTGGTTGTGATTGGAGCAAAGCTTTCTCAGTGAAACGTTTCACTTCTTCCTTTTGGGATAATTTGGAGTGAAGAAAACCATTGAGTGTCATGCAAAATATCGTTGTGATGAACACGAACTATTCAGTGAATGTTCAAAAATAAAGCAGCACGTTAAATCGCCGAGTAGTCTAATTTTCTCTACTCTGAGTAAGGACACCGACTGATCATTGCATAATTTGGTGAGATTAGTTTTCTGTTTTCTCCTTGACTTTCGACCACGCAGATTCTTCTCATCCTGAGGAACTTTTGAGCACAGAAGTTCTACCGGTCGAAGTTTCGAGTATAAGAAAATACTAGATGAATTTTGATGTAACAGTATCTTGTACTTAGTCATCTTAGTGTACGAGCAGGGACATAATATGCAATCCAGAATTAAAGTATTCTGCAATTTTTATCTTGACGTAAACACATATCCAGTGTATTCAATGTGTATTTCAATCAAGCAGCAAGCTTCTTCTTCTTCTTCTTCTTCTTCTTCTTCTTCTTCTTCTTCTTCTTCTTCTTCTTCTTCTTCTTCTTCTTCTTCTTCTTCTTCTCCTCCTTCTCGTTCTCGCGATAATCTGTTTAAATAATTTGAGCTTTGCCGCTGCAAAATTTTTATTTCATTCCCATAAAATGCTAAGCTTAGACTACCTAACGTGTTATTTTTACTTTCTCTACTACGTATATTAATTAAGGGATGTATCGTATTCCACCCAGAAATTCGATGTCGAAATTTCACCGGAAATATACACTTTAGACTTTCTGAACTCTCCGCCCTCAAAAAAAAAAAAAAAAAAAAAAAAAAAAAAAAAAAAAAAATAGAAACATTTTAATAAAACGGTCTGTGTGTCAGGGGCGGATCCAGGGAGGGGGGAGGTAAGGAGGTTGTATCCCCCCGAAAATTTGAAAACTATTAAGGACGTAACTAAAGAAAAAAGTATTCACATTAATTCACAAATATATTCAAAGAATATGATCGTTTTCGACGTTATTTTCATTAAAATAATAAATGTACATCTAATGACTATCTAAATATAGTATAATAGTGTCCTGCTATCGTAATTCAGAGCACAGAGGTTTAGGGCAGTTAACGACAAAATGCTTCCCATAAGCTCATTCCAAATCGTATGAACATCTACGGCATTAGGATAGGACAAATTGCTACTCAGTCTCAGGGAACTCATAGACTGCTTCAGTAGTAACAACGTAGGGGCTTGTATCATCGTTGAACAGATGTAATCAAATTATTTTCCCCTTCATACACAAGATACTGAAGGTTTTGTGCACTTTACCGGTAACTACAGCAACACCAGAACGTCCGTACTGAACATTACTGTATCTGAAGACCCATTTGAGGAGCACCGTGGGGGATTGAATGGACCAGCGTTGATGTATACACATAAACATTTGGAAATTAAAACTCAAGAAGTACTGAATAAAATGTGTAAAAAAAGCCTCGTCGGTTCTTCTTTAAATGTAATTCTATAATATGTACGCATACGATGATTTTCTAATGTGGCACCTCATCAGAACCTCCCCCCCCCCTCCCGAAGACAAATCCTGCTTCCACCCCTGCTGTGTGCCTGTGAATAACATAATTCAAAGACGAAAAGTCAGTTAAATACCAAATTTAAACATTTAAGATCAGCATCCTCGAACGATGTGATTCGAAGATTTTGAGGAAAATCCCCCAACCCCTAACTACCCTTTACACTTAAAAATATTGATTTTCTCGAAAATAGCTGTGACGATTTTGATTGATATATATGTTTAAGATATCCGTCGTCTCCTTAGCGCGGTGGCAGTGGTACTGCTTAACAAGCGGGAGACCTGGGTTCGATTCCCTCTACCGGTGTGGGGATTTTCTCCCGCTGGGAGACCGGGTCCGGAGTGCACTCAGCCTCGTTAGGTCCCTGATGGGCCATTTGAGGAGCTACTTGATTAAAAAGTCAAGAAGACCGGGTAAACGGCCGGGAGGGACCAGGGGCTTACCACGTCCCACCTCCAGTACTGCACCCCACTCATGACACCTGTGATGGCCAGAGGTGGGGGACGCAGCAGTCGGGCGGTAGGCCTTGGCCCAGATGGACTGTTGTGTCACGAGGTTACAGATATGTTCAACATATTTTTATGAAAAATGAAATGTACTTCTTGAATTTTCTGGGAATAGCCTCTGAAGTCTTCTTCATTCTGGATGACCTTTGCTTAACTGGTAAAGTGTAACAGACAGACAAAATCTTACAGCACAAAAATGTAAATCTCATTAAAGTACACAGTTTATGTCTGAATTCTTTTGTGGAGATAACCACTTTCAAGATATTCCTTTTCATTGGTCTGAATTTTCCAATATTTACACTTAACTCAAACAGGAAGTTGTTATTCTTCATGTCCTGACAGGCCATGCAAAGAGAATAGAATTTCAAAGCTGTTGCATAGAGACCAGCTCTTAAAAGATTTGGCTATTACTTAAGCCTGCTTTGTTCTTCTATTCCCATTGTAAATGTAGAAAAATATGTAATAAAATCATTTCTACAAATGTTTATCTTAACGTGAAGTAGATAGAAGAATAAGCATTTTTAAGAATAGTACAAGAATGAGTAGAGAAATCATGTGAATGCACACATCAGATATTTTTCTTGTTTCTTTCCTGTTGACTGCCTGAGATCATACCGATAGCATCAAAGAATAAATTTAACCAACATGGAAAAGCACGTGGTTTTCTTCAAACCCTTCATGTCACTTCTTTGGAACATACATTTTTTGATCATGTTGAACTTAAATACCATATTTGACATTTACCTAACGTCGGCGAGACCTAATCTATCACTTGACAGTTAGCTGATTCACTCGCCTACAAATGAGGTTAGCCTCGCTTGCAGGTAAGTGAATCAGCTAGTTGTCAAGTGCCAGATTAGTTCTTCCCGACTGTAACTTTTTATTTTTGAGTAATGTTGTTGAAAGATACATACATCAACCAGCGAACATGGGGCTTTTTCAAAAAATGCCTTTTTGGGGCTCACAAGGTCTCAATGTGCATTTCTGGTGAACTCTGACATTGTATTTTTGGGTAGAATACAATGTCTACTTCCTCTACTTGCTGCATGTAGTAAAGAGAGTAAATGCATTTCTTTGACATGGTTCACTGTTCAATTGTTTCTTGTGATGTCATGAAAAGGGTTTTGCATAATTTTGTATAATAGATAAACCATAAGAGATAAACAAAACTTAATATACAAATTATAGATCTGTTTTAAAAAAACAATAAATTTGTTGTGACATCAGTCATTTCTGAGATATTTGCTATTATTAGTTTGAATTTCTCAATACTTTGTCATTGTTTTTAAGTGCTGTAATTGTGCAGTTGTTTATTGTGATGTCATGGAACATTAATGACTTTTTTTAGGGCAACGTAGAGGGACGCATTTTAAAACATCGGCTGCCTATATCCTCTTTTTGCCTACATCAAAATGCACACCTAATTAAATAATTTCTGTTTATGTTTATTAGGCTATACTAGATAGAAAAATGAAACTTTTGCAACAAAATACAAAAGAAGAGATACGAAAATAAACAATGGTGAATAGGAAAAGTCATGTAAACACAACACATCAGATTTTGATGAGTCATAAGTTTTTGTCTATCTCTTAGGGTTTCCCAGTTATACACAATTCATTCCAAATGATGATGATGATTTGATGGGCTAAATCCAGAAATTTTAAAATGTACATTTTATTAGTTAATGTATAGGGCACTTTTTCCCGGCTAACCACAAGGGAATCTCACATCAGAGATAAATACCCCAAGGGCGACTTACAATCAGTATGAATCAGCTGGGGAATTTAATGTTTTACTGGCAAGTTGGCCATGGCAGCTTAATGGTTAGAGCAGCTGCTCAATAAGCGGAAGATCCGTGGTTCAAATCCCGGCTATGGCATTGAATTTTTCAGTTTCTGATTCAACCTCTTAAACATTGCCCACATACGGCTTGTGTGTTTAAAAACCCCAGCAGTAAACTTGTTGGCAAAAATAAATAATAATTACCATCTAAAGGTTACTTAAACCCAGGACATAAAGTACTTACAATTGTAAGTCGTCCTTGGCGTATTTATCTCTGATGTGAGATTCCCTTGTGGTTAACCGGGAAAAAGTACGAATCAGCTGGGGAATTTAATGTCGTACTGGCAAGTTGGCCATCTTAATGGTTAGAGCAGCCGCTCAATAAGTGGAAGATTCGTGGTTCAAAGCCCGGCTATGGCATTGAATTTTTCAGTTTCTAATTCAACCTCTTAAACATTTCCTAAGTTCACTTTTTACAAAGGTGTCTTTTTAATGATCAGCAACCTCAAATTGTAACTCTAGTCTTGCGTTCAAGTCTGCTAAAGAGTAGTTTACAAATCTGTACTATGATAATGGCAAACGACGATGAGCGCGGAGGATGCCAAGGGGTCAAACACCACACAGCCCATTCAGAAGTTTTTTGCTCTCCCGGTATACATCAATACAAAATCTTACACTCCTTTTGAGCCAAATAGAAAACTTGTATCAATTAAGAATATAAAAGTTCATTTTGCGGATCACAGTGTTGGAAATGCAGCTTAATGGATGTTAACTTTAAAGAGAGTTTTTGCCTGCTTTTTATACTGCATTTAATTACATGATACACTTTCTGCTACTTTAAGGAAAGTTATAATAATTTTTACTTTGCATTTAGTAATTTATCCTTATGTTTGCAGCTCTGAAGAACAAATTGATGATGCGAAGACCCATAAATTTACTTGTGGATCAAGGCATCATGCCATGTAAGTACTCTCTTCACTTTAAATCATGTCTATAGCGTAGATAGAATCTGCTGGCTTAACTTACATTGCATGGGTAGGTTTCCAAGTTTAAATGACTACTTAGTTAATCTCATTTACCTTCACTATTCTGCTTTATTTTATTGTACAATGATTTAGAAGACTAATATATTCAACCCTGATAATCGTAATTTCATGCAACCCAGTCTGTTCCTAAAAGATGAAAAATTGGATGAAAAATCCCCTGATATTTTTGTCAAAAAAAAAAATATATATATATATATATATATATATATATATATATATATATATATATATATATATATGAAAAATTACTGGAACATCCGACATTTTACTTACCTCGACAGGTTCTAAGAGTACAGCTCATAACACAAAAATTTTTGTACTTCACAACTGTTATATAATTTTGTAGTATCCTTGTATCATTTTTAATCGCTTTAACTATTTAATTCTTTTTTGTACTAGAAGCTTACTTAACTGAATTATAATGGCTAACAAGTACTGTATTTGGTTAGGTGGTAAAATATTTTCAGGATTTCATGATTGGTTAGATACGATCATTTAATGGACATCAGAGTATTGCAAAATGTCTTGAATCTAGCGGTATGGGCAAACAAGCAATCATTTCTCATGCTGAAGGTCCTACTTACACAAATGACATAAAAGCTATATCATCCCAGTCAGCAGACAGCTTTTTGATGAATATATTTACATACATTTACTTAATTTATTGTCATTTTGGACAGTTTTTGATCTGGAGCATACTTGAAATGCACATATTAGTACTAATACAAGTTATTGCATGAGCTTTTGTGGCATGCTGTTTTTTATATGTGTAGATATATAGCTCTGCTTGCATATAGGTCTTAAATATTCTTTAGAACAAATAAAATAAACAGTATATGCAGTTTTCAAACTAATTTAAATATTAGAACATCAAAATAATTTTATCCTCCCAGATTTCAATTTTGACTTATTGTGCCATGTAGGGAGAGGTATAAAACCAGATAAATCTGTAACTGCCCACAGTTTACACAAGTTTATAAGCCACGTGTTTCTGACAAGGTATCAGACCCTTCATGCCAAAACCCACCTTGAAATTACTGTGAAAGAAGTGGTGTGAAGATGTTTTGGATGTGGCTTCTTTGCATTAGCTACCAGTTTTAACTGCAAGGTGTCAAAATGATAGTTGGAATTCTTCGGTAGCAATTTAGTATGTGATCCAGATGGACATTCCTGCATTGGAGGCATGCTTGAGTCTAGTGAATGGAGCTTGAATGAACTGCAGTGTGAGATAGCATCATACAAGCTCTGTCCTTCCATTATAACACTTTCATTCAGTAATAAAAGTAAAGCAGAAGTGATTGAATGGAGATAGTAAAACCACACACACGCCATATGAGCACTTTATTGCCACATTGCTCTTCACATTGTTTTTCTTTTTGTTTCCAAACAATATTTCACAAGCGCTGAAAACTCAGGTCAGCCTGTAGCGCATCACCTTGCAAACCAGGAATCATGTTCCAAAATCTTGGTATAAAACTTGAAAATGTATAGGAACAAAGAATTGCAATTTCAAAATGCTGCCAAAGGAATAACTCTGCATGAGTACTCTTATTTTGTGTGATGGTTTCATATAAGTGGCAGAATAAAACCTGAGGAAAAACAGCTCGTTGAGTGGTTGATTGGTAGGATTTTTCCCATAGTACCTGTCAGGTGGAATCAGTACAATTCCATGGTCTTGCCTAGAGGAAAATGTTCAAGACAAGCTTATTGTGTATGAAGCCCAGCATTTCAGAGTAGGGCAAGTATCTGCACAGAATGGAAAAAATGCCTCTATAAACCTTTTCTTGCCCCAAGTGGCTTAGGTCTGTGTTATAAATAGATGAGGAAGTATAATTGATACGTCATTCCTAAGAAACTCTTCTGCAACCTTATTCATTTATGTTACATCTTGAACATGGGAGAAGAATACAAATTTTGTTATTTTCCTGTTCCTTATTTCATTTTCCTCAAAATCACTTATCCAATCATCATCATCATCATCAAGATAGGTTAAATTGACCTTTTCCGACTCAGAAGACATCTTCCCATAGGCATCGAGGCCTTCCAATATCTCTTGTTCCTATGAATTTGTATTGCATTGATTGTTTAGCCAGTATATTATTCTGCATTCTCAGTATATGGTCGTGCCAGTTTCATTTGTATATATATAGCTGTTCTCTAACAGCTTCTCTTCTCATATGGCCTGTGAGGGAATATCCAGCAATGTATCTAAGAAATTTCATTTCTACTGTTTCTATCATTCTTCCTTCTTGTCTATTCATGACCCAATTCTCTGACCCATAAGTCAAAATGAGTACTGCCAGTGTCTTATAAAATTTTAGCATTGCTTCTTTTTGGTTTTATTTCTCAATGTTCAATTAATAGTCTCACATATAGTTTGAAATTTATAAATTTTATTTTTCAAATTTTTGTCATAGTCAAATGAAATGTCACATCCTAAATAATTGAAACATTGTACCTGTTCTGTAGTTTTGTTATTGATCACTATTTTAGACCTTATTGGGTATTTTCCCAGTGATGCCATTACTTTTGTAAGTTTTTATCGTCTTCTCGTACTGAAATGTAGCTGCTTGTAACATACATTTTCTGCCACAACAACCTGGTCATTAGCAAATAGGATAATATTTGAAATTGTTTTATTAATCTTAAAATTATGTTTTTGCTGATTCTGCCATTCAGCTATCTCTGTGTCTATATATATTAAAAAGTGTTGGTGCTATTAAACAGCCCTGTCATACTCCTAAATTAACTATTTCTTAACTATTACTTATTTTTTTATCGTTTATGCTGATGATTGTATTTTCATACATGTTCATCATTAAAACAAGAAGTCTCGGATACCCTTGTTTTACCATTATATCCCAAAGCTTTTTACACTGCACCTTATCGAATGCTTTTATGTAATCTACAAGGAGAATATGGGTTTCTAGATTGAACTTCAAACATGATGCATAACGTCATTATTTTTACTACCCGGTCTTTGTGAAATTTTTAAGACCTATAGTTACAATTACTCATCACTCATATTTTGGTTAGCTCTTGCAGCTTTCATGAAATGAGAAATCAGTTTGTCATACATTGTTGTTATATGCTTCATGTGATTTAGAGATATACTAGATGCCTTTTTTTTTTCCATGTTACCATGCGAAAATTTCTGCTTCATGCAACAAGAAAAGGTGTTTCTTACCAGGTTCATGCAGCCTTAAGTTTACAGCTTTCTTCTTATAGTTGTCACTGATATTTAATGTTTTCTACCAAACTAACAACATAACTGGAGCTAGGAGGTTTACAGGGAGACTGGCTTACATCAAACTATTTTGCTATAACTCAGACTGAGGTATCGAGCTCACTTATTGTACTTGATCCACTTCCCTTTCCTTTACATTTATGTTCCCAGTAGAAGGAAAAAATATTTTTTTTTGTAAGTAATTCAATATGAACTCGGCAATATTAACAGGATTTAGACCCTTCCTCACTGTCAAAACACATTGTGGTGGTTTCATTTAATTGTTTAAAAAGCTGTTACAATCATGTTTATTTTACTTAATAACAGTCAAAATAAATCAACAGCTGATCTGTTTGTTTGCCCTCGTATTTACTATCTGTGCATCATTTCTGGATGCAGACAGAGCACCCTATCCCCGCTCCTCTCTCAACATAGAAACTGGTAACCTGATCCCCTCATTTAGCATGATAAATTGAGTACAGAATCACATGCAGTCACGTGTGATAAATTGCATGCAGTTACATGTGATAAATTGAATGCAGAATCGCATGCAGTCACATGTGATAAATTGAATGCAGAATCGCATGCAGTTACATGTGATAAATTGAATGCAGAATCGCATGCAGTCACATGTGATAAATTGAATGCAGAATCGCATGCAGTTACATGTGATAAATTGAATGCAGAATCGCATGCAGTCACATGTGATAAATTGAATGCAGAATCGCATGCAGTTACATGTGATAAGTTGAGTGCAGAATTGCATGCAGTCACATGTGATACAGATTAGTTGGACACAGAGAATGAATGGTGTAATCAATATTGTGCAGCCATTGTATATGCACGCACATTAGCAGATGCCTGCAGTTATGTACATGTGAGAGTAGCAACAGTAGAACCCAAATGCACTAAGCTTGCGACTTATTGCACAATCTTCTGCCCTCTAGTCATAAACAAGTTAGTAGCCACGGCTATCTAATTGAGCTAGTAAATAGAAGTATAGACGTAGAAGAGTTGCATTTGTGTACAACAGCTGATGTTTTGGGTGTGGCCTCCTTATACCACTCACTTTTATCACAGGAATTTCAGGCTGGGTTTTGGCATGAGGGTCTGATACTTCCCCTTTGATAAAGATGTAGATTAAAAAATAAATAAAAATAGAAAGAATAAGAGATCTGCCAATTTTTTTAACTTGGTTTGATGCACTTTCATGTATTAATCAATATTTACACGCTTTATTCAACTTAGTTACTATGTAACTTGAGGGATGAGACAATATTTGTGTACTAAATGGCATTTCTGGTTGCTTCAAGGCTTTCTTCTCTGTTCAAAAAATGTTAGAAATTCCCTGATTACTTCATCTTCTAGATTGTCAACATAAACATACATTGTTTTGAATGCAAACAAAACTTTAAATGGTGAGCTCCATAAAACCAAATTATAAGGGACTAATGTAGCAGGAAGTTGAGGTTAAATATCATTTGAAAATGTCACAGTTTAGCTCATCAGTTTTGCCTTTGGAACTGCACATCCAACGTTTAACATTATGATACAAGAAAATTATCAATTCCAGAAATTATGTAAACAAAATGAAATTTCATGGTTGACTTGTAGCATATTTACATCATGGTTCATACAAGATATATGCATTGTATCTCTCTTAAATGCTGTTTATTCAGTTTTATATTTCAGAAGTTTTGATAGCTCCAAGATGTAGCAATAAAATTTCTTCGTGTAGGTTATGGATTTGTTTTCTGCCCTTAGCTCTAAAGACTTCACCAGCGTTCCATGAACAACGGCAAAAGCTTGAGCGTGCCAAAAAAGGAGATCTACTGAAAGCAAAGATTCAACAAAGGCCTGATAGACAAGAACTTGTAAGGCAACATATTTTGGAAGGTAAGCTTAAAAATTACACTTATCAAATATTCATATTGTAGTACTAAATTGAAGCTGGTGAATAAGCAACTGGTGCTTGAATTGTTTCTCCAAACATTTATGCTTTTACTATTTGGCAGTGCATCATTTTTAGTAGTGAACTAAATAGCTAATGAAGGGTTAGGAAATAAGCTGCACA
Source organism: Tenodera sinensis (assembly GCA_030765045.1). Lineage (NCBI taxonomy): Eukaryota > Metazoa > Arthropoda > Insecta > Mantodea > Mantidae > Tenodera > Tenodera sinensis. The sequence continues at coordinate 24,960,794 of CM060966.1, read as the reverse complement.
TGAGGTTATTTTAATGCAAAAGTTTATAGTTTGTTTGTGGGTTTAGAATAGCTTGGCAATCATGAACACTAGGCCTGTTTTGGACACTTTATCATTGCCAAATTTGTCATCTAAATTGGTGTAAACCTTATCATCATCTCAATCATATTCTTCATCCTCCTCCTCCAAACAAATATCAGGTCTAGTGCGATAAAACAGAAATTTTCTATCCACCTCTTCTTGAGATGTGCCTGAGATTTCTTTCCATGGGTGTGGTAGGCAAGCATAGCTGTATGGATTCTAAAGGATCTCATTCATCTTAAATTACGCATCCAGTTGTTGTGGTAAGTGTGTAGAAATGGAGAACAGCTTGCAGGCCAAGTACTTCCAGTTTAGCTTCATTTTGTATATGGTCCCATCATGTATATTCTGCTGTAGTTCTCATAAGACACATTTCATTTCTAGATATTCTACTTTCATTCATCTGTCTCAGTACCCAAGCTTTACTACCATAACATAGTACTAGTCTTGTTAGTATACATAACCTTGTACTCTTCTGGACTAGTAAGGTTTCATTATTCTGTTAATTATTTCTATAGTTTTTTAATATTTTACAATTTAATTATTTACATCAGCATCATTCAGCCTTCATTCATCTGTCTCAGTACCCAAGCTTTACTACCATAACATAGTACTAGTCTTGTTAGTATACATAACCTTCTACTCTTCTGGACTAGTAAGGTTTCATTATTCTGTTAATTATTTCTATAGTTTTTTAATATTTTACAATTTAATTATTTACATCAGCATCATGTTCAAATGTTAAACTATGGCATAATACTGTGTGAAGACATTGCTCTCTCTAAAATCTGTGTCATCCAAACATGTTAGGAGTACTGCACAAGGAACTTCCCATAAAATGTGTTAATCTTTGTTTTCTCTGCCATTTCCATGTTATATTTTTGCCCAATATTTAAGTTATAAACAAACTATTGTAAATTATTTTCTGTAGATTCTATTAACACTAAATGATCTGCAAATGTCAATGAATCTATTTTTAAATATCTATTGATTTTGAAGTAGTCATACTGTTTTTGTCTCCATTCTTGAATAATTGTAATCATATATATTATAAACAGAAGGGTGGGAGACCACAACCGTACTGTTCTATATTCATTCACAGCTAGTGTGAATTCTTTTATTTATTTATTTTTTTAATTTATCTACTTAAGTAGCTCTAGCCAGAAAATCATATTGCAACTACATTACATACCTACATCAATTTTTTCATTGTTGTTATAAACTATTTTAATTGCAATTAAATTTGTTTTTGTAAATATTGTATATGTTATTGTTGTTGAACATTGTCTTGAGAGTGAATTTGTTATATTTATTTGTGTTCTCTTTATTGAGTGCCATTTTAAAATCAGTGAAAGCAAGATGGATGTCTTTAAGTTAAATCCCATCTGTGCATTTCTGTTAATAATTTAATTGAAAAATATTGATCACATGATCTACCTCATCGAAGCCATTCTGTTCTTCTCCGATAATGCTGTCATAATGTTTATGTAATTTACTTTTTATAATATTTGTACAGATTTTATAATCATTGTTTAATAAACTTATACCTCTGTAATTTTTGCAGTTCTTTAGATCTCATTTTTTAAACATTGGCATTACTATAGGTTTTGTCCAACTTGTTAGAATATGTTCTCAGTTGATATTGTTTTGCATTTTTGATAATACTGTAGAAGGTTCATCTTCTGTAATAGATTTTTTAAAGAGCTGTCAGTTAAAAGTTAATTTAAGAAATTCTCTTTTTAGACCACATATTTTGAAAATATTGAGGCATTTTTTTTCAAATGGAATAATAATATGAAGGTTATGTCTTACTTCGTTATTAATATTTCTTAAAATGTTATAACTTTGTGTTTGAGATCTTGTTATATCATCTGAAAGAGCCAGATTCACTCAGTTGAACATAAGAGGACAAGGAGCATACACATAATGAGAAAGAGGTTATAAAATAAAAAATAAAATAGTCACTATAATTTTATCATGATACACAATTTGATATTATATATTACACTAGGCCGCTTCTTTACAAATAATATAACATTTGTAACCAGCCTGAGATCTACGATAAATAGGGGCACAACTAGTTAAGAACCTCCTGTCATCAATTGCTAGGAGAACCAGAATTTATATGGGTAGTCTTCATACTGGCCATTGCCATTTAAAACCCATTGACCTGAACAATATGGATAAAAATAGTATTTTTTAGTTAAGTCTATGCAAAAATTAAGCTGATATGATATTGCCATGTTTGCTGAAAATACCACACCAGAGATCCGAATTTCCTTTGTTTTTGTTCACCTTCTTCTTGTGGTATTTTTTAGTTCTTTGTGTATAACTTCATACAGTGGTCTTCAGCATTATAAGTTCATCTTTTGTAATCTGAACAGCATCAAAGAATAGAATATTTAATACTAATGCTCTATTGTCTTGTGTTCAGTACTATAGTGTATATGTTATTCAGTTAATAGTACCGTAAAAAAGTATTAAAATGTTTTTGATGTGTTCTAGCTGACATGGGTCATGTGGATCCATCGTTAGCAGAAAGGCAGCGTATGCTGAAAAAGGCAAGATTAGCAGACTCCTTGAATGACCAGTTATCACATAGACCTGGTCCTTTAGAGCTCATCAAAAAGAACATACTCCACACTGAGGAACCCATTGAAAGAGCTGTCAAAGGTAAGGGAAATTTTCCTGTTTTCAGAAATTAAAATATGATGTAAAGAGCTTTAAATTGAACTTATAACTATAAACATAACATATATACAATATATAAAGAAAGCCAAACAAAATGTTTAGGACTTGTAAAAATCAAACCCTCTGTACTTAAATTTCCAAATTGTACATCATATAAAGAACCACCTCCGTAGTGCAGTTGGTAGCACACTTGCCTCTGGCACGGAGGTCTCAGGTTCGATCCCTAGTACTAGCATGGGGATTTTCCCCCACTGGGAGGTCTGGCATTGGGTGCACTCAGTCTCGTTTGGTCCCGGAGGGACCAGTTGAGGAGCTACTTGATGGAGAAGTAGCGGCCCCAGGTCGAGAAGACCACATAACTGGCCGGGAAGACTCAGGATGCTGACTACGTACCACCCTCCATTACTGTACCCCACCAATGATGCCAGTAGTAGGCAGAGGTGGGAAATGCAGCAGTTGGGTGGCAAGCCGTGGCCCTTCATGGGCTGTTGTGCTGGGGTTTACTTTACTTGCATCATATAAAGAGCTCTGAATAAACTAACTTTAACACATACACATTGTGTTTTTACTTCCTTATGTTTATCCATTTATCCCTTTCTCTTTCTAAGAATTTCTCAATTTTATTATATAACATTTGCTTACAATAAAAATATAGAGGAAGTATGAGCTATATTTTTAAAGTAAGTACCAATCAGTTTTTAAAAAGTAACAGAACATTATTCTCCATTTCCATTATCATTCATAACCTCTCATTACTTCTACACTTAGTTACTGCCCTTATTCAGCCACTTATTGCAACCGAAAACAAGTTTTTGTAAGCCTTTGTCAAAGAATGATGCTACCTGTGATAAAAGCCAAGTCTTCTATTTTTTAACATCATGGTTGAAATGTTTTCCACCAAGAATTTTCTTCAGATGAAGAAACAGATGAAAATCCCTTGGTGTCAAACCTTACTGTAAGGAGGATGGGTAAATTTTTTCCAACCAAATAACGTGAACATATATTAAATTTACAAGGTATGGCTGTGTGTGGCTGGGCATTTTCATTCATTTTTTCCCCACGAACCTCACACAGTTGGGGATGAATGTTTACTAACATAATATTTCTCATATTCAAGAAACGAATTATTGATCTAACTTCACAGTCAGCGGGTCATTTGATTGTTTTGAGCATCCCAAAATGCCCAAACAATAGGTAAAACAAAGTGGAGTTTGCTCACAGCTGCATCTGGCTTCCTAATGAATGGAAGAGATCGCACATGCTTAAAATCTTGACTGCAGCAACAAAATACTTTAAAAGCATGCCTTGTATTACATTCAAGTTAATATTGAGATTTCACCAAAAGTGCAGAGCTACTCTAGAACCAAAAGCAAAGCTTAGCAAAGCGTGGTGGGTGGGTGTGTGTGTGTTTGTTGGAGTGGGGGGGGGGGGGGTTGCATGCATGTGGGTGTGCCCACATTCCAGAAAACCTTTTATATGAAGGAATAGTCATTATCAACCCCTCACCCCTCCCTCTGAAATGCATTTTCATGATTTGGATTAAGCAGTTGTTTTTGAGATATTGGCTTTAATCAAGTTTATATATTGATTTCTGTATAAATAGCCTATGAAGTGCTCATTCCCATTAAAGTTAATGTAACAGGGAAACCATAAAAGATAGGCAAAATCTGCTACAGGAATCATGTAGAGCTAATTTGAAATGGCACTTTTCAAATCGTATTAAGTCCTTATTTTTACAAAATTGAGTTTTATATGTATTCCTGATATTTTGAACATGCTCTAGACAGTGGTAAATTTATTTCTTGTCTAACCGTATTAGTTTCCAAGCAAATGAGGCTTGAATTGCAGTTTACTTCAAATCATATTTTGTCTACCATTTGGTCCACTTCAAACCACATTAAGTCCTTCCTCTTCCAAGCAACCATACATTGTAAATAGACTGTCAAGAATGAGAGCCAATTCATGGGAATAGTGTGTCAAGAATGAGTGCCAAAACATTCATTGCAGACAAATTCATGCATGAAATTGCCCATCTAATAAAGCTGAAGACAGCGAAGACTCTGAAGGAATTGAATTCAGTAATTTCACATGTTATTAATGAGTTCAGTAAACAAATATTGAATTAACTTACTCCTTAATAGCCTTTTCAGAATAATTAGACATTGGAACTTCTAAGAAAACATTAGCTTGTATTTTTTGTTTTGTTTATATAAGGAAACATCTAAATGTTAAGCATGTTCAAAACTCAAAGTTAATTTCTACATCAAACCATATTATGTCCATATTGTTTTTATAAGTATCTACTACCCTGTTTTGGAGTTGATTTCAGTGAAAATACATCCTTAATCTTGAAATCACAACACTGTTTTGCACTTTTAAAACTTCAATTTATTTCCAATGGTTTAGGAATTATTAGTTTTTCTTCTCTGCTGAAAAATTTGCTCTAATGGACATAATACAATTTGAAAAGCACCTCCTCATTTAAGCTTAACTTTTAATTTTATTTAGATAAATGCATTATATTGCCTTGTTATGCATTTTTGCAGAGGGTGTTATCCCGTTCAAAGCAACATGTGAAGGACAGCTTACAAAGCCTCAGCATCCAAACCAATACATCAACTTTGAGGAAGACTCACAAAGTTCTGAGGGTACACAGTCGCCCCTCCAAACACAACCTTCAGCGTCTATTCCAGAGGTGCACCAACAGCAGACTGATGTACTGGAAGCAGCTGCAGCATCTGCTGGAATAGTAACAGTTGCCCTAAAGATACCCACTACAGTTGTGGTAACATCCACTGCTTCCTTTCAGCAAGGGGTTACTGCAGAACCACAACAAGCAGCAACGGTCACGTTTGCTAATCTCTGTAGCAATGGGAGTGTATCCACAATATTACCACTTGCTCCTGCCCCAAGTCCCATGAGTCTGGGATCCACAACTTCTAGTCTTAGTCCCCTCAGTTCCATCTCAGTATCTTCTCCCCCTGCACCACCGACTCCTTCTCCAGCACTCACGATTACTCCCCGTCCAGCATCCCAGCCTTCCCCCATATCTGCACCTGCAACACATAGAACAGATGCTCCAGGCAAGGACAAGAATCGCAAAAAGTCCAAATCGAAATCACAACCTAAGGCAAGAACAATAAAATTTCATGAGTACAAGGGTCCTCCAAATGCACATAAGAGCACGGCAATGAGTGCTGCCTCACCAGTTGAAACTTCATATGAATTACTGCTTCAGCAACAACAGCTTTTCTTACAGTGGCAGTTGGAGTGGCAACATAAGGTAAAATTTGTTTGCTGGTTAAAAGTGAAATACCAGACTCTTTATATCACTATCAGAAGCAGTAAAAACCAGAATACAATAAAATGAGTCAAAATTTGTAATTAGAGACACTGTCAAAACTTATTTCAACTCCTCTTCAATTCTGAAAATAAAAAACTTTGATTTTTTGAGAACCAAGTATTACTGAACACCCCTGTTCAAGTGTATCCTGCAAATAAGCATATGATGTACGAGACATGTTTTTAAAGTAAGTGCCATTTAAGTATTTTGCCACTGCAGCACTGCAGTCACAGTTTTCACCATACGCAATTACTGCCTCCATTTATTAGGAAGCCAGATGCAGCTGTAATCAACTGCCAGTTTGCATTTTCATATTGCTAGAACGTTTTAAGATGTTTAAAACCATCAAAGGACCCACCGACTGTGGAATCAGATCAGTGATTTCTTTTTTGAATATGAGAAATGTTACGCCTTCAAACATTCATTGCCAATTGTGTGAGGTTTATGGGGAAACAATAATGAATCACAATGTCTGGCCACACAACTCGAGATCTGATGGCATGATTTGGTTGGGAACAATTTGGCCACCCTACCACAGTCTGGATATGGCACCAAGTAATTTTCATGTTTCTTCATCTGAAGAAATTCCTTGATGGAAAACACTTCCATGACAATGGTGTTGTGAAACAAGAAGTGCAGACTTGGCTTTCATCACCTACAGCATCATTCTTTGATGAAAGCATACATAAACTGGTTTGCTGTTACGACAACTGCCTGAATAACGGCATTGAATATGGGGAGAGGTAGTTTAAGGAAATTACCAAAGCATCTGGAAATTAATGTTCTGTCATTTTTTAAAAATCATTGGTACTTACTTTAAAAACATGCCTCATATAACTATTGGGCTCCAGCACATTTTAGTCTTTTTGAGATGCATTGGCTATCATGTGCCATGACAGATGGATAGGTTATGGATATGGCGTGCCCATTGCCCATGACTCAAATTTTTTTTCATTTTTATCTGTGGGACTTACGTATAAAACAATTGATTTATGCAGTAAACATTCTTAATGTTAACGTAGCTTCAATTGGAGTAGATGTAATGGCACTAGTGTTTAAGGACTGATGCCAGTAATGAGTATTAAATGGCTTGAAAGGCTATTTTCTGCTTTGGTTGAGTCATAATTATACTGACTATATGAAAATATGCCTAAAGTATCTAACAGAAAATTTGGCTTCAAGAACTAATGTATGGATGGGAAATATCTGTCAGTAGTTAGTTAAAACTAGGTTGCCATTTTTGGTTAAAATTGGATATTGGAGGAGAGGTCTGTGGAACGAAGTGAGAGCAAGAATAGAAGATATGGATAAACAAATATTATTTGTATAAATTATGAGAAGACCTCACTGAGGAGCATAAAGGAGCACTAGGGAAAAGATAGTACATTTTAATTTATAAGAAAAACTAAAGAGAAGGGATAGCCAGGTTTAGGTTAAGTGTTTGGAAATTACAGGGGATGAAAAGTGGTGTAATCTGGGAAAGTGCTCCATTTTTTGGGGGGGAAGAAGCCGAAATACATTATTATTTTCCAGTGTAGAGAGTACAAATGGATCAAGGAAAAGTTTGACTAATAAGAAATAGTTAATATGGAATAAAGAAACCGTATTAAGAAATATTTCAGATACCAAAATTACGGGAGTTTTTATGAAAGGTAAGGGTGAAATGGAGATGGTCAGCAGGAAGACATTCAATATAGAAAATGAAGGTTATACATATAACTATTGTATATATTAAATTAGGTTTTCTAAGCAAACGTATGTGTTAATTACCAGTTGTTAATAATTACCAAACTGACACTATTATCTTGGAAAGCTACTTTCTCTAACATTACCTGTTTTCTTTTTTCAGTATCCTCAAATAATCCTTCCTGCGGCACAAAAGCCATTGGGTTCAGACACACCACTCTCAGGAATAATAGCAGTTACATCACCTACATCACAATCACAGAGTTCCAATACAGTGATACAGACCACAAGTTCCTCTTCAGCTGCTTCACAGGTAGCGGTATTAGAGCAAGAGCAGTCACAAAGTCTCCAGCAGCAGCAGTCCACATCATCGTCGTCATCATTGTCGTCATCATCACCACCCCCTCCACCTCCACAGCAGCCACCACAGATGTTGCGAATACATGCCAAGTTGGAAGATATGAAAGGTAAGTTACCAAACTCTGTTATGTCCTTGGAAATCCATGTGAGTTCAATAGAGAAACAATGAAACATTTAAGTTTGAATTTCTGTATACTTTAATATCTACCTTTAAGTTTTACTTGTACTGCAAAATTTTTGAACACGAAGACTACATCATAATTATACTGTGATGCCAGCCGGTAGCACAATACCTTGACTTGGATTAAATACACAATACATTTTTAACACCTTTTTTACTTGAACATTTTAGAAGCCTTTGTTTCCATCAACTGGATGCCAACTGCTGTTGGGCAGGAACTTGGGGATGTTTCTGTTCTCCGGTGGTGGAGTTTCAAGGAATCTTCTTGTGAGGTTGTTTCCTTGAAGTTTAATAAATGGTGTTGATGTTTAAGGATTAATACGCTTTCCCATGTTGAGAGTTTTCATGTAGGGGCTGTTTCATTTCATTTTGGACAGCAGGAAACCTTGTACTTTTTTGAGGGGGTTGAGGGGTTCAATTTTGTCATCTAAAATAGATGTTAAGTTAATGTCTGCTAAATTTCAGTTATGATAAGCAAGTGGTTCCAAGTTTTTTCCAGGGTCAAAGTTACCATAATTTGATAAAATTACAAGATTCTGAGATTCACAGCTCAGAAGCTACCCAATATAACATTCTCAAATAAAATTCAAAATGAAGATAATATCATGTAGTTTGTGGTGGTATTTGTTAGATATTTTTAGAACTTTAATGTAATTTTCATCATAAGTCATGTTTTTTCTGAAAAATACCATTTTAAATGGAATATAAATTATGCCCCATGATTTAGCACTTAATCTCAAAACAGTATTATTTCACATTTTTATGGCATCTTCAACGGACAGCTTTAGAAGGAATAAAAATTAAGAGAAACTGCATCAAACTATCTAGTCGCACTGTACTATACCTCACACTACCCAAGAGTAATGTCAAGATCATTGTTGATCCACTGCTATTTATGTTTTCCTCTGAGGGGATGCTGATGAGTGAGACAATAAGAGTTTGTGAATAAACGGACCTCTTTCGCTCCCCTGACCTAAGCAAGTCACTTACAGCGCAAGCTTAAATATTTATTGTTTCATTATTTTTTTCCATGTTTCAAACAAAGGATGCCATAAAACTGAAAATTGCAATTAAGGTGTAATAGAAAGCTGTTGAAGCCTATATAAGTTTAATCTTTATAAAAAAGGCATTTATACATTTATAAATTATTTATTGGCATTGGAGACAATCTGTACTAGATTTCCAGAACATGAATGGCTCCATATTTATACTGATAGATCATTGATATCAAACCGAAATGGAGCAGGGGCTGGAGTAACATGTCACCTCTTTTCCTATTACAAATCTTTAAGTTATGGAGCTACGAACTTCAATGGGGAAATTGAAGCAATTCGAATGGCCCTACAAAACCGTTTGTATAGAATTTCACATTTTCATCAAGCAGTTATTCTCTCAGATTCCAGGGCGGCAATTGTAGCATTTACTTCCAAGTTGTCACCAAAAAAACCAAACTATTATAGAATGTTAAAAAATCCTTACCCATCTAACAGAACTTCAAAAACAGTCTTCCAATGGATACCAGCTCACTGTGGACTGAGTGGTAATGACAAAGCTGATTTTCTTGCAAAAAAGGGTACCAGCAGTGTACAGGAATTTATAGTTAATCTACCATTTTATGCAGCTCAAAGATTAGTCAACTCTGAGTTCAAAGAAATTATTGCAAAATATTACTATGAAAAATCAAAAAGTAAAAGATGGGAGCTACCAAACATTCAAACACTAATTCCTGAGCATCCTAAAAAACGGCAGTTGCAACCTTCAGGTTGATTACGGGACATGATTTTCTACAAAACATTTGAACAGGATTGAGATATATTCTTCACCAGTCTGTCCTGTATGTGATCTGCAACAGGAAAGGAACCAAGACCGCCTTCAAATACAGCCAGCCACTTCTAGATCCATCAGTGAAAAATATTGGAGAGCAAGAGGATTAATGACTTCATTGTCAGAAATCCAGCATTAGCAAACAACAACATGTATACTTAATACTTACACATTTTAATACAATTTTTAAAAAATTGTGTAGTTATTGCTATGTTAATAATTAATAATAAAAATTATATATCACCATCGACAGATATTCAGCTTCAAAATAAATTATAGTTTATTAAAATCTGGTAAAAGTTCTTCGGTTGTATGGCACAGAAGTTATCTGAGTCACAAAAAAACCAAGTTTACCAAATTTTAACTTGAAAATTATAAACATTTAAGAGGTATAAGAGGTAGAACTGGAACTTAAAAATTCAATGCCACAACCGGGATTTGAACCACATTTGTTTCTGATGTGAGACTGCCTTTGTGGTTTACCAGGAGAAATACGAACTGGCTTGAGAATTTAATGCCATTCTGGCAGTTTGTCACAATAGCTCAGTGGTTAGAGCGTCCGCCCGGCAAGCGGAAGGTCTGTGGTTCAAATCCCGGTTGTGGCATTGAAGTTTTAAGTTCCAGTTCTACCTCTTAAACTTTGCCCACACACGGCTTGTGTGTTTAAAAACACCAACAGTAAGTTTGTTGGCATAAATAAATAATAATTTAAGAGGTAACTGGTTTGAGAATTCAATGTCATTCTGTCAGGTTGTCACAGTAGCTCAATGGTTAGAGCACCCACCTGGTAAGCAGAAGCTCTGTGGTTCAAGTCCCAGCTGTGGCATTGAATTTTTAAGTTCCAGTTCTACCTCTCAAACATTGCCCACACATGGCTTGTGTGTTTAAAAACACAAACAGTAAGTTTTTTGGCATAAATAAATAATAATTTAAGAGGTAATTTTCTTAAAATTGTTTTCTTTTACAGTAACTGACATGTAGAAATTATTAATGATTTTAAAAATATAAGGTCAGTGTTCTCATTTTTTGTCCAATTTGCAATGGAATGGCCTGTATGCGATATACTCTAACAGTTCTGGTTCTCTGTTGATTTAGTAATCTTCTTGAGAAAACTGTGCTGCTATCCCCGAGTTTTCTTCTTGCCTGTATGTTTGTTCAGATGTTCTTTGACTTGCTCTTCTACATTCCTTTTTGTTTTACCCATTCTGCAGTTTATTTTATACATCCCTGAAGGTTCTATTAGGCTAGATTAGATATTGGGAGGGGGGCATCTTTTTAAGGCTCCTAGGTGCAGACACATCAGCTTAAAAGGCTTATTGTGTAATCTTTTAAGATTGCCCAAGCATCACATTCCAAGCTCCACAAGCTTGGTTCCTTTACCAGATCTTATCCTAAATTTCCCCCATACTCCAGAAAGGATAGATGGGTAGTCAATGCAATATGTGCACTGATTACTCAGCTTGTCTACCCATGCGACAAATGGGATCTTCATGAAATGTCCCCACTGTATGTAGATATGATTATTCTTAATAGAGTAACTGTTCCACAGTGCTAATATTGTGTTGTACTCCATAAAGATTTTCTTATAATTGTCATAGGCTGCTGGATGGGATGTAAAATTTGTGTGACTTCTCTTTATTTTGAGAGAAGCTGGCACAAAATCAGCTGTTGCTTACATGGTCAAGGCCTGTGAGATAAGGGTTCTATGATTAGTAATTTCTCCAATGTTACCGGTGCTATAAACTAAAGTCATACAAAAATTCGAAGGCCTGGTGAAATGCTCAGAAACCAGACAGGTTAATTTTCTAGTAATTAATTACTTTTCTACTGAAGTCCAAGCAGTGTGTATTCTGAGGACATAGTTCCACGTTGCCAACTTTCTTACTTCAATTTGTAACTGCATTCATAACTTTGAACTGTTCTATTTTCTGAAACTAATGCTGACAATATGTTGTTCCTTTAAGAGAAAAGTTTACTTCTGTTCTTTTTGTTCTAAATTTTGACTTGCAGAAAACACAAAACGACTTTATCAACAAAATTAAAAGTGTAATCCTAAACACATGACAATTATTTGTTGCAGCGACATTATACGTGTGATTAAGATAACTATGTACCCAAGTATGCCAGCTCTGTCGAATTGCATCTAGCCGACTGTATAATGTATTTGGAGAGGGTATTGATTTCTTTTATCTGTCTCTGCTTGAGCTTTTTGTATTTTCTTTGATTGTGCTGTTGAATCTGTCAGTTGCAACAGCTTTCTTTGTTATGTTCTGTTTCATTTATTAGTCTATGTATGCGGCTGTTGAATACACATGTTTGTGGTGTTTTGATTGAAGCTATTTTATGTAATGTAATTGTCAGTTTGAATTGGTTTGCTGTATATGCTAAAACTAAATTATTGTTCTGCTTGATGATTCTCAAATCTTAAGCTCAGTCTGTCCCCCATGTGGATGTGTAGACTTCCACAGCCTGCCTTGATGTGCTAAGGCTAAAAGCACCTGAAAAATCAGCATTAGCAGAACATGTGATTACAATCAGTGACCACATTGATTTTGACAATACAGAACTTCTAGCCATCTACAGCAGCTTCTCCCAGAGGATGACACAGGAAAGCATAGACATTTTCAAAGAAAAAAATATCTATAGGTACAATGGAAAGCAATTCCACAGTACTTGGAAGGTCTTGTTCATAAGCACAACCATTGGCTGGAAGTCAACCAATGAGAGGCAAGGGGCAGAGCCATGACACTATCTTGGGATCAACAGCTCACTGGAGCATGATGGCCAAATAGGAACTAAGAAGATGAAAAAAGACCTAAAGAAACAGGCAACAGAATTCATCATCAACAAATAGTGACACTGGCACTAACATTCATTGGTGGACAGGTAGCCAATCAGGAGCAAAGGGATAGGACCACTGCTGATATGGAAGCAAGAACAACAGCACAAAGATCAGACAAGAGCCCAGAAGAAGCTCATGGCCAGAAAATGTTGGCAAGTATACGTAAATCCTGTATGTCACTTTTTGGAATGAAATGTTAAGATGTCATTTAACATAACAGTATCAGGCTTTGAATATGCATGGTAGGGATTTAATGATTCTTATTTCAAGGACGCTCATGTAGAGATCAGCCAAGCATGGGGATAGGTGGTTTCCTATAACCAAACCTAATTTTTACTTTCTCTACTATGTATGGTAAAGTAGAGGAAGTATTGTATTCCACCCAAAAATTTGATGTCAAGATTTCACTGAAAATATGTTTTGAGGCCCCCTGAATCCAGAAAAGGCATTTTTAGAAAACGTGTGTGTGTGTGTGTGTGTGTGTGTGTGTGTGTGTGTGTGTGGGCGCGCATGTGCAGCTCATAAATGAAAAGTTGATTAAAAACCAAAGTCAGTATTTAAGTTTAATGTCTTTCAAGGGTGTGACGCAAAGATTTTGAGGAAAATTCCTACACCCTAAACTACACTACATGGATAACTTTTCGAAAATTTTGACTTTCTTGAAAATGGTAATGATTGTGATTAAAATGCCATATGTTCGAGATATTTTTATGGCAAATGAAATATATATCCTGAATTTTCTGGTTATAGCCCCTATAGTCCTATTTACTCTGGATGACTTTTGCATAACTGGTAAACCATAAGAGGTAGACCAAATCTTACTGTACAAAAATGTAGATCTTGCTAAAACACACAATTTACGTCTGAATAACTGTCTTTATAGAGTGAACCATTTTGGAGATATTCCGTGTTATTTGTGTGAGTTTTGGAGAATACTTCTGTCAAGTGGAACATCATTCATTTTTTATGTTAACTGTGCAAAGAGAACGGAATTTGAAAGCATTAAAAGATTTGACTATTGCTCTTACTGTATTCCCTTATTCCTCTTGTACCTACAAGAAGATAATAAGATAATTTCTGCAAATGTTTATCTCAACTAACACGAAGAAGATATAGGAATAAGAGTTTGTAAGAATGGTTAGTGCAAGAGTAGAGTAAGTCATGTGTGTGCAACACATCAGACTTTTGTATATAGATTGTTCTACTGAAGGAAAAGTAGTTCTCTATGTTACATAATTTGTTTACCTAACAGTATTCATCTATTTCATCTCATTGCATGTTTATGGATGTGAAAAAGAAATGGAGTTGAGTTTTATTTATGTATGCTCTCTAACTGCTTCTCAGCGCCCCATTTTATATTGGGTGTGAATGACCATTTAATTTTGCCCAGAAGCCTCATTATCAGGCTCGAGGTTCAACATAGGACCAACCACTTCACTTCCTTTCTGAAGGAAAGCCATGCTAAGGAGTTTTACACCCAAAAAATCCATCACTCTGCTGCATTTGAACCGTGACCTGGGAACCAGAGGTTTGCACGTTCCCCTAAACTATAGAGGATAATTTTTATGGATGTGAGCCAAAGGTTTTGCAGAAATTTTAGCTTTTGTCTAGGGATGCTCAGGAACAATTCTATTATATGCAAGAGAACTAGGTTGTCTTCAGTTGCTCAGGCTTTTTAGTTTGTTTAAAAGATCCAGAGAGTATTTGAGCTGTTGTACTTCTGATTAGAATTGAGCCTGTCCACTAACCATTTTGGTAATTATCATTTGTATGTTAGAGATTCAATGTTGTCATGGATGTGCCTGGTTTATTTAGTTCAGGTAGTATGTAAATTTGGGACAAAGATGGATTGTACAGTTTGATTCTGATTTTTTTTTTTTTTTTTTTTTTTTTTTTGGCTTATTAAGTCCTGGCACTACAGCCAATAAGAGCCAAGCCTTATCGCCCAGCCGCTGCGTCCCCCACCTCAGCCCATTACAGGCGTCATTGGTGGGTGGTACATGGTCAGCATCCCGATCCCTCCCAGCTTGTTATGCAGTCCTAACGGCCTGGGCTCGCTACTTTTCTATAAAGTAGCTCCTCAATTGGTCCTCCCAGGATCAAACAAGGCTGAGTCCACCCTGTGCGAGACCTCCCAGAGGGGATAAAAGCCCCATGCTGGTACTGGGGATCAAAGCCGGGTCCTCCACGCCAGAGGCAAGCGCTCTACCAACTGCGCTAAGCTGGCAGTTTTTTGGCTTATTACAGAACCATTTATTACGCTTTTTTAATACTACTAGTACAGGATTTTATTAGATTTGTGGACATTTTCTTATATCCTTGCCTTTTAGAGATTTCCTCCATTCTATTCAGATTATCTCATTTATTCAAAATCCCTATTTTTCCCCTTTGCTTTCATGTATATTTCTCTCTCATTTCAAAAGAAAACCTGTAATACTGCGAGAACTATAGCTTATATCACACACAATAGGAAACTCTTAATGAGAGAAAACATTAATCCCTAAATAACAACACCATTTATTCAAGTTCAAGACAGTCTCACAGGAAGACTCCTTGAAACATCACCAGAGAACAGAAACATTTCTTCATTCTCTTTCAACAGCTGTCAGTACTTGATAACACTGGTCAAGAATTTTGTGTTAAATCTGAAAAAAAACAATTATTGGTAATTTTGACATCCTGAATTCAAATCTAGCAAAATTAAAGCACTATTGCTTATATTTTAAAAAATACATAAGTTTGATATTAATAGACTTTTTCTTCAGGCCTTTATTTTCGCAAGTGTTTCATGCATTCCTTAACTCTCAAGGTAATATTCTGAGGAACTGTTCTGTGGTGATATTTTTATTTTAGATGATCTAGCGATGAGATTCTTATCTTCAGGGCATCCGATGGGTTAGCGGATATATGAAGGCAACGATTCAGGTGTTCCCAATAAGTATCCAAATTTCTGCCACAAAATTATCTTTATTATAATGCAGTAACAGTACTACTACAAGTAGCTTCAATTTTCACAGGTCCAACTGTAGTGGATTTCCAGAGCTATTCGATTCAATATCTCCATGTCTCTCGGATATACTAAGTCCAAGACATCATATTCTGTAAATATTATTATTGTTTTAAATATGATTGTACGTAGCAAATAGTATTCCTTCTTCTTCTTCCTTTTATGGAGATTAGGTCATATGGCCTGTTCCACTCTCATGCCATCTTTTCTTAGGTCTTCCTAGTCTTCTTTTCCCATGTGCTTGGTAATTTAAAATTTGTCAGGTAGTCAAGATCTTCTCATTCTATTAACATGTTCTATCCATTTTTCTCTATAATTTTGTATATGTTGTAACATAGGAGTAACTTGTAATTGGTTTAACATCTCTGCACTTTCTTTATCCCATAATGTAAATCCTGCAGTTTTCCTCATAAAGCGTATTTCTGCAGTTTAAATTCTTTTTAAATTTTGTTGTTTTGAGTCCATGTTTCACTTCCATATAGAAGTGTTGGTTTAGCCAGAACACTAGAGAGTCTGATTCTTGTGGTTTTTTGCACCATTGAAGATTTAAATGTTTGATTTATAAATCCTGAAATTCTGTCAGTCTTATAAATAATATTCCACAATTCTTAATGATATTTCTTGGCAACACAACCCAATATTAGTGATTGCCGATTCATAGCTAGTTACTTTATATCACCCAAATATACGTCCGTTTCATATGACGCTGAATAGTCCTTATAGGATGTTTGTTTTTTTCTCTTAGATACGTGTCTAGCAACCGTTGCTTCTCGGTTACCTACTGTTACTGATTGTAACTTATCGATCTTAAGAGGTTACGATCAACCTTGGGCATGTTTTTCATTATTCAAATAGCCTCGGGAAACAGGTTGCAAAATATAATCTTGATATTTACAGTATATAGAAAATGTACAGATATTAGATGGATACAACTTGACATATGAAATATTGATGTAAATTTTCTCATTAATTCATTTAGACATATAATTCCTGCTACAGCTGTTTCTGCTGAAACAGCTTATTACTCTGAAGAAGGATTTAGCAGTTTATTGCCTTAACCCTCCCAATGAGGGTTGAAAAGAATTTCCTATAAGAAAATACACAAAAGGCCAGTAAACTCACTAGTCCCCAGAAGAAGTTTGGAAATGAAAGTGTCTCTGAACCTGCTTTTCCCACTGTATTTGCAATATACATTTGTAGTGAATTTATTCCTAAACAAAAATGCAAGTTAACTTTTTAGACTCATAAAGTGAAAGTTCTATTGGAATGCAAAGCAGGTAATAAAGGTAGGACATGGGCTCCACAAATTTAATGAGAATTAGTCCAAAAGTAAAAATTGTTTATGCCTTTTCCTATACTCATTGAATACATTGAGGGAGCCAACTAATCATGTCACAGATTGCTACTTTTGTTTGACACTACCAATGATAGGAATAATTTCAAAAAAGAAGCACACAATTTCCCATCCAAATGTTCTTTCAGCCGTTTCCCCAGTTCCTCACAGTGTGAAACTAGCTGATCCAAAACCTCCAGAAAATACTACTTACGATTTGTTGTTGCTGGAACTGGAAGCTAGACCATTGCAAGAATCCAGTACATCTGAAGATTTGTAGTACAAAAGCAGTAATACAAAATTGACCCATTTAATCGCACAAGGAGAACTAAATGATTTAGTAACGGATCTAGGCCTCAGGAAACTTAAAACAGAATTATTGGCTTCCAGATTAAAGGGATGGAATTTACTGAAAGCACATGTTAGGGCAATATTTTGCAGTCGACATAAACTTTGTTTCATTCTTTTCTTTGAAAGAGAATCTTTTCAACAATGTTGAAGTTCTCTTGGATGCCTCTAAGATAGAATTTAATCCAGAAAACGGCAGCTGTTCCTAGATTCTTCAAAAAACCAGTTTGAAAGCCATCCTTGTTCACAAATAGCAATGTCTTGCCATCTGTTCCCATTCCTTATGCTATGCATATACAAGAAACTTATGAAAATGTGAAGATCATTCTACAGCATGTTGATTATGCAAGTATGAATGCAGAATATGTCTAGATTTGAAGGTGGTAAC
The DNA here is from genome assembly GCA_030765045.1 of Tenodera sinensis. Lineage (NCBI taxonomy): Eukaryota > Metazoa > Arthropoda > Insecta > Mantodea > Mantidae > Tenodera > Tenodera sinensis. The sequence continues at coordinate 24,942,731 of CM060966.1, read as the reverse complement.
TTCTGTGAGAATTGCAACTAGGCTGCTCAAAATTTTGCTGCTTCTTTGTGAGTGGTATAGCTGTGCCAGTGATAAATATTTCAAAGTGAAAATGTAGCACTCAAGCCAGCCATAGAGCATTCAAACATAAACATCCAATATCTGCAGCTTGTGACTGAAACAAAGCTAATTTTATCTCTATTACTCAGAAAGTTAGCTTTGATGAAAAATCTCAAGGCACCCAAACATGAGGGCCAGGCTTTCTGGCACATCTGTTCAAAATCTCCCGTCTTAGTGAGTTAAAAGTTAAATAAAACATTTTTATTGATCCACAAATAACATACCTTATGAAAGATGCACAGTTTGATATGTTGCTGAGAGGTACAGAGAAAGCTGCTTAGAATTCAAGGACGATGCGTACAATTTCCTTTGTAACTGCTGAAGTAACAACTTTGGCATCTGTTGTAAGATCTACTTACTGCATATGAGAACATGAACTGCAATATGTCCTTGAAACTACATTTCATTCATTCCCATTTGGATCGCTTTCTTGAAAATAGCAATGAATGTAGCAAGCACTTCCATCAAGGACTATCAACCATGAAAAAAAGGTACCTGGAACAGCTCAGCCACAGAATACTGACAGATTGCTGATTGTAACATGTGATATTTCTGATGTGTGGTGTAGTAGAAAAAGCAGAAATTGCAAGATTTAATCTACCAAATGTGAGTGAATGAAACCTTTTTATCATATTAGTAGATTTTGCTGTAAAGAATGTGTACTGTATTTTTCCCATTAGATAACCAACTTAATTTTTTTTTTTTTTTTTTTTTTTTTTTCTTTTCATTTTGGGAAACAAAATTAAGCAAAATGTACCAAAAGTGATTAGTGCAAACAAAAAGTTAAAAACTGTAGCACTGTGTGGTAAAAGTAAACACTTCTGAAATATGACCTGTAGAAAACATGAAATGTGTTGTGTATGCATCTGATTCAAAATGTATTTATTGATAAGAACTACATCATCCAAGCATAAGAACTTAAAGTGAAGAGTAATTGTAATGTGTGCTTTTCAGTGAGTGACCTGAAAGCAGAATTAAAGAAGCGGAATTTACCTGTATCTGGTTCAAAGCCTCAGCTAATAGAACGTCTGAAACCATTTAGTGAATGCTTGACAACTCAGCAAGATGCTGCCAATACTACTTCTACAACATCAGAAGCTTCCAGCACTGCAGTCACGCCAATGGGTCATATGTTTATGGATACTACAAATTCTGTCAGTGTGAATGAAGAGTCCCTTTCAGGTATTATTATTAAACTGTTGCTAGCAAATGATAATTGAGGTACTGCATATATACAAGGGTGAGCAAAATATATGGAATAATGGCCATAACTTTTAAATATATCAACAAAATTAAATACTGACTTCTTTGTTTCTTATGGGAGATAGTTGTGGCACTCCAGACAGCATAAGCAGCAGCACATCAGTAGGTCCCAGGGGATGAACTTGTGAATTTTAAATGGAACAATGATATAAATTTTAGACTTCTGATAGCCTTAATAAATTAACATAATATTGTTCAAAACATTTTTCCTAAAATGAAAACTTGAGAATACATGCGCACATACACACATGCACACACAAGCCATTTTCTAATTTTTTTATTTTATTCGAAGTGCCTCAAAACATATATTTCTTATGACTCTCGACATTGAATTTTTGGGTGGAATACTTCCTCTACTTAATATACATAGTAAAGAAAGTAAAAATTGACATATTTTTGGTGAGCATAAAACAAACCCAATAAATACCAGCTTGAATCATCTATTCCTGTTTTCTCTAAATTAAATATTCTAGGCTTACAATTTTCCCTACAGCAGTATGCTAGAGAGGATTAACAATACTAGAAAGAATTAAGCAGAAACTCAACTTCTTTTAGTATTACTATTCATATTATTTATTATTTTATTTTAATCAAAAGTTTCACACCGTATTTGATTAACATACTTCTTGAAAACCCACAAATCATTGCTTGTAATTAAGGTACTGCAGGATTCTTCATTTAAAACCTAACAGAGCACACAGCGTTTTGCCTCTCCCACGACTTTGCTGGGTTCCCCCACTACTGACTGCCATTATGTACTAGTCGGTACTGGGCCTCTGAAAATTCACATTGCATTTGAGAAATCCCTCACTATGATCGGAGAATTGGAGTTTGGTGTGCTCTAGCACTAGACACATAATCGGTCCAATATTCTATGATCAGACTGTAAATGCAGAGAGGTACTGAAATGACATTTTGATCCCATTTTATTATGAACTGACAAGAAGAGAAATCATATGGGTGGTTTCAACAAGATTCTACTACTGCGCATACACAGAGGAATCCATGAATAAAATTAGGGAAGTGTTCGAAGATAGTGATTAGTGTTGGTGAATGGGCCCTCTCGCCCTCCCGATCTAACAGTGTGTGATTTTTACTTCTGGGGTAACCTGAAAGAAAGTTTACAAGATAAATCCTCATACCTTGAAAGAACTAAAACAGGATATTAGAAATGAAATTGGAAACATTACCATGGCCCAACGTAATAGTGTGAATCGCAATGTGTTCTCCAGATATAATACTTGCTTGGCCTAGAATGTACGATATTTCCAGCATCTTCTGTAAGTTAAGAGTGTTATACATACTTTGCACACAGGGTTTACATAGGAGCAAGGGATCTGCCATACCCAATTGCGCACAGGCGAAATGCTGTGTGCTCTTAGTTCTTAAATGAAGAACCCTGTTTGTTACAATATACTTTGGTTTACCACTATCACTAACTAGTTAATGACATCATGTGTTGACATTAAGTTTGGTTTTAAGAGTGGAGCGATAATAGGAAACCCTGCAAATGTATACTTAAATGTACTAATTGTATTTTAAATTGAAAACAAAAAACAGTTTATAGGAGTTGTTGTTGTTGTTTTCTAGTGCCTTGCATCTGGCAATGAAGCCATTAGCATCATGTATGTGGCTTTCATGTAACTGTTTTCTTAACGGGCACCAGTTTTACAATGTGGCAGTTACATCACCCGACTTAAACCCCCATTTTGCAAGGGGGAGCACACCTATCGTTGGTCAACGGGTCCATCGGACCTAGCCGGGAGGACTAAATAGATGATATTTAGATCCACCGACCTTCCCCTCATGTGCCTCTGAGGGACGCTGTTGTGCTGTGATAGGCCAGCACATATGTAAATGGTTTGTAGGAGTCAATTAAGAAAATTGAAGCTATTAACAGTGAAGTAACAAGATTCTAAAGGAAGAACAAATTAGAAACTAAAAACTTCACAGGATACATATATATATTTCAATACAATACACTATCTTAGTAATATTGCAAATTGTTGGTGCAAAGCTGACTAAAGTTTCGAGTTGACTCCAACTCATTCTCAAAGCTATACAAACAAATTTGTTACCAAAGCTACAGATGCTCATTTTAATTACCAATCTCTGAAAACAAAAATCTATAAATACAATCCATAGAAGGTGTTTCAAAATTCATAACACGGTTCCTGTTTTTTAAAATAACAACTTTTAAGGTTTATTTTTTTTTAAAATTTTTGCAGGTTTGGCTATGGAAACACCAGTATCACCAAATGCTCAGTTGGAGGATGATGCTACAAACCTGAACAATTTTTCACCTCAGCAACAACAGCTATCCCCACTTTCCCAGAATATGTCGCCAGATTCTGCTGCAGATGTTGACATGGATACAACAGATGCAAATACTGTCATGGCGTGTGGGTCGCCATCCTCTCCTATAACTCCTACATCACCTCAACAACAGCAGCAGCATTCTCAGAACAGCACTAATTTAGTCAGTGAGGATATCATACGTGACCAGCAACGTAAGATTGAGGAACTGCAACGAGAATTGTTGAAGTAAGTATTATTTTAATAAATGAATGAGCATTTGCAACTCTGAAGAACCCTCATCTGTTTTGTCTTAAAGTGTAAAACAGCTATTCTATTGTAATAGGTTGAAAGCAAGAGCACTGAGGATATGATGAATGCATCATGAAACTATACCCTAAGAAAATTAACCTAGCACTTTATGTTAGTTACTTGCCAGCCACTCTTTCGCTGCGTTGCCGCTTTTTCACTGGCTGTCCATGGCCAATGGTTCCACCATAATAAGATGTCCACCATCTTCCATTTCTTTTTCAAAGTATTCTCTTACAGCACATACCATCGCCCGGGCCTGACTTTTTAGGGATATTCCTGTACACAATTCATGCTTTTTGGCTTTACCAGGACTATAAGCCATTTTTAAACAAAATGCAGCATAACCAAGATAACTAAAATCTGTTACGAATGCAACAAAACACTGAAATATGCAACGGTAAACTGTATAAAGTATAATAAAACTACAATCCCCCCAGATACACTGTTGTATGTAATTCATCTGTAAGTCACCTTTTTTCACTCCGCACTTATTAAACAAACAATATATTGCTGCAAGCAGCAAAACACGTGGAAGGCAGAAGCCGGGAGTGCACACACATAGTGCAACATGGGTGAGTTCACACCTCTGGTCACATGATAGTCACATGGTATAGTTGTAATGCAATTGGATGTGATAAGCCGAGCCTCATTACCCACCCCTTATGAGCCACGTGAGTGATGTGGCTGTTAAGTGCCAGATTAGTTCTCCCAGGATATAGTTTGCATTTAATTTCAAGAACTTGCAGAAAGAATAAGATAAGTGAAGCTTATAGTCTCTAGTCTCTATACTCTGTTCATCAAGAGATTAGAGTAGATGTAAACAAAGCACCGATTTGTATCACTCCGTGGCCACGTGCATTTGCAATGACGCAACACAGTTAGCGCTACGCGTAGGTATAATATGCATTTTACACTACTAAAAGGATATATTTACTTGATCCAAATAACATGTTGCACATGGAAATTAACAGCTACTTACGTCATCTCTGTCCACAATAACACTTCATTTCCTGCTCACAAACTCAAAACCAATTTCCAGAAGCAGCTTGTGGAGGGAACTTCGTTTTAAATCTGGAAGATCGGGATCACAGTTAACTGCCACCAGCACTTTGTTTAAGGTGGGGGTTCATTGTTAACAAAGAACTTCGATGGATTGCATATCTCACAAATTTGTCACAAACTACATCCAACATTTGCCTGGCACGTAGTCGCTTTTTGCCAGGATCTTCACCAAGTAAGGATTTTTCTTTGCATGTGCTGTAAATACTTAAAAAACTGACACACCGGTAAACTAGGATGTTAATTTCATCACGTCTTCGACAGCAAGTTTGGGATATTTCTCACAGAACTTGTTAAACACGTTCAATATTATTGTCTTTTCACCACTTTGCAACGGTTTGCTGCACTTATGTTTCACAACACTCACTTGTTCTGCCATGTTACTTTCATACTGAATAATGCACACGCAGAATGAATTAGGCTGGTTACAGATTCACTTAACTGCGTATTCTTACACGTTAACTATGCTTAGTACACTTAGTTCGTGCTTTAGCAAACATCAAGTGAGATTTCAGACCTCAGTAACAGTATTTCTTCAAGGAACTATTTAGACAGTGAAAGCGTCAAGAGGGCACGCTGTTGTCAAAACGCACATGGCTTTGTTTATGTCTTCTCTAATCTCTTGATGTACAGAGTATAGATATTTGTTATATCTTAAGAATCCATATAATCTCTAAGGTTTTGAATGTAATAATATTGAAATTTTTCCATCCGTTAAGACTGTACTGTTTGTTATAGATCACAATTGCAACTGCAACAGATACGAAACAGCAAGGAACTGAGCAAGACAAAACAAACACAACAGCAGCAGCCACCACCTCAGACATTGCCTACGGTTGCACTTCAGCAAGTGTCCAAACAGCAGAAATTGAAGCTTCAACAGCATCTGCAACAGAAGATACAACAGCAGCAACTTCAGATGCAATTACAGCAGCTGCAGCAGCTGCAAGCACTTCAACAGCAACAACATGCGGCTTTCCAACAGCAGCAGCAACAGCAACAACAACAGCAGCAGCAACAACAGCAGCAGCAGCAACAACAACAACAACAGCAGCAGCAGGTGAAATAAATATTATATGCTTTTTGTAGCATACAACCCTTAAAAATAAATTTGGAAACACAGAAGTCTGGTATTATTTCAGTTTTAAGCGATTATTATACATGCTTATATGTTTATACCAAAATCAGAAAAATTAGGAGATTTTTGTACCAGAAATCTTACCTCAGTGGCACTGTGGTCAAGCAGTTAGAGCATTCATTTACCACCTAGGCAGGCTGGGTTCGATCCCAGGGACCCGCTTGTGGTATTCACAATGGATGAAGTGGTGTCAGGGTGGGGTTTCTCCAGTTCTCCCGCCACTCATTCCACCAATTGCTCTATCTTCAGACCAACATTCACTTTTTTATATGCTTAGAACCTATAAATTAATTGCATTACCTAAACATATTATACTTAATTACATTTCAAGAAACTCAGTAACTGAGTAAAATGAGTAGATTAATGGAAATTACCTAAGTATTTTCTTGAATTTATCAAGATCATCTGCTTTTAATTGTATTTGGCAGTTTGTTATATAGAATTATTCCAATGTGGAGCACTTTTTAAGCTAAGGTAGTCCTACAGTGCTGAATATGTAAATCATCTCTCTGTCTTGTACAGTAGTCATGTATCTGTCAAGTTTTGAAAAGCTTACATTTTATGTTTTTGTGATTGAATGTGGTACATTACTTCTAGCATATTTATATGCAGACCGCAGGCAAGGTTTTGAATAGCTCTTTACATGATGTTCTATTGTTCTTACCTGTCATTATTCTTATTGCTCGTTTTGCATTTTAAATACCTGCTCCCAGCCAGTTGCAGCACCCCATAATATATTCCATACCGAATATACTGTGAGCTTGGACAAAATATGCACCTCTGAGAACCTGTTTGCCAGTAACTATTTTTAGTGTGTTTAGTACAAAGCATCCTGTGCTGAGCTTTTTGTTCAACATATTTATGTGTGATTCCCATTTTAAATCTTCCCTTAGATGTACCCCCAGAAATTTTGTTTCCCTTATCATACTTTTTCCATCTAATTTTATTGGTGGAGCTGAGATGTAATTTCTGTTTTGGCAACTATGAAACCTCATAACAACTGTTTTATTTGTGCTTATTAAAAATCTGTGGAATTTAAACCACGATACAAGTTTTGTTATATTATTATGTATATTGATTACTAGAATGCAATAGTTACATGGTGTCTGGCACCCTGGAAATCCTGGAATATCCTGGAAATCACCTTAAATTTAAAATTGCACCTTCAAAATCTGGAATTCACCTTGATTTTTAAAAGCTCTTCTTGAATTTTTCTAAAACACTTCTGTGTTCCATTCTAAGGTCACACTCACGCACTTGAGAAACATGCTGCTCCAGCTATGATAGTGGGATCATTGGCACTCTTGCACGTGACTTATGCCGGTCTTCCATTGCATTCTTTCCAACCAAGGTTAAAGCTACACAAAGACTTGCCCCACCAGTAACACTAGTTTGTTCTTTGGCTCATTTATTTATTTATTTGTAGTTTTATAGAAATCTGAGAAAAAGGAAAAGTTGTGTAGGTCACGTCTTATAGATTAAAAAAATAAAGTGTTCCTTAGAAAGAATATTGTTCATATTAAGGGTTACATTCCATGTTTTGTTGTGATAAAACTTTTTTAATAATTGGCGTAATTGTTAAATTTACAGTATTTCCCAGAACTACTGATTTCTCATAACAAAAAAGTGGGACTTGAGGTAGCCTACATCTAGTGCACTCTCTTTTATTTAGCTACATATATAAATGGGGGTCTGGTATAGGTCGCGCGTTACTTCTTGACGAATGAAAATTTTATATGAAAGGTTGAATGCGAGTCTCTACTCAGCTTTTGCGGGAACGAGAGAGAGGAGGTACAGTCTGCAGTGAGATGACGCGCATGCTTCTGAGCTGAAGTAGTACAACACTACAAATCAATTTATGACACTTGCAGTAATATCAGCCACACGTATTATACACTATACCTCTATAACTGTTTCCACTTAACTTTCTTGCATTTATTCTATTCCCGACATCTCTCCCTCGTCTGAATTGCTATTTTCGTTGCATGCATACGTACATCCGTACCGCACAAAACTTCTGCAGTCGACTGTATGCACAAACGCGACAGAGGAAAACAGAGGTGTCTGTTATCGTAGCATAAACATTTGCTGACCTGTTTATTAAGGGTAGGCTCACTCATTGGATTTGTGCTCAAGGTCATTTGTCAAGAACGAACGCGCAACCTATAAACAATGATGTCATTAAACAGAATATATTCGGAGTTCCCTTCTAAATTTAGCTCCATGTATGTTAGATTACTTTCATTTACCATGTTTAGCTCTTTCCCACTATTATTTATAACTTTGAGTATCTCCTTGAAAAGGAATTTTTTCACCTTGAAAAATCCTGGAAATCTCCTTGAATTTGGTTTTCAAATTTTACTAGATACCATGAAGTTACAATAATGTAACAGTTAAAATTTTATTCAAGAAGTAAATTACACAAAATATTACATTTTGTAAAAAGGAATGAGTTTTAGTGACATTGATTAAAGTAGTAGCTGTTGCTTTAATTAATTTACATTTAATTACTTCTCATTCCTAAGAACAACTTATTCATGGTCTATACAAGTACATAATATACAAGCATCAGACGAGTATGAGGAATATATTCCAAACAAATGTCTTATGCAGATTTTCAATGAAAATCCATCTTAAAAGTTTCAAGAAAAAAAAAGAACTAACAATAATACAATAATTGATTGACCATGTTTGCTTTACAGAAATCAACTTCAAAAATTTGAATCCGTGGTTTTTTTATGTATAAAACTATGTTTAAAAGTACTTAACTCTGAAGTAATTTTATTGTTTGGACAAAACTAATGATATGGTTTAAAAATCTACTAATGGAATAATATCTTTTTGTTACAGGCTGTAAATGCAAAAGCAAGTTTAGCAGCATTCTTACAAAGCCAAAGTCAACAGCAGCAACTTGCCAATTTGCTACAGCAGCAACAGCAGTTAGCTGTCAATATAAAAAACAATAATAATAATAACAGTAGCAACAATAATAATAATAACAAACGTAACAGCACAAAAATTGTGCTAGGTCAACAACAGGCAGCCATCGTTTTGAATCAACTCAACTTGCATAAACAGAAGACTTCCCTTCTAAATGGACACCAAAGGTTTGATACTCTTTCTTCATTTCTTGAATGTTCTCAAATACTTTAGGATAGATAGTAGCAGGAACCATAGGCATTCAGGCGGAATATACTGTCCCACTTGGATGATAGGTGCATGACACCATTTAAAATATCAGACGAACCACCAGAGCCATGCCACTGCCATCACCATTGCCACCATAGTAAATTGCATAAAAGCTGTAACTTATACTCAGTGCCAATTAAGAAAGGGATTAACAGATGTTGAGCACATTGCGGAAGCGTATAAATGAACGAGAGGGGTTGGTTACGTCATAGTGGTTGTCATAGCAATGAAATGAAGGACCAATTAGGCTGAGGCATTTCCATAGCAACGGTACATGCAAGGACCCTGTTCCCAATATGTAACACATGATTAACATGTGGCTGATGAGGAACCCAGCAGTAACAAACTGCTTGTGTTATGTTCTGCTATCACTGCATATAAACAAATAATGCCTTCCTGTGTGCTGAGAAGTTCGTTTGCATCATTCTATATACATGCATGGTTATTTGCTTTGTGTTTACATATGTCTTGAGTCTGTGCATCCATGCATTGGTTGCGAGCTTTTGCAATTGTGCTAACGAATGTCGAAAAATAGTGACATAGCGCCAAACGAAAAATTGGGCATAATTGCAAACCAAATAAAACTGTTTTTGATAAACGTATCCCAATTAAAGGGCAAGTATGGAAAATAATATGCTCTGTAAGAGAACATTTTGAAGAGGAGAAATTGAACAAGGTGCCAGTATCTAAAATGCTTGATGTGGTCTCACGTGCTGTAGGAATCAGTAAGAATTAGAGCGATTCAGATATCAGCGGCATTTTCACATTAAAATGAGCATCAACATTTCACAGGTATGTCTCTTTTGCTAATGCAAATCTTTATGCACTGATATATACTTGCATGTTCTATCCTTTGAATGTAGATTCAGTATTTTACTATTGTCTTTGCACATGAGTATAAATAATATGCACTGAACATTCCAGGTGTAATCCAATCTCCCTCGTACACATAATCGTACCATGCTCTCCATGTGGTTGCAATAAGTGGCAACGTCACCTCTCCCACACAGCAAACTGTCAATCCCTTTCTTCGTTGGTGCCAAATATAGTTGTCTACTTATTAGGTTATATAAATTATAGTATTCGAAATAGTTATTGTAGTAACTCAGCTTGTCCTAGCTGCTGTAAATGGATCAGCTTATTGTCATTTAAGATGTCATAATCTTCATTGTTAGCACAAACAAGATTTCCATGTTTTCATGCACAAGATGGAAATAATAGTAATTTATAAATACTGTACAACAATGAAAATAGTTTGGTATATGAAATAGTGTTCTAATGAATGTGCAAGCATGAAATACTCTTATGTGGAAGTAACTTCCATACATTTAAGATATTTACATGACAAATTAAATGTAAAACCTAAATTTTCTGGAAATAACCTGTCAACTCCAACTCCCAGTCATTGGAAATGAATTTTAATTTATTTGTAAACTGTAAGAGTTACACTAAACCTCAGTCCACAAAAGAAGTACATCTCATTAAAACACACCATCTATCTCAAATAACATTTTCTGTGATATTCACCATCTCCTAGGCATTTGTTGATACTGATTTGAATTTTGAAATGCTTTATATTTTAGTTTCCCTAGACTGCATTGTCTCCATGTAGAGGAAGTATTACTTTCCACCCAAAAATTCAATAAATGTATCTACCAGAAGCATGTTTTGAGGACCCTGAGTACGTCCAAGAAATTGTTACCATTTTATCATCAAATTAAAAACAATGAGGCTACTACTATCACATGCCTGGAGCAAATAAGTTTGCACTCCCCTGTTACAATTATTCTCAATAGCACTTAGTTTGCATGTCACTCTGAAGTATATAGATGTATAATATTCTTTGTCGTTTTATCTTACTGCCCAAAGCACTGTAGATGTCACTCTGTATTTCAAATCTCAGTGTTGTTAAGTTCATGTTTAAATGTGCTCAAAATGGGTAGGTTTGTAACTAAATTTAAAAAAAAAATATGTCATAGAAGTCCCCAAATAGCATGATTTCAAGATTCACTGGAAATGTTTGTATCATCTTCTATCACCTACCCTCAGAAATCTAGTGGCAATGCCGTGAAAAGAAGTAAGGAAGTATTAATTAATATTAACACCAATGCAAGCACATCTAATGCTTCAAATATTAATGGGCTTATCTTTCTGATAGGAGAAAATCTTTATCTTTGGATTCAATATGAAAATATACAAATATTTTATTCTATTTGACATCAGGCTGGTGTGGTTTTTTAAATTAATAAAAACGTTTTGTACCTATTATTTAAATATCTTATCTTGCTTCATTGCGAAGCGATTTGGTGCAATCTTTATGTATTCATTGGTGATTAGCAGTGAACAATGAGAACTCTTTTCTTTATCCTGGGTTGTAGTTACGGAATAAAGCATTCACTAAACTCCATTTAAATTTGTGAAGTTATTTATTTGCACATTTATAAAATATCACAATTATTTAGTTGTTATATTATTACAACACTTTCTTCACTATTTTATACTGTTTGGCACGTCCAAAATTATATATTTTTCAATTTCTCAGAGTATTGCCGAAAAATAGCATCTATCTTTTATGAATACATGGAACCAAGAGTATTTGTAAAATTATTTTTTATGTTACCATTAAAATATCGTTCATTTATTGACTTCCTTAACAATACCTTCTAATGACATCATCATGATGCTATGTGTTGCATATAATACTTTATTTTATAATTATTTTAGGTATGCCAGGAAAAGGTCAGTTTACATTTTAAAACTAACATGACATGGCACAAAATATAAAGTAGAATGCATTCCATAAGGACCAACAGTACCCAAATTACCTGAAGTACCAAAGTTTTTGGCAAAGCCAAACTGTATTTAAGCAAAAGCGAACTTCTTCACTAAAACTTCTTTTTCTTGTTGTAGAACTTCTTCCTTACCTGACTTTTTCGGCTCCTTCGTAACTCAGGAGCAACAGCCACAACAACAGCAGCAGCCACCACAACAACAACCACCGATATCAACAGATGATAGCAAAGAACCAAATTCCAGGGGATTTGAGTCGCAGCAGTTCCTGGTTTCAAAGCCACCACCTCCACAGTATGAAGAGGCAACGAAGCTTCTAAAGGTGAAACAGGTGAGTGCTTATATAATATTCTCTTTCAAAAGCAAAAGCAGAAACTGTTGCTGGTGCCATTTTTGACAATTACTGACCCATTAAACATGCTGTACGTTTTTGGACCATCTATTAATTGCATAATTCACTGTTCTGATAATTGTTTTTCACTCTAGCCAAGTATAGGCACTAAGTTAGAAAGTTAAATAAGACACGAAAAGTCAGTGCCATGGCCTGGATTTGAACCATGGTCTCTGGGTTGATGTTTTCATTGCTTGAACTATCATTGCAAGATGCCTATACTGCATAACATCCTCTCACCTGATTCAAGTATCCTGGTGAAACTTCAAGAGATCCCAAATATTACAAATATATGTACAAGTTTGAAATAGTATATATTTGTCCCCAGAGGTAATTAAATTAATCATGAACTTGACTTTATTCATAAATGTATTTGACTGTTTGTCCCATATCGTTCTTTCATTGCCAGGAAGATTGTCTACTTATAAGGATGATAATTATTGATAAATGTTATTTTTCTATTGTATTTATGTAATTAAGGGTTGTTTTGTATGTATTTCATGTCAGAAGTGCCAAAAAGCCAAATTAATTATTTTCTTAGCAAATTCAAGATTATAGTGAAATGCAAAATACTTAATAATATGATGTCACAAGTAAGCATAAATGAGCAAGAATATTAATTAAGGAAATTGAAGCTATTAACAGTGAAGCAACAAGATTCTAAAGTAAGAACAAATTAGAAACTAAAAACTTCTCTTAGTAATGTTGCAAGTTATTTTTTCAACCACTGACTCGAGTTTCAAGTTGTCTCCAACTCATTCTCAAAGCTATACAAGCAGGGAATTTGCTTGTATAGCTTTGAGAATGAGTTGGAGACAACTTGAAACTCGAGTCAGTGGTTGAAAAAATAACTTGCAACATTACTAAGAGAAGTTTTTAGTTTCTAATTTGTTCTTACTTTAGAGCAAGAATATATTTGAACACGTCATCTTAGCGACACAGTGATATTAAATTTTCTGTTGGTCCACCGTCTTTGAACAGAACAGACATCTTTTCTATGTGTGGTTCAAATAAGTGATTGTTGAATAGTAATTGAATATTAGTGGGCCAAGTTTAGAAGTGAGGAAATTATTATTGACCAATTTGACTATAAAGAGTTAAATTATATAATCCATATTAATTGATACAATACAACTAAATTGACGAAATATAAGAAGATAGATGACGCATTTAGCGGAATTTTGCTAAATATTACAATACAAAATCTCCATTGTGCTAAGAAAAATAAACTAGTTAAAACTAAGGAGTTTTAAATTGTGCTAACATTCAAAGACAATAGTAATCTACAAAGGTGCAAATAAAAATTCAACAAATAAAGAAATCAAGTCTAATAATTCATTTCGCCCTGTACCACGACCCAAGATAGTAAAGACTCTCATCAGTAGCTTCCTCCATAACATAAGATTTAACAACAAAGCCACTCATATCATCTTTTAAATAAACTGCACTGAGCTCATTAATTAAACCTTATAATAACTTATCTATAGAACGTGGAAATTTGAAGTACTTACAACATTGCAAGTGGCCTATGAGGCATGATATCCATAAAATTTGGGATCATCCTTAAGATTTGAATCTGATGATAGGAATTAATGCACAGAAAGGTCTCACCATGGTTAAGAGCTTTGGTACGAAGAGGTGAAGATCTGTACTTTTGAAGCTAGCTATAGTACTGAAGTTTGAAAGTCTAATTCAGATTTCCAACTTAGTGCATACAAAATCTGTACTTTAAAAGCACTTTTGCTCCTCTGGCTTTTAAAAGAAATTCTTCAGGACTAGTTTCAGAGAGGATCCTCTCTATCATGAACTAGTTGGTCGACTGAATTCCTCATCAGGTCACTGTTTTTCCTTCCCCTCATTGAGTGACTATAGGTTTTGATAACATGCTTCACTGTTGCAAAACTTCAGCAGTTAGTCAACATGAACTTTTGCAAGTAAACCAGAATTGTTTTCGTATATATAGGGAACGTGTTCATGTTGAAAGTCATCAATTTCAGCATCTGTTGTGTTGCAGGTAAGCTTAATGTAAGTTAGTACAGTAGTTAAGTGTTCCGTACCCGTTACTTGCCGGTCCTTTAGGTGCAATACTGGCAGAGAGATTCTGGCCCTCGCCCGGTCCGGTGCTGCTGCAGGGTGGTCTGGACGAGCTACGAAGGCACAGTAATTATCCCTTAACCTTTCTCTATATCTTTATTTAGGAAATGATATAATTATGGATTATGCAATTGTGATGTAAGTGGGGAGTTATATACTATCCTTACATATATGTTACGGTCATTGAGCTGTTTTACCCTATATATATATTGAGACAGAATATTGACTAATAAAAAATTGTTCATGTAAATATTTTTGTAAGAGTGTGTAAATTTCTAATTCTTTTAATTTGGGTGTATCAGGGACTTATTTCTTTTTAATATTCAAGATCCAATGTCTTCTCGTCACTTTGAGTTCAACCAATGAGAACTGTTGCGCGGATGAATACATAAGAATGGCGGTGTTGCGTCATAGAGACGCTAGGGACTCTTTTATCATTAGCGTCTGTGAGCTCAAGGTGAAAGGATGTATATTTTCTGATAGCGTGTGAACATGTAATTTACACCCAAACTTTTAACCAGTGTAGATTCTATCGAATTTTGAAAGTTGTTAACTAATTGGTATGGTGCTGAAAGTGTAAATGAACGAATAAATATGTTGTGATAAAGGAACGTTGATTTGTGCATTCCATTCTGTATCCATCGACCCTGTAGATAAGAGTAGCGTCTGCTATAACAAACTTTCCACCTTTCAGTAAAAACATTATTCCTGCTGCTATATTCCCGCTGCTAGGTAAAAACATATTTAATAAAAACCGCACCAAAATGGCTTGCCCAACGTGGAGCACGAATTTAGAATGGAATGCAAAATTACGAGTACGAAGTGTTAACACCAAATGACACCATCCCATCGCGCAGGAGAAAGACGCCATTAGACCATCGACTGATATCAACAAAACATCGATACACGGAGAATCAACGTGGGAAAAACACCGGAGATCATCTGGCGAAGCCAACTACCCAGGAGACGTAAATAACTGGACGAAGAACCAACGGAAAAAAAGTAGGATCCAAAATTTTTGTTTTTACATACATTTTATTTCCATTTGTTAATGCTAGTGGCAAAATATTGGGACTTTCAACATTAAGTGAATTGGATAAAGGAATTAAAATGTCGCGAAAAGAGATAGAAACAGGAGTGGGGGAAGGGGCAGATAGGCCTAGTTATCAGATAGGATTAGAGAGTGAGGAACAGGCGGAAATAAGCAAAGACCAAAGGTTAATGATGATGATGTTTGAAAGACTAGAACAGAAACTGGAACAAAACAAGGTAGAATTAGGTCAGAA
Organism: Tenodera sinensis; assembly: GCA_030765045.1. Lineage (NCBI taxonomy): Eukaryota > Metazoa > Arthropoda > Insecta > Mantodea > Mantidae > Tenodera > Tenodera sinensis. The sequence goes on along the minus strand of CM060966.1, from coordinate 24,926,815 downwards.
AATGGAGCAAAATAATGCAGAATTAAAACAGGACATAGAACAAAGTTTAGGTGAAAAAATAGAGGGAGTGAGAGAGGACTTGGAAAATAATAAAAAAGAGATAGGTCAGAAAATGGAGGAAGTGAGAAAAGACTTAGAACAGAAAATGGAATTAGGTAGACAGAACTTAGAACAGCAAATGGAATTAGGTAGACAGAACCTAGAACAGAAAATAGAATTAGGAAGACAGGAGTGTAAAGAAAATATGAAAGTAATGGAAACTAATTTAAAATTAGTACATAAAAACTTAAATGAAACAAAGGAAGCCTTAGAAGCTAGGATAGAAATTGTAGGAGATAGGATGGGAAAGATAGAATCAGAGATGAGAGAGAATAAAATTGTGTTAGAAGGAGAAATTGCTAGATGTAGGGATGAAATAACAGAATGTAATACAAGTGTAGACTGTAAGATAACAAATGTAAAAGCAGAAATAACTGAGGAATTAAGGAAAGAGATTGAGGTAGTAAAGAAAGACATTATTAATGAAACTGTAGAACAAATTGTAATTCCTAAAATTAAGACAATGAATGATGTGATGCTTTCACAACAGGATGCTATAAATGATATGAAACAAAGCCACTTAGAAATAAAGAATGATTTAAAATCAATTTGTGAAGAAATGAAAAAAGGGAAAGAAAGTTTGGCTAATGTAAATGATGTTGTGAAGGCATTACAAAGACAAGATGATTTAGATGTAAGTAATGTACAAGATGAGAGTTATTTGAATAATGTACAAAATGTTGACTCACCATACAGAGAAAGAGGTTCACAACCAAACAATGACACAACACATAACACATGTTACACCAACAGCATATTACATGAAATCACACCACCTACATTTGACGAGGAGAAGGGAGACGATTCAAAACTCTTTGTTAAAGAGATGGAAGAATATTTTAAAGTGAAAAGGATACCAAACGAGCTTAGGATGATGATAGTTAAGAAAAGCTTAAAAAACAAGGCATTAGAATGGCTCAGGTTAACCCTAGCTGGTCATGAGTCGTATAGCTCATTCAGAAATTTATTCCTATCAAGATATTGGGGCCCAGCTAAACAAAACCAAACTAGGGTAGAGCTAGCGACAGGTAGATACGATCCAACCAAAGGGTTGTCGCTAGTCGATTATTTTATGAAAGTAGCCAACAAAGGAAAGCTATTAGACCCCAACTTGTCGGAGGCAGAACTAATTGCCAGCATAACAAGACATTTCCCAGACACAGTGAGAACAGGATTAATTGTTGCGAGGCCAGTAGATTTTGCAGATATGATAGAACTGCTGACAGCCTTCGAAACACAAAATGGTCGGCCTAATGAGCATAGACATAGGAACGGTCACCCAAACTCACCCATCCTAAACCGGAACACGGCTACGAACAACCAGAGTGAGGGAGAACATAGAAATACTAGGAGTACCCATGAAAGGGGGAGAGGGGCACACCATTTCCCACAACCACATAATCATGGCGAGAGGATGGAGAACACAAGACAGCGGTACCACGACACAATACCGAATGGTGAATCAAGATACAGAACATATACATATGATCGTGGAAGACCAAGAGACCATACCCATCAAGTGAATCACATACGATTCAGTAGGGAACACTTGAACAACCATAGACCGTCATATGACAGAGGTTCACGCCAAAGGGGCAGAGACCAATGGTACACTGACAACATAAGACAGCAGGAAGTAGATGAAAATGTGCCAAATAGGGCAGATGCAGCACAGAATACAGAAACGACAACCACCACCAACACTCAGGGAAATTACAACAACTAAGTTCGTCCCAACTGGCTGGATGACAAACAACAATATCTCAGCAACTTACAATTGACATCGACACCACGATGACTACACGAAGAGAGAGATGGAACCACTGGTCATAACAAAACAGCTGGGTGACCACACGTATGAGCTACAGAATACAAATGGCAGGTTGGTAGGAAGATACCATAAAAATAAATTGAAGCCATACAAAGAAAGGACCAAATAGTCTTTGCCAACAAATGTGTAAGGCAGGAGTAGTAGAGATGAAAGAAGATAATTTTAAATGGGTTACTTATAGAAAATTATGTTCAGATTAGGAATTACAACAAGGAAGAAAATCAACATAGTCATTGGCTATATCGACCACAAAGAGCATTGTCAACAAAGACAGACGAGGACACTGATTGTCATTAAAGAAATGAATCATAGCGACGAAAGATAATATGTTTTTGACATGAGGATGTCAGGAACAAAAATAAAAATGAATCAATTATGATGAAAAAGATATAATATTTCGACACAAAGATGTCGAGGGTAAATTGAGAAGAAAAATAATACAATTACAGAATAATTGTAAGTATAGAAGTTTTCTCTTATAGAAATAAGAGACAAAGAAATGACAATTAGTGAAGTGAGGAAAACCATAACCAGAAAAACAATGCCCATGAATTAAGATGAATATAGCCAATGCTAAGCTCGAAGAAATGTTGAACCAAACAACAATGAATAATAACCCAATCAAGAAAATTAGTACCATTAGTAACATCAGAGTTTAAGAACCGACTCAACAACCTGCCTATACATAAGCTTATAAGACAAAGAAGGCAAAGAACTGAATAAAGTATTGCCATAAATATGATCATAATCATTAGCTCAAAATTTGTATCCTGTTTTTCTCTCCTCATAGCAATGAATACAAGTCAAAAACCACATGAAACACTTAAATTGTATTTGTGTCAATGTCAAATGTACAATAACTGAGTATGTGTTGTATAAGAACTGAATATGTGTTGTACAATAACTGAATATGTATTGTATGATAACTGGATATATTGTGTAATAACTGAATATGTTGAGTAATAACTAAATGCATTATGCAAAAACTGAATGTGTATTGTGTAATAACTGAATATATATTGTATAATAACAACATATGTGATATGATAACTGGGTATATTGTACAATGACTGAATATATATTGTATAATAATTGGACATATTGTGTAATAACTAAATGTGTTGTACAATAACTGGATATGTATTGTATAATAACTGAATGCATTGTGTAGTAACCGAATATGTGAAATTTATAAAGACATGCTGTATCATGTCAAAACGAAGGACAAAGACAAACAGTGAAGAAGACTGTAAAGAAAAAAAAAAATATTGTACAAAGTGATTGAATCATAGAAATAGGGAGAAGTATTGTATTGTGTTTCAAGATTGTAAATAAGGTGACAACTTGAAAAACAAAACAAGGGGCATATGAGACAGAATATTGACTAATAAAAAATTGTTCATGTAAATATTTTTGTAAGAGTGTGTAAATTTCTAATTCTTTTAATTTGGGTGTATCAGGGACTTATATCTTTTTAATATTCAAGATCCAATGTCTTCTCGTCACTTTGAGTTCAACCAATGAGAACTGTTGCGCGGATGAATACATAAGAATGGCGGTGTTGCGTCATAGAGACGCTAGGGACTCTTTTATCATTAGCGTCTGTGAGCTCAAGGTGAAAGGATGTATATTTTCTGATAGCGTGTGAACATGTAATTTACACCCAAACTTTTAACCAGTGTAGATTCTATCGAATTTTGAAAGTTGTTAACTAATTGGTATGGTGCTGAAAGTGTAAATGAACGAATAAATATGTTGTGATAAAGGAACGTTGATTTGTGCATTCCATTCTGTATCCATCGACCCTGTAGATAAGAGTAGCGTCTGCTATAACAAACTTTCCACCTTTCAGTAAAAACATTATTCCTGCTGCTACGTAAAAATATTATAAAAACAGTACCAATATATATATATATTGAGCTGTTTTACCCTCTACTTACCAGTAGAGAAAGTAAAAATGTAGGGAAGTATAACTATCCACAGGTGACATTGAATGTAATAAGTAAGAAAACCACATCATAAATATTTTTATGGCTTGAAATAGAACTTGGGTTACCTCCAGATCAGCTTTGTATAGTTTGTCCAGATTGTGGTGACACTCCATATGCGCGAGATAGGAGAAATTAAGAAGTGACTGGAGTGGTGGGAACAAGCGAGTGATGTCAGAACTAAGGCAGTCACATACACAAGTAGTGTATGTTTACGTGTATTATAAACAATTATTGTGTAGTTATCAGTGAGAGCGAGCGATAGACCGATCCCCACCTCTCCTATTTTACAAGTAGACAGGTCTCTGCTATTGTGCATCTATGCTTCAGCAGTGGGGGAGTGTCATGAAGATCTGGAAAAACTGTAATTGGGCTTTGTATAAATAAATCAATATTTGAGTTGTTCTGCTTCCTCCAGGAGAGCCCACCGAAATGATTCTTTAGGAAGTCTCGTCTGCCATTTTCTTTGTACAACCTTTTGCAGTTCACACAGCTCATTACCACAGCCCGACTCATCATAGACAAACAAATATGATTGCCATAACACTGCTGCAACTCACGTTTTCGCATTTTTGAATGCCATAACATTCAAATGTATTTTTAGATACAGTGAATGTAAACAACGTTACTTTAGCAATCAATACCAGTATAAAGAAATACGCCACGAAAATAAGAGCTGACCTTTGATTTTTACATAAACATGTAGTAATGATTACTTGAGGAAATCAAACCTAAAGCTCTCGCAAGCTGAAAGTATAATAGCAAATTTCTCATTTTCTTAGTTGTCATGCCTTAGTTAGATCTCAGCACTAGCTTTATACATAATCATAGTGCAGAAATAGAGAAATAGAGGAGCCTTAAAATGCAGAATTATGCTATGCACTTTCTTTCATCCCTTTATTCAGCATATTGGATGAATTGCATAAGGAACAGTAAATAATTCTTAATACATTTTATGTAGGATTGATCAAGTGTTCCTTTGAAACACTCCTTTCAAATTCTACAGATATAACAAATATTTAGAGACTATAAGCTTAGTTTATCATAGTATTTGCTGATGTTCTTGAAATTAAATTAGATAGCATTTAATTTCAAGAACTTGCAGCACATACTGAGATAATTTAAGTTTATAGTCTCTAAATATTTGTTATATTTGTAGAACTGTATTGCTTCACTGTTAACAGTGTCATTTTTTCATTGAATTCCTTTCAAATGCTCTGTTGTTACAGGAACCATCGGCAAGCTCATCTGCAACGAAGAGCAACAGTAACTCTTTATATCCGAAGTATGTAAAGAGCCAGATTGTGGACGATGTATTGGAAATACTCATAAAAAATGGTGAATTGCCTCCAAGTGCTGCACAAGATCCTGCAACACCTACTACACCGGGACGTCCAATACCACAAGGTCTTGTCTTTGCAGAGAATGCATCTCCTCCAGTTCCCCCTCCACCTCCACCACCGCCTCTCCCTCACTCTACCTTTGCTGTAACACTTCCAACTAGTATCCCTGTAGTTAGTCATGGCAATACTAGTGCTTCATTCCAAGAATTTACGGGAACAGATTCTTTGGATTTCATTCTTGGGGAAGTTGAGGGAGAAGCACAGCAGCAACAGCCACCGCGGCAGCAGCAGCGTCATCCTCTGGAACTGCAGGGAGCACCTCCAGGCATTGATCTAAAAGAACTGGGATTAGACTTGGAGACTCTCGATCCAATGGATTTTGGTCATTTAGACTGCAGTGAACTGGGTGTGCCAGCAGTAAAAATGGAGTTGTTAGATACAGTGTCTGATATGGAAGTAGGAGGTTCTGCTAGTGAACAGCCTGTGAGTGATAATGCTGCAAGCGAGCAGCATGAACTTATGGAGATGGGGGAAATGCCCATGGACATGGATGATGGGTGGCTGGACTCGCTAATGCCTCCAGCCGATACTGCCCAATCTCATCAAAGTTCGTTCCTATTGCCATCCATGGCTAATCGCGTGGAGCTAGATTCCTGTGATCCTCTGCTCTCAAACAGCCAAGATCCATTTGATCTTTTTAATATCGAAGAATCAGAATTTAAAATGGCGGGGGATCTCAACACAGCTCTTGGATGGGGTGATAAAGTGGACTTCGCCACTTAGCATAAACTCTGATCTTGGTAGGGACCAGTTAAAATACATTCTATAATATTCCTATTTTTCATTTCCAGAATAGCAACATAAAGGATATGTTGCTGTTTAATACATTGTCAGAAAAGACTGGATCATCTGACAGAACTTTGTAAGTGCCTTATTTATAGTCATAGATATCATCAACTTAAAATCAACATAAAGACCAAAAATATGCAAATAAAGAATTAACATACTATGTGGAAAGTGAGGAATCATTTGTTTGCTGTGTGTTACCATGATCGTTTTATTTTCTTTGGGCCTTAGGAACAAAATCCAGGTTCTAAACAGTCGTTTAAAGTAAGCAGGAAAAAAAAGAAAAAAAAATCGTTGGCTTCAAAATGTGTATATTGTGTGCAGAGTTTTCGCATAAGCTGATGGTTTTTCTCTGTTTATTTGTACTTAAGGGAATATAACCAGGAAAAATATTTCCTTTTCTGTGTTTGATGAATTTGACTGGTACATATGCTGTGCTCTTAAAGGACTTATTGCTTTAATATTTTATTCTGTAAATAATTAACATTTTCGGCATGAAATGCATATTTTGGTACTTAACAAACTGATAGCTTAGGTGCATCACATATATTCCATTTGAGAAGTTCAAATTTGTAAAATTGAAAGGTATATGAATTGACAGTAAATTCTCAATTGCAAGTTTTTTCATTACCAAGGTGGTAATTTGTGTATTTCTCAAGAAGTGTATCTTTAAGCATATGTATATATGTATACAGAATAGTTCTTTCATTTTTAATTTGAAATTCGTTATGTTGATATAGCAACATTTATTTCCTCAAAAGTTGAAAATAATAATGTAGAAAGCAATAGGTTTCTTTAAATAATGGATCCCATTGCAACTGTCCTTGAATTTTATTTAATTTGTGAAATGTTGAGATAAAAGGTAACATCTCACCCCTCTCTCTTTTCTCTCTTGTTCTGTTCTTTCTGCCTTTCCATACATCCTGGTATGGACAGAGAAAGAGAAAAATAAAAATTCACAATTTGCATATATGCATGCACCAATTCATGTGTGCTATTTGTGTACAAATATTCTGAAATGCTCAATGAAATTATTAAAAAAACAACGAATAAGACATATAGGTGCTGTATAAATAGAATGTTTATAGAATATGTGTGAACAAAAGTGATTTATGCATGTTAAAAGAGAAGAACACTAGAATGAAGCAAGATTCAAAGTGTGTATAAAGAGGAATATCAACAGTTACATAGCATTTAAAAATGTGGATTTAAACAGGGGGAGGGGCATGTAACACAGAAAAATAAAAATTTTAAACATTATGAAAGCAGTAAACATGATCCACAGGCACTAAAACATAATGGAACAAGACATGTCATGTATAGCTCAGTAAATGCTGCATTGTTATATAGAATTACAATTCCTTGTTAACATCCTCATTTTGGTGCTTATTTCTGTGTTACATACAGAGAGCATGAAGTAAAAGGAGGGAGCATATAGTGACAGTGTTATCACCCACAATTTCATTGTAATTGTGTATTGGAAGCCAACTAACTATTTTATTGTATAGCATTTTGTGAATATAGGTTATCAAACAGTTGGACACATGACACTTTTTATTCTGGAGAAATTATAAGATTGGTTTAAAACACTATGAAGTGAAGTGTCTGAAAAACTAGCCTTTAATATCCTTTAATGCATACCAGATGGAAGGGTTGTATAATACTATGTCATCCCCTAAACCAGAGAGAGAAATCTCAATAAAGAAATTGATGACGTTTATGAGCACTTTTTTTTCCATCTCTCGTGGGTTTATAGAAAAATGAATTAGGAAAATAGAGATATTGCCAACTGCCCACTGTAGGTCAGAGGGAAGATTCATGCTGGACACATAAGCTGACTTCTGTCTGTGGGCTAATGGGAAACAAAGGGCTAAGCAGTAACAGTTGGTCTGCGACCCTATTTACCTCCACTTTGACATTGGCACTCCATAACATGTTAAAATAAATTATTACATGCAATGTTGTTTTTCCTCCTAGTTTACTGATACAGGAAAGCACACTGTTGAACTCCCAGGATAGGTATACCTTTGCAGTATAAGGTAATTATGATAGAACTTCGTAATACACAAGTACGAGAGTATTTTTAAAGTATCAATAATTTTTAAAAAAATAACTGAACATTATTTTCCAAATACTTCATTATTGTTCATTGCCTTATACCTTAGGGTACTTTTCCATATAGTCACCGCATGTGGGATTCGTGGTGGACGAAGCGGCGCTGGGGTGGGTTTCATCTGGGTTCTCCAGTTTCCCCTGCCACCGGTGCTCCATTTAATTCCATGTGTCGTCAGTGTCACCCCCTGCGATGCCATAGCAGTAAAAGCGGGCGTTAAAACACTACAACAAAAAAAAAACATATAGTCACCACCGTTATTCATTCACCTGTTATAATGGGGAAACCAGTTTTTGTATGACTGCGTTAAAGAATGATGCTGGCTGTGATGAAATCATCATTGAAATGTTTTCCATCAAGGAGTTTCTTCAGACGAAGAACCATATGAAAACCAGCTGATGTCAAATCCAAATTGCACGGACTGAAGGGTGGTGAAATTGTTCCTGGCTAAATGATGTGATCAGATCTTGAGTAATTTTGACTGTGTGTGGCCAGACATTGTCACTCATTGTTCTCCCATAAACCTCATACAATTGCCAATTGAATGTTTGTTGGTTTAAGATTTCTCATATTTAAAGAAAGGCATCCTGAATTGACTTAACAGTCAGCAGGTAGCTCACTAATTAACATTCTGAAATGCTCGAACATTAGGAAAACATAAAGTGATTATCACTCACAGCTAAGTCTGACTTCCTAATTAATATAACAAGTGATCGCACATGCTCAAAATTGCAACTGCAGCGCTGCAGAGGCAAAACATTTAAACAGTAGTTTAAAGCCACGCCTTTTATTTTAGCTGAAATCTACTCTTATGTTACAGATAAAATGCAATTTTGTACTTTTATTTAAAGTAACTGAATAAACGTTAGACTGGAAATAAGGTACTTAAGTTCATAATACATAATAAATTCATAATACATGCTAAAGATTGCATCACAATTATCTGAACTGTGTCTTAAGTCAGGCAGCATGAGCCTTCAGCTATTGCACTGTAGTAGCTCAGCCAAAATCACAACTTTTACAAAACAAAAATGCTAAATTATGTGAAATTGAGCGCTTTGATGCTTTTATGAAACTTGCTTCTGTGATATCTATATAAACACTAAAATGAAGTTATAATATTTAATTTCATGTGTCAATTCATAGAATCGTCTTCTAAGCTGATGATATCTATACACCTTCATTCTGGTATGCTATTTGTTTTGCAGTGCTTTTAATGACAGATTTGAAACTTGTGTTTATCAGTGATACAGACTGAAAGAAATGTTACCACAATGCACCACCGTATAAGCACCATGTGAGAAAATATATCAATTTCTCTTCATTGTGAAGCAATATTACATGTTTATTTTAAACAGCTGAAAGTGAGAATGATATAAAGCTATACCCTGTCTGCAACGTAAATTCTGACTCTCCATATAAGCAGTTCATTTCATACTTTACATGAAAAGTAATATGCTTTTTTGTGCTGAACTTCACAGGCAGTAACTAAAGATCATTTATGTTAACTTAAGTGTACAATATATGGCTGCAAATGTTGCAAGTAGCACAAGGAGTTGTGGGCATAGGAATAATGAGGTTGTGATGTACATATTTTTCCTTTCACCAATTCCATATCAAGTTTCAAGCACAGTGCTCCCTTCTTACTCTATTCTCTCTGGTTCATAGTTAATTTGGCTTTGTTAATATCTAAGTTCTTTTGTATGAAAAAGCTTGTCAGTGCAATATGTTTTATATATATGTTTTGATTTTGTTAGTGACATTCCATGCCTTGTAGAGAACAACCTCCTTTTTGTTGAGTTAGCACTAGTCACTCTGAGCTAGGAACAGTCTGTTACCTTGCAGTTTATCAGAGCTCCACTTCAGCTACATTGATCATCGGTGAATGGAAACATGATCATTAATAATACATTCCTTCATTAACAAAATGTTGAGACCAAGAGCAATAACTGGTTGTTAACCTACATTCTGTTTTCTTGTATGTGCAGAATTATGCTATTTTCATTAATAATTATGCTTCTGTAACATTACAAATCCCTGGGACTAGGTATTACCAGAAAGATGCAAATCTCTGTAACATGTTTCATAATGGTCAAGGAGAGAACTTGTACCTGGCACTCCTAGAACATTAAACAGGCAAAATTCCAAACTGCTTGTTTATTCTGTGGAATGGTATGAGAATGTTTTCCAGGAGATATAAACATGCTTTTTCAGTATTTAACAAGGGAGAATTCTTCAAAAGGAAAGGTTCATTAAAAGGAAGAAAGTTGACTCAGGTTGATCAACGGAAAAAAAAAGAAAAATTAACATAATTTCCTCTTTGATATTTTTAATGCTTCATATTAATAATAATGATGGCCTTTTTTCCCTTTCTTTCTTCAGGATTCTGTGATTTATTAATTTATTTTGGTTCTTTCACTTATATTCATCATCAGCCAATAGCTATTGCTAAATTTATTTTACACTACCAGAAACTGGTTTAACCATATTAACATTATCAATATGCAAGAATTTTATCCTGCAGAAGCTTTTTACATGTTAGTAAATCTATTTTCTTATATATAAGCTCTAAAACATCTGCTGTTTGGAACCCAGCTATCATATCTGAAAACGGAGATTATATGTTTGAAAACAGTGTGCTTGTGAATTAAGGTTTGTGAATATGCTTTTGTTCAATATTCAATAATTAAAATTTTGGTACTGATGCCTTAAAGGTAATTTTTTATTTTGTAAATTTATTGCAAATGAAGAAAAATACTGCAGATTATTTTTTGGTAATTGAATGAAATATTGGTTGTCCTGTATTTTTTGACTAAATTGTAGGTTGCACTACACATTCCAGCCAATCTTTGTATCTTTCCTTTTATCCATGCTGCATTGCCTTACCATCATAAACACTATGAATAAAAGTGAATAATTACAGACTAGCTAAACCAGCTAAGTCGAATCATGTAAATGAGAAGACTAGAGTCGCTGTAATTGTGATTTATTTCACTAATAATTATTTATATGAAATCATAAATATCAGAATACATTAACAGTTAAAGAGTAATATGCAAAATATTTGCCAAAATATTAACATTTTATAATACAGCAGGTTCAGATCCCATAAATATAACATTACCACAAACATTGAATAAATTAAACTTTTAGAGTAAATAATGCAAAATCATAGTCTTGCTTTCCATTGACATCCGTATTTCCTCTTTTAATGTTTATAGTTTTGAATGGAGTGGTCAATTCTCATTGATATAAAACAAGAGTTACTTAATTCAATTTTGGTGAACTTTTCTTGCAATTTAATTCACATATTTTTGTCTGGTGTATCATATACATATTATTAATAAATGCATCAACACATTTTATGTTATAAATAGTTATTGATTAATGCTTTAATACAAGCTGTTTACATTGTTTTCGATTTATACATTTTTAGCCCGTAAGCAATCCTATGCTGAATAGAAATATTTGTCTAGCAAATAGATGTTCAAGCTTTATTTAGATCTCATTACTGAAATATTGTGTTTATTTTTGGGTAAGCTGTATTTGTTATCGTGAAGAGAACTAGAGAAAGACACCATGCTAAATGAATTCTCGTCTCACAGAAAGCCAAAGTACTTCACCTCTTGCCCTTTGTTCAACAGGTGAAATCAAAATTGGTTGGGAATGCTTAAATTCCCTGACTGTGTTATCATCTGCAGCAGACTTGCACTGCAGTGGATGCAAGGGCACCATGGAAATTAAATAACAGATGAGTTGGCTAGAAAGGGTATTGAAATACCTATGTTTATTGGCTCAGAGCTCATGATCGAAATTGATACACATACTGCAAAAACCTCAGTAAAAAGATGGATTAGGAAAAAAAACACCAAGGTGGTAAACCTATCCTGGACAAAAACCAGTTTTGTTTCAAGAAACACTTTCCTTAACTGTCCTAAAACTGGACAAAAGAGGAATAAGGAATAAGTTCCATTACTTACAGAACATAGTGTCTTCAAAAACCGTGTGTAAAGATGAACCCATTTGTAGAAAATGCAGACAGGATGGGGTTACATATCCTGTTTAATTTCATTCCTGATACAAAGAGACTTAACTTTTCTATAACCAGGGGAAATCTAGGAATGGATACCACTATTGGAACCAAAACACTAACTTGTTCAGGAAACATATGTTAGCAAACAGTAAAACTGTTTCGTCTAGAGGGATTGCACAATAAGCCTCTTTAGGCTGGCATATCCAATAATAACTCCTTGTTATCCATCAGTCAGTATGGGAAGCTCATTATCTTGAAGATTATTTATTATATTACAACGAAAGGGCTTCATCAACAGAATATTCCATGCACTACAGCCTGAATTACATGATGCAAAAATTAAGAAAATTAAATTGCCGTTTAAAATTAACAAATACATAATATGCAGATTTGATATCTTCATGCATTGTAATTGTGAATTTCTGAACCTGTGTTAAAATTATCTGAGTTGTCCAAATTTGTGAATGTCCCCAAATATGTAGCAAAGATATCATCCTTATACCATAATTGTCTTTGATATGGCACATCTGTATAATTGGAAAAGAAGAGAAAATAAAATATGTAACAGAAAAATGTTAAATTAGACATTTCATTATAACTTTTCAATAATACAATTTCATTGACATTTGCCTTCGTAATTACATATCAATGTCAGTGACAGTAAGTGAAACTTCAATGTGAAGCTGTTTTATGGTGTAATACCTACACACATGCCACAGTTGCTTTTGCTGAAAGTTCATCTTTGTATTTTACTTGGAAATATCTATCACTGGGATAAGATTGTAACAGAATGTAATAAGGATGGTGAAGTAACAATTTCTGCAGAAGACTGGTATGCCATACCTTGTCAAATGCCTGCTGTATATTAAGGAAGGCTGCAGTACAGTAGCACCATGATTCAAATGATTCTGTGATTATTTACTATTTGATGGGTTTGTTCAATTGTCGAATGGTGTTCTTGAAAACCAAACTGGATATCGTGTATTATTGTAAAAAGTACAGTTTTCAATCATTGAAGAAGGAGCTTCTCAAATACTTTTATGGTAAATGGAGTGAATTATCTATTAGATAATCGTTAGTTACTGACATTGGGAAAACACTAGGTAATATTGCCATACAAGACAAAGAAGAGATGACTGCAATATGACTAGCTCTGAGATTACAGAGCCTCCAAGTATCATAGAATGATGCCAATGTTCCCAGTGTCATGCTAAATTTCAGTGCATTTTTAGTTCAAAAATATGAAATATACACTTTCAGAGTACTGTTTGTGAATAATTTATAGATCAGATCAGCATATGTATTTAAATAACTTGTTGGCCACTTCAAAACTTGCGAACTAGAAGTTAATGCGTATTATTTTTTCATTTTGTTCTGATCCATGCAGGGGGAGAGTTCTTTTAATGAATTTTAATTATCTTTTATTCATTTCAAGAGTAGTAAAAATGAGTTTGTGGGCTGCAAAATAAATGGAAGTATTTTTTTAAAACATTAAATTTAATATTGGCTGATGTGCATAAAACTTGGGGTTCTGCCCTAGTGTTTTCTCAGGAGCTAAAGAGGGGAAATATGTCTTTCACGAAAGCACAAATACATCTGCACATCAAATAGTGGAAAACCTCAATTATACCATGTGAGACTTCTCATCCTGTGGATTGAGAAGTTATGCAGTCCTGGGGTTTTACAGGCTATTCCGTAAACATTGTCCACTGCATCGCGTTGTATCAATTTTGCCTGAAATGACTGTTTTGCACCGCTGTGTCAGAAGTCACTTGCTCTTGTAGCACAACAGTGAGCACATTGGCCTTCAGTAGCGAAGATTCCAGGTTCAAATACTGCGGCTTGAAGATGCTTTTTATGTTTAGTAAATTTGACTAGAACTGATAGTTTGGTATGGAAGTGCCATTTCGCTTAATTAGTTTAATTATGTGAATTTCATGACAACACAAAGTGTTATTTGTTAGAAAATGCTTTAATGAACATGATAAATAAATGCATAATAATACAATTATAACTTACAAACATAAGGCATCATTACATAATATTTAACTATTTGAAGCAAAAGAAAGCCAATAAATTGTTCCGAGAGAGATTACAAAATACAGTACATACATACAAACTAGATAATGTTTGCAAGCCCATATCATGATTGTTGAGAACCACTCTCATTTCCAAAGTAGTAGTGCATAGTGAGGACGAATGGCTGAAACTTCATATTTGTATGCAAAGTCCACTTTCTGGTGCATTGGGAAAGAACACATGATTTGCTAGAACATTCTCAAAACATAAACAAAAATAAATAAAAAGTTCATCTGTTCATAGTTGTGATTTGAACTTCCAACCTTCATGCCATTCCAGCATGTGACTCATTGCACCACTAGAGCATGTTAAAAACAAGCACCACCGTAGCCTTAGTCAGCAGGCTGATGAATGCAGTGTCAGCACCTGCATTTCACATCATCTGTAAAATGCAGGTTGCCTAGTTACCAATCTACAAGATGAGAAGACTCACCCTATATACTATCCAAGAGGGAGGACTAAACTGAAGTACTAAATGACAAAGCGAAGTGAATTTTCTCATATAACTGAAGTTTTATTAGATTATTACTCAAACTAAGTATGTGTTATTTAATATAAGTAAGCAATAAATGAAGCTAAAATATAAATCATAAACATAATACACTGTTCAAAATGCATAAATTACCAGTAATGCTATTCATCTCCAAAATATATTTTAAAAAAATTGAAGTACTGATACACTAGTTTTTAAAAGAATTGTCAAATTTTCTTTGCTTTTTTTATCTTTTTACACAGTCATCTTTACAGTTTGCTCATGAAATGCACAGTAGCAGAGGTCCTTAATCAGTTATATGTACTATACCGCTCGCAAAAGTTAAAGGCATGTGAACGCTGGCCAATGCTCAAACAGAGCGCTGTTGCCAAGCGTAGTGTGTGTACCGGCAGAGGTTCTGTACATAAGGTTGTCTGAGATGCATGCACCACATTCGGCAGCGCTGGTAGGAGGAGCAAGCATAGGATTCGCTGGAGTCTGCAGTATGGCCTCCATATGCCTTTAAGTTTTGCGCAGATTATAATCACAGAAATGCTGTCATCAGGCCCACGCTGCCCATAACAGCAGCACCTGCTTGCTCTACTTGGGACAGAGTTAATCCGGGCTTAACACATGCATACCAAGTGAAGCCACTTCTGCATTTACAATATCTTAACATAAGCACAGTAATTAATAAAGAATGTGACATATTGGTTGCACTCTTAGAGAACTTTGTTGGAAGTTCTCAAATCTAAGCTGGATCTCTTTGTCTTGCCCCATTCTATTGATCCTGAGAAAGTTCCTGTAGAACGTAAACTAGAACTCACTGTTTATGCTGTAATTCAGATCTAAAAAAGGCATATAGCATTAATAATATTGTCAGTTTTTATCAAGCCCTTGACCCACAAACATACCAGAACTTTGTAAATTTGCTGCAGAAATTGTGTGTGTGTTTGCCAGTACATACATCTGCAAACAATTTTTTCATTAATAAACTTGATGAAGCACCTGTCTAAGAGCAAAATTGTCTGATGATATCCTTGAGGCTTGCTTCTGTAATTAATATTTCTCCAAATATAAGATGGTGAAAAAGCATAAACTGGGCATAATAAATGCATAGGTAAGTTCCAAAGTGTGACCACAAGTGTGGTTTTAATGTGGAGTTATTTTTATTTTATGTTACGGGAGCAGTTTGCTTCCTTCTGAATTGTAAAGTTGTATAAATATTCCTCATCTTTTGTGGTTTTAATGTTTTGTTTTTGGAATACTAATTTGTTTTTGAATAATTACGTTATTATTGTTCATATTAAAACCTTATGATCACAAAGTCTATGTAAATAAAGTTTTTCTGAGTTAGCTTGTTTCACTTATTAACTCATGCTTTATTTAAGGCATTGTTTATGTGTGCTGGTATGGCAATTCATAACGTAAAGTATTATACATTTTGCAGTTTAAATATAATTTTTTTATGGGAGTTTAACCAAACAAAAAGAAACAATAATAAAAAGAGTTGTCTTCATTTTGCCTTTGAACTTATACACTCATCATTTGCTATGTTTTGCTTAATGTTGCCGCTACCTGTGTGTACATCACGGTCTGGTAAGATCACTTCATGTCCAAGTACTTCCAAGGTCACGAAATTATGCTTGGTTAACATGCCTGATTTAGGATTTGCAATGATGGAAACGATGTAATTACTAGAGTTTGAATTACCTCATGCACACTGGGAACACTTTCATTATTTAGGTGAACTTCTTTATCAGTCATCATCAGCATTATCAGATACAACCTGGGAAAAATGATATTGCATGACCATATTGTCAACAAATGTTCAGCAATATGTTCCGACTATGCTGCTTACACTCAATACAACAACAATATGTTATACAGAAATAGTGTATAATATGTCTTAACATTGCATAAATATAACATAAATCAGCAAGTGAATTAGTATGTTTCATTCTCAGGGAACAGAAATGTGTGACATATTAATGAGAAAACAGGTAATCAAAAAATGTATAATTGAGCTAAATGTTAATGAACTAAGTTTGGCGCATAACAAAATTAACATCTGTCTATGAAAGTGAATTGCATATAGGTGAGCTTCAATTGTAAATGTATTCTGGGGGTTGCGAGAGAGCGATGTGACTGCCAAAACATAAAAATATGGTGCTCTCTAAAAAGCGGTTACTATTACTGCTATTGCTCTTCAATATCATCAGTGAAAAGTATTGGAGAGCAAGAGGATTAATGACTTCATTGTCAGAAATCCAGCATTAGCTAACAACATAATTGAGATTTGTGATAACTATTAAAGATTTGATTTTCCTTTCTAAATCTCAGTTACCTAGTGTTAGGGCAAAGAAAGTAGGAGCATTGGAATAGGTAATGCACAAAACAAAGCATCTTGAGGATGAACTTATTTAACAGTTGAAACTAGCGAGGGGAAGGAAAAAAGAAAGTTGCACAGCTTTGTACATTTCAATTATGTCTTGTATAAAACACTCCTATTTTGATAAATTCCTGTAAATATCCCGATCCTGCCTTTGTGTCACATAAATGGAACTATTTGCTGACATGTCACTTTGCTATGCTTGCTCACCTACAACTCTTGCATTATAATTGGCATTTTATTCTGGAATATTGTTGTTAGCTAATGCTGGATTTCTGACAATGAAGTCATTAATCCTCTTGCTCTCCAATATTTTTCACTGATGATATTGAAGAGAGCAATAGCAGTAATAGTAACCGCTTTTTATAGAGCACCATATTTTTATGTTCTGGCGGTCACATCGCTCTCTCACAACCCCCAGAATGTCTGGAGGACCACACCTGTGTTGGTTTACGGGTCTCACCAACCTGACCGGTTATTCTGAAATATAGTGACATGGAAAAAGGAAGAGAGAATTTAATACTAGAGAAATGGGAACCATTTTTAATAGGGCTAAAAATTAGGGAGATTTTAAACTCAATATTAAATGAATACATGGATAAAGCAGGGAAATACTTAAGAAAACAACAAGGTTAAACAGTTAAAAAAAATGTGAAGTAAATTGGAAAAATACAAAAAGGGGCATTGAGGTATAAAAACAAATATTGGGTACATTACACTTTCTCATTTTATATACAACAGAATGTTAAATAGATGGAGAAGAAATAAAAATAAGCTACTCCAAAACAATGTAACACATTGTTTTAAAGATAATAGATCTTAACACCACATATTTAAAATAAAACTTTATATTCTATTATCATCATCGCATGGGGAAATAATTGGGCATGTTCTGCTGGAGACCTAAACCCAATATGAACCTGGAACCATTCTGATATTCCTTTGAGCATCTTGAATGTGCTGTCAAGGAAACTTGCTGATTTGCCAATATAAACTAGCACTACTCAGTGTTTATGCATATAAATAATTATCTCCAGTCTCAGCATTTACCAATGGTGATGCTCAGAGCATAAGATCTCCAAAGAGTTAAGATTAAGAAGCACAGATCATTCCTGAAGTCAAGGTGCCTATTTCCATAATTTGCTAAAATTGAATATTTATTTTGATCTGTTTTGAGAAGTAAGGGTATGTTAAAGCACAAGTGGGTACAACCAAATTTTAGTGCAGTAAAACCCTGTTTAACTGAAGCCCAGCTTAACCAAAATGGTGGAGGAAAAAAGAAGTAAAACAAGAATGAATAAAACATATGTCAACTGCTCATTGTCTCTTCACTAATGTAATTTAGTTCAATTCTCACTGTGACTTCACTAATGGGATTCAGTTCAGTATCATGTCACTTTCCTGATGGGATTCAGTTCAGTGTCACTGTGACTTCACCTTTGTGACTGCATGTAGGAGTGAAATAAAACATGCAAAGGCACCTGTTCTTCTGTCCACTTCACTTGCTGGGGTGTCAAACACAAGACTTCTATAATCTCTTGCGGTACAGCTCTCAGTGTCACAGATATCACGAGCAATTGAGTCACATCAGAATAACTTGTTGACTAACTTGCTTGCAAGCCCACTTACTTATATAGCTACTGGAGATTTCAAGATAATTCCAGAACAATCCTAATATCTCTTAGCGCTTATAGTGTTCATCTGTCACCGTACCTCTTTGGTTGTTTGGTTGGTGGTTTTTAAGGATGCTACAAGCATTGTTTTCAACTAATAGTTTAAACTATCATGGTAGCATTAACGGGTATTTGTAATGGTTATCAGTAGGCTTTGTATCAGGTTGCAAACAACGTTAAGAGCTACTTTACTGTATTTGTTTGCACTTCATGTTTGTTCACAGTAGAGGTGGTATGGAAGAGGAGGGGGACACACTACTATAGTAACCTGCTTGTAAGGTGGCATGGCTGTACTGCCACTATCCAACGTTGCACTACGTTACAAAACCTCCCTGCAAACATAACTTGCTGACAGCATGCAACTGGAACTGAAGCCTAATTATCAGTAATGATTAAGTTATTTGTTTTCATGCTTTTTATGTTCACGTTACAGAAATTGTTACCAATAACAAGTGACTGAGTAGGGTTTAAGGGCCTGTTGACAACTAGGTTATTTGGGCTTAAGATTAATACTGCGTAACAAGTTGAGGTACTAGTTCTTGGAAAGCAATATCAATGCACATGTAGCAAATGATGCCATTTAGACTTAGGAACCATTACATCACTTTTTGCCTTTGTATGAGATAACTAACCGTAACTGTGCCACAATATGCTCAAAATTGCAAGGCATTGTTGCTGCTTCAATTGGCATTGTCTTTTGGTTCCAACCGTAAATTCAATACAGGTACAGTGGAATCCCGATAACTTGACCTAATGTGGACTGAGAAACTGTCGAGTTACCAAAATGTCTAGTTTTACGAAGTGAGGTGTCTGTTATTCATAACTCATAACATAATAGTGTAACTTATATAAATACATATTCTAGCACAATATAGGAAACAAAAGTGTAACACATTCTAAAACTTATTACGTATTAATGTTCTTTGCCCAGTCTCTTTAACACATTGAATTTAATTTCCATTGTTTGTTAACCAGTCTCTCGTTCTACATTTTCACTGGCACAAACACAACACTAACAGTAAGCCTGAAATCTTGGAAGCTGCACTGTAACCAGAAATATGTAAGTGTAAGCTTTCCACATACAGGGCTATTTTTAGATGTGGCAAATGACCAAATTGATGAAGGGGGTAATGTCTCTGTTTCTTTCCTTGAAATAAACAAGACACTGCTGATAGTGGGAGATGGCACTGTACTTAATCAAGCCTAGTCCACGATGTTTATGTACTACACAGAAGTCGGAAAGATAACCTGACACCCTCATGGTCTTATAAATACAAAAGTGAACTCCATTACAAACCACTGCGCAGTTCGTCACGTCTAAAAAATACCTTTGTACTGAGTAAAGCAATACACCTTCAAACCTTCCTAAGACATGTTTATGCTATGTATCCATATTATTAGCGACAAGCTTTGGATTCATGACAATAGTCTGCTGGTTGTATATGTTCCGATGAGATATCGAAGGTCAATATGCAGTCAACCCTTTTGTCACTGTGAGGTAGAACACGGTAGGTTGTGTATGTACACCAGTTAAAATTTATCTGTACTATTTATACTGTATAGTAGAAATTATTACTGTCGAGTTACACAGAATGTCGAGTCGGGATTCTGCTATACTTGGTTTATAACAAATGTTAACTGCTTGTATGCACATTCAATGTATAGGCTCACTATTGTTTTACTGTTGGTATTAGTCAGTGTAGTTTATTTTTATTTAAGATGTTAGCAAAGAGAAAGTGTGTTGTAAGTAATAAGCATTGAACAAAAACTCAAAAGTTAACAGAGGATAAGGGATTTAGAGCATCAGACATAAGAAAGTCTACAAATTTGTGTTCAAATCTTAAGAGGAAATACAGGATAACAAATATTTCTGTTTTTAGGTTGCCTTTCATTTTGTAAAATAAAGCAGTGAATCTGCACCCACCGATATAATTCTTATCAAACAGTGGAATGATATAGCTCCTCGCAAGCATTGCAAGAGTGTATTTGAAATCTTAATAGTCTAGTAGTTCTTCTGAACTATTGATATTAAGAACCAGCCCAACTAAATCTTTATGTATATATACTTTTGGTATTTTTACTTTCTCTACTACATATAGTAAGCAGAGGAAGTATTGTATTTCACCCAAAAATCTGATATCACGATTTCACCGGAAATATATGTTTTGAGACCCTTTGGATCCAAAAAAGTTGTGTGTGTACGTGTGTCTGTTAGTCTGTGGGCAGCATAACTCAGAAACGCAAAGTTGGTTAAAAACCGAAGTTAGTATTTAAGTTTAATGTCTTTTAAGGATGCCACACGAAGATTATGAAGAAATTCCTCCACCCTAAACTACCCTTCTTATGGAAAATTTTTGTTTTCTCAAAAATGGCTCTAACAATTTCAATTAAAATGTCATATGTTTGAGCTATTTGTATGGCAAATGAAATATGTATTTTCAATTTTCTGGCTATAACCTATGTAGTCCTGTTTAATCTGGATGACTTTTGAATAACTCGTAAACCGTAAGAGATAGACCAAATTTTACTATACAAAAATGTAGATCTCATTAAAATACACAATTTATGTCTAAAAGAACTTTTTCTTATGGAGTAAGCCATTTCGGAGATATTCCTTGTTATTTGTGTGTGTTTCGGAATACATCAAATGGAAGACCATATTCATCTTATTATATCTCAGCCGTGCAAAGAGAACAGAATCTCAAAGCTGTTAAAGATTTGACTCGCTCAAAGCCTACTGTATTCTCATATTCCCCTTGTACCTACAAGAAAATAAACAATAAGATAATTGCTGAAAATGTTTACCTCAACTAACACGAAGAAGACAAAGGAATAGGAATTTGTAAGAATGGTTAGTACAAGAGTAGAGAAATTCATGTGAGTGCAACATGTCAGATTTTTTACTTTGGGCACCATATAATATTATATGATCTTTTAGTGCTAAACAGGAAAGTTGCGATGATTTTGTATTTAAATAGTGAAAAGTGTTTTTAGTTAATTAGGTAGTAATAAAAATATATTTTATGTATGAATTTGATCCAAAATAAGTTTGCCATAAAAATGAATGTCTCACATTTTAATCATAATTGTTGCACTTAAAATTATTTTCACGTAGCAATTGCTGAAGTTTAGAATGTAGGATGCGTACAAGTAATTAGCAAAACTCATAGTCCGGATCACCTTATTGCAGTAAATATGAAGATTGTACTATCTCACTCTCTCATTGTCCAAACTTCGTTCTTGTACTCGACCTTTCCTTCTCTGTGTGCAACTTACCTGTTGTGATGTTCTGACAGCTGGTAATAAAACACTAAAATATGAAGAAGAAAAGAAGAATGATGTTATACATACAAATCCAAAACTAAATTGTATATGGGACAATTATTTTAAACTTTCAACTCGTCAGTGAAAGGCATGTCAGTATGTTATACCTTTGCTGCCCTATTACAAAAATTGCATGTTTTTTATTTAAAACACTGCAACTGTGTGTTATAATAATCATGGAAAGTAGTGTTAAACACCTTTTAACAACTTTATACAAGTTAAGGGAAACTACACATTTCATGTTCAGTGATCAAAACTGCTAAAACACTTACTCTGGACTTGGACATTGTGTTTCTAATGATCTTTCTGCCATAGCAGAAAGTTTGTGAGATCTTGATTGTGATGTTCTCTTTTTTTCCCAGCTTATTTCTACATGAGTGGAAGCTGGCAATAAGTTTTATTTTAATGCAAGCACAGCTTAGTTAAGGAGGAAATACATTGCATTGCACTAATACCTGATACACAATATCAATGTTAGAGTTGCTTATTTATTTGCAATTTCTGCATTGTCTGACAGCAATCATTTGATGTATGATGAACAGGCACAAACTAAAATTGATTGTTAATTTATTAGTTGAGAGAAATCACAGCCTGAAGTTGTTGACAACAATACTTGGAAAGAACACTACTTGCCAACATGTTAGAATGTTTGGTAAACATTTTTGTTTTCCAGCAAGAAAGGGCTTATGTGGCATATTTCTGTTGCCAGCACATTAGAGATCCCAGGGACCCGCATGTGGTATTCGTGGTGGACGAAGCGGCGTCAGGGCGGGTTTTCTCCGGGTACTCCGGTTTCCCCCGCCATCTCATTCCACCGGTGCTCCATCTTCATGTATCATCAGTGTCACCGCCTGCGGTGCCGTAGTAGTAAAAGCAGGCGTTAAACACTACAACAACAGCACATTAGAGGACAGCATGTGTTCCAGTGCTTCCTCCTACCAATTTTCCTTGGCTGAATTAAATATAAAATGTGTTTTTAAGTGAACCACAAATGGCAATTTGGAGCCCCATGTACCATGGGTCTGCAGAGCTATTTGTGCTACTACCTGGAATTAAGTATCTGGAAATTTTGTTTTATTTTACATGCATTCTCAGTGAAAAGTTGGATCCTTCTGCTCAAGCATGTTCTTTTATGACTCCAACATATACAAGTATTTCAAATCCTTTTTAGAGTGGTCATCAGGAACAATGGCAGTAAATGACATAATGTACAGACTGGGGTAATAGGGGAAGTGCTGCATTGCAACTGTTTCCCATCTTTCTTAGGAAGTATTTGTACACATTATACACCATATCCCTGGCTTGACTGTGAATAATGCAACATTTTTTTGCTTCTGCTACTGTTGGAACTCTCAACAAACCCACTCTCACACGCACTCTGATTGGCTAGAAAACACGTGATTGTGACATAATTGAATATTGGTCTTCTGCGCAACCGCTTTCATTTGTGACTGCGATTATACTACTAATGTAGGAATTGTAATTAGAGACCATGTCCATCAAGAAGAATGGGTTTTTAATGGTGAAAGAGTTGTCGAAATATTGGCTTCCAAGATCAGCCTACATATAAACCTTCTCTCCTTATAATATTAGTATAAATTTAACATGATTAATAATATGAATTATTAGCTTAAGCACTGTGTATCAAGAAATTTAAAGCCATTATAATCCTACATCCTCATCAAGACAGTGACACTTGTCTATTTTCATTCAGTTTGGCTGGAATGTTATTGCATGTAATAGTGTTATTAAAAAGTTCAGTTTCTCACTCGGCATTCAATTTTCATGGTTTGATCTGGCCAATTTTATGGAATACCCAAGATTTTGAAATTTTGTTAAATATTTAAATTCTACTTACTTTTAAGATAAGATAAATGCTATAAATTGGTTTTATAAAACAGATACTTGGAAATTTAATGAATGATGATCTTATTACAATTTTTAGAAGTATTGAAAAAGGAGGGCCAGGAACACTTTATAGCCACATAAGAGGATGACATATATACTTACTGAAACAATTTTGAGAAGCTCTAATGGTTTGAGCCTTCTTCCAGTTATGCAAATTGTGTCTGTCTAGTTATTTTTGTGCAGAAAGCATTAAGAAAAAAATGCTTCAGAGCTTCTGTTAATTTGCAAGGAACAGCTGTTTATTGTATGGATGTAAACTTATAAAACAACTTGTCACCATTGTGGGTAATAAAAAGGCTTCAATACACCTCCTCATTCTTTGACTTGTATTATTAATTTATCATTATAACACACTAGTGTACCTTAGTTCCATTAGGAAGACCACTATTCCTTTTGCTGTATTGTATTTCATGCTTAAAATACACCTAAGATAAATAAAATGTATGGTTATTCCATCTAGGTAACAAGCAAAATTGTATACATAATACATTAATTGCATTTATTTAATGTGATGACTTCAGCTTTTCTTTAACATTACATTATAATATATTTACTACAAGGTGCTGTTAAAGAATGTGTGAATATATATCATAACTTTTTAAACTGTCACTCATTCTTTCTATCTTATAGAAGGAATGCCAGATTGTGATGGAATTGGCCTAAGATATTTTTTTGAAAACTGTGGTGGTATATCATCTGATGGACCTTAATAAAAAAATAGGAATATTTTCAAACACTGACAGTGATTAATGCAGATCTAATGAGATGAATGAAGTTACAAATGGACATAGAGCCATGAAACCTGATTTGAAAAATATTATTTCTCAGCATAATTTCCACAAGCCCCTGGAAACCAGCTGCATCAACTTTTAGGGTTGCTATTTTCAGTAGCACCTTCCTTTCTAAGCAGTGTTTACTTTGACAGCTGCCCTTCAGAGAACGTTTGCACCCCAATCACCTTGATGTGACAAGCACTTGTTACCAATAAAACTAATGTGTAACATTGTTCAAGAGCTACACTCTCTTTCAGAGGTGCAGCCACCTTGCAACTGCTATGTTGCTTCTGTAAATTGATTATCGTGTCAAATGCCTACAGTTGTTACTGGCCTAATTAACATATGTGTCATCATCCTACATTTGTAGCTTATTGATTCAACCTTGTACCGTCCTGTTGTGTTTCACTCCATTCATGTTCACGCTGACTTTTAAGCATGAAATAATTTATACATAAAAAAATTTGGGTGATTATCTGCTATAATATTAAGCTATAATGCGAGGCATACTGAAGAGGCGTGCAATGTGGCTCAATGACTATGCCTAGCTAAACTGACTGTTCTCGCTAGCTGCTTTTTCTCTCATTTCAAATAGTATATTCTCTCCTCCCCTCCCCATTTGTTGTGTGTCATTCCATTGCTTCTAAGGAAAACTGTGAAGAGAAAAACTACATTATAAATTGTAATCAAGCAAATTATGTCCTGGCTTATGCTACTGTAAGAATGTGACATTAATGTTTACCAAATACGCTTGCTGTACTCTAATGGAGTTTTTAATACTTATGTATTTTGGCAGTTTTGTCTGATTTGTTAATTTAGGTTTCCAGAGTTTAGTGCAAGCAGTTATAATGATGTAACTTAATGAACAGTGTTAATCAAATATATACATATATTAAACTAACTTCATGTTGGGACCATATTTAAGAGACAAGCTCCATGGTAAAATGAATGGCAATGTGTGTATGTTTGATGGAGTGGGTATAAATTAAATATGTGATGTGATAACAGAATATAAACTCTAGCATTTTTAAGCCTTGTTTTGCATGGCATAGTGAATAATTATTTTGAGTGTAAGTATAAAGCTTGCTTTATTTCTTTTCTCTCTTCCTCATTCATTCAGAAAATCTTTGGTTGATGTTTTCATATTTTGGAAAGAAAGATGGATTGAGATTGAATATTTTTCTTTGTACATTTATGTAAAGCATGTGCTATGTATATATTACAAAATAAATTATGACCCTTACTGCAAGGGTTGAAAATTGTAAATGCAGAGAGTTTTATTCATACAGGGTGAACCAATGAAACAGGCAATTTTGAATTATTAATATAAACCACAGACATACTTTTGAGGAACTGTTAGATACAAAAATGTAAAGCAAACAAGAGAGCATTTGATTTTTATACATAATATTCAGGTTTTGAAAGCTGCATTTCTAAGATGGCCCCTATTTCTCTGCACACTCTCTTCATATCCCAATTGGGTTCGTTTACAGGCAACCACATATAAGATTTATGGTGGACGAAAGCTGTGCAGGGATGGGTTTCCTCCAGTTTCTTTTTTTCTTTTTTTCTTTTTTTCTTTTTTTTTTTTTTTTGTAGTGTTTAACGCCTGCTTTTACTACTACGGCACCGTAGGCATTGACACTGATGATACATGGAATAAAGATGGAGCACCAGTGGAAAGAGATGGCAGGGGAAACTAGAGAACCTGGAGGAAACCTGCCCCAGTGCTGCTTCGTCCACCACAAATCCCACATGAGGCCTCCAGTTTCCCCCGCCATCTCATTCCACTGGTGCCCCATCTTCATTCCATGTATCACCAGTTCATCACTTGCAGTGCCGTGTGTAGTAAAAGCAGGTGTTAAACACTACCAGAAAAAGAAAATAGAAAGAAATATTTCAATCGCAAGCCACCCATCACACGGTGACATTTTGATGGGAATTTGAACACTTTATGGTGAATTCTTTGTTTGAATCCTTTGGCATCTTGTGGTGCAGGGTGACAGAAGACTACTCTTCAAGAACTCCCACAAGAAGAAATCACATGCATGTTAAAAACTGGTAATCTTGCTGGCCATGGAATATTCCCGTACCTGGATAAGATGATTGGGAACAAACATCTGAGGGAACCCATAGATACCTGAGCAGTATAGCTGATCACTCCCATTCTGCTGGAACTGTGAGTCCCTACTGATTGATGGATGCTCAGCAATCTGAAGCACCAGAAAGTTATTGATCATTACAGAATAATGCTCAGTATTTACTGTGGGCAAATTCCTGCTCTCATCCTTATGAAAGATAGGAACGATGATTGTAAATGATGACAAGGCATACCACACATTGACTATAAAAAGGTTCACTAAATAAAAGTGTTGGTATAGCTCTTGGAAGTTAGTTGGTGACCAATATCAGATACCAAATGTTTGTTTACATAGCTTGATAGATGAAAATTGGCTTTATCACTCATTAGGTTATGGACAACGTTTTTATTATCATTTGTAAGTTCAAGAAATCTCTGGCAAAAGATTGCACAACTTATTTGTTACCTGTGAGTACCTGACCCAACTGGAGTTTGTAAGGATGGAACTTGAAATCCTTATGCAGAATTCTGGATACACTGGAATATGATAGTCAAGAGAGTGGCGCCATGCTGAACATTAAGAACTATTCCATGTAATATATGCAAAGTGATATAAACAGTGAAACTTTTTAATTAATAAATATGTATTTATTCACTGCAGAGGTGTATTACTCAGTAGCAGAGTTAAATGTATAAATTAAGATTACAAAAATAATTGCATAAACCATAGTAATATAATGAATAATAAACAATAATATGAATAAAGCAGTTCTATCTGCAAATCAGATTATTATAGCTACCAGATTATGGTTTTGTAATGTAACAGCCAGTTTTTTAAATTGTTAATTAGTTTGCTAATTTACACTCTTTAATTACCTATCTTTCAGTGTAACCAACAAACTTACCACTGGTATTCACAATAAATTTATAGGACATCAAACATATGCCTAAGTAATTTTTATAATAAACTATCCCTACATTTACTCTATTTAAATTTTTCCTAAATTTCTTCACAGATAGAGGACAACCCTGAAAGTCTGCTACAGGCAATTCATTCGATCCTTCAATGGTTCTATTAGCAAAGGAGTATTTTCCTACCTTGATTCTGTACCTTCTACCCTTAATTTTAAATGAATGATCATTTCTTCTGTAATATGTTGGGCTTTCCAATCTTTCACTAATGTCTGTCCATGTATTTGAAGCTTTAAATAATGCACATAACCCTCTTACATGGAACTTCTACAGGTTCCCATTTAGTCTCTTTCCCTTGAGTTGACATTAACACTTATAATGAGTAAGTGAAACTATAAATGTCTAAATGTTGACTCAAATACTTCTACATACATGGGTTAAGGACTACGCGTGAATGTGGTCTTCCAACAATATTCCCAGTGACTATTAGAAATGTTTAGTTCTTCTGGGCTTGTAGGCCGTGGTCTAGAAGGCATTGTAGATACCAACGTTTTGCCAAGTACTGCGCTGGGCATCATCAGGATAACACGATCCGCTGTGTGCACTGGTCAGAGTTTGAATGTGGAAGCAGAGAAACAGTGGAAGTGAAGACCGTTAATGTCCGTTAGGGTTATTTATATGGGTGGGGGTGGGCGGGGCATTGTTGTGTTGGCTACGGTAGTGATTGGCTAGTTGTAGGCGGGGTTTTACTACTACTGTTGTGTGTGCCTGAAAGTTTATCTAAGACTGGCATCCATGCATTACATAATGTGTTACATGCGTGTACATGAAGCATGGATGCTGGTCTTACATAAACTTTCAGACACACACAACAGTTGTAATAAAATCCCGCCTACAACTAGCCAATCACTACCATAGCCAGCACAACAATACCCCGCCCACCCCCACCCATATAAATAACCCTAACGGACATTAACGGTCTTCACTTCCACTGTTTCTCTGCTTCCACATTCAAACTCTGACCAGTGCAGACAGCGGATCGTGTTACCCTGATGATGCCAAGCGCAGTACTTGGCGAAACGGTATCTACAGTGCCTTCTAGACCACGGCCTACAAGCCCAGAAGAACTAAACATTTCTAATAGTCAAGACACCGGCCGTGAAAACCTAAGTATATATAATATTCCCAGTGTTTGCAGACTTCTTATTTTTCTTTGAGGTTTTTCTTTGGAGCAGACCCATCTCTTCAAGTTCTTAAGACATGTTTTATTAGCATGAATAGAAGGCACTTACATCATTACGATGGATATGTAATGCTGTTGGAAGGAGCACTGTGCGACAATAGAACTATCACTATTGTAATAAGCCATAATTGAGGAGCGTTTTTTCAAAACTCGATAGATGCACAAAATGCATTTCTGAGAAAAACGGTTCTTTCTATTTATTGGCAACACTAATTGGTTAGCACAGCAACTATATTAATCATTAAATTCTTCTTCCTGAAACTGTTTCATTGAATGTGAAAAGAAACAAATAGCATAGTTTGACTAGTGCAAATTTGGGGTTTGAAAATGCAGAGTTTTTTCAAAACTCGATAGATGCTGATCAACTTTTCTGCATGAGCGAGAAATTAACACATGAAATTTTGTTATTTTTGTCATTTATTATTTTTGTTGCTTTTTATTTATGTATGTATTATTTTTTATTTATTTTCACATTTTTATAATACATAACGTACAATACAACCAACATATTAATGTTTATAAGGATTATTTTATTAAGTATAAACTTAGAAACTAAGTACTGCTACATTCACAATAACAATATATTTTGTTTTATTTATATAACAAACATATTGAATGCACAAAAAGGAATTTCAAACAATATGAATAAGAAAGCTTTCACCTTTATTAGTGCTTGTGTAGTATTTCTTTCGCCATATTTGTGTATTCGATATGTTTTTTGTTTGTTCAGCTGTATTTCTAGCTATATCCCTTTGATTTTTAGTTCTTCTAACTGGGGGTTCCAAAAGGCTTTGAAATTTTTTATTCTTACACGAGGAATATGCTTTTTTGCAGTTTCTAGGATGACTTTACAGAAATTGTTGTTCATATGATCTGGGTGGTCATGCTGCTGTGAGTTTGTTTATTCTTTAAATTTATGCTCCAGTTCAGTTTTATATTTGTTCCAATCTGCTTTTTTGAAGTTCCAATACAGATTTGTGTGATTTTGACTGTTAATTGTATTATCTAGTTTTATATCAGCAATTACTGCCTTGTGACCAGAACTTGTGTCTTCTATAACTGGTTTTTTTTTAATTTTTGAAACAATATCTACTGTAGCTAACAACAAGTTTGGGTTACTGCCTGCTGCAGAGTGTGTATGAAGGTTTTGGGATCTTCTTTATCATAAATAAGTTCAAAGATTGCGGCATTCAAAAATTCTTAGTATAGGCTCACACAGGCTACTCCAGATCTGTATATAAGTATGGACTGAGGAGATAGCCTAGTATAGGTTCACATAGACTACACCGGATTTCTATATGAGTATAGACTGTGGAGATAGGCTAGCATAGGCTCACACAAGCCACTCCAGATCTGTATATAAGTATAGACTGTGGAGATAGGCTAGCATAGGCTACACCGGATCGGTATATAAGTATACGCTGAAGAGATAGGCTAGTATAGGCTGACATACGCTACACCAGATCGATATATATATTTCACAAACAAAAATTGTGACATCTGCCTGACATTGCAGGTGACCATAAAGATCCAGAATACTGAGATATATGACAAAGTCAATTTTAAGAAGAAGAAAAAAAAAAGTTTAAAATTAATATTCAAAATATCTAAAACATTAAAAGATTATAACAAGAAGATAACAGTTAACACATTGAATACAAGTGATTATTTAAAATATATAAAGAGTCTTTTAGGACATGTAAACATATATTTACAATTTCGGACCATTGCACACCCAGTGATTTGAGGCAGGTACTTGTGAATTTAAAACATGTTCCGCGGGCACCAAAGAGTCGTCCTTTTACCTCCCATGCATTTTCAGGTACATTATATCTCTCACTAAGGTGAGGAATGCACTGAAGATGTAGGCTTATGTACGCTCACATAGGATACACCACATCTGTATATAAGTATAGACTGAGGAGATAGGCTAGTATAGGCTCACATAGGCTACACCAGATCTGTATGTAAGTATAGACTGAAGACGTAGGCTTATGTACGCTCACATAGGATACACCACATCTGTATATAAGTATAGACTGAGGAGATAGGCTAGTATAGGCTTACATAGGCCACACCAGATCTGTAAATAAGTATAGACTGCGGAGATAGGATAGTATAGGCTTACATAGGCCACACCAGATCTGTATATAAGCATAGGCTCGGGAGATAGGCTACTATAGGCTCACATAGGATACACCAGATCGCTATATAAGTATAGGCTGGGGAGATAGGCTAGTATAGGCTCACATAGGATACACCAGATCAGTATATAAGTATAGACTGAGGAGATACACTAGTATAGGTTCACATAGGATACACCAGATCGGTATATAAGTATAGGCTGGGGAGATAGGCTAGTATAGGCTCACATAGGCTAAACCAGATCTGTAAGTATAGACTGAAGAGGTAGGCTTGGGTAGGCTCACATACGTTACACCAGATCTGTATATAACTATAGACTGAGGAGATAGGCTAGTATAGGCTCACATAGGATATACCAGATCGGTATATAAGTATAGACTATGGAGATAGGCTAGTATAGGCTCACATGGGCTACAGCAGATCTGTATATAAGCATAGACTGAGGAGATAGGCTACTATAGGCTCACATAGGCTACACCAGATCTGTAAAAAAGTATAGACTGAGGAGATAGGATACACCAGAACTGTATAGAACTATAGACTGTGGAGATAGGCTCCCATAGGCTACACCTGATCTGTATATAAGTATAGACTGAGGAGATACACTAGTATAGGTTCACATAGGATACATCATATCAGTATATAAGTATAGGCTGGGGAGATAGGCCAGTATAGGCTCACACAATCTACACCAGATCGGTGTAAGTATAGACTACATCAGATCTGTATATAAGTATAGACTTTAGGCTTACATAGGCTACACCAGATATAAGTATGGACTGAGGAGATAGGCTTGTATAGGCTCACATAGGCTACTCCAGATCTGTATATAAGTATAGGCTGTGGAGATAGGCTAGTATAGGCTCACATAGCCTACTCCAGATCTGTATATAAGTATAGGCTGAGGAGATAGGCTAGTATAGGCTCACATAGGCTACACCGGATCTGTAAATAAGTATAGGCTTTAGGCTTACATAGGCTACACCAGATATAAGTATGGACTGAGGAGATAGGCTTGTATAGGCTCACATAGGCTACTCCAGATCTGTATATAAGTATAGGCTGTGGAGATAGGCTAGTATAGGCTCACATAGGCTACTCCAGATCTGTATATAAGTATAGGCTGAGGAGATAGGCTAGTATAGGCTCACATAGGCTACACCGGATCTGTAAATAAGTATAGGCTTTAGGCTTACATAGGCTACACCAGATATAAGTATGGACTGAGGAGATAGGCTAGCATAGGCTCACATAGGCTACTCCAGATCTGTATATAAGTATAGGCTGTGGAGATAGGCTAGTATAGGCTCACATAGGCTACACCGGATAGGTATATAAGTATAGGCTGAGGAGATAGGCTGTTAAAGGTTCTCATAGTCTACACTGGAATGGTATCTAAGTATAGACTGTGGAGATAGGCTTGTATAGGCTCACATAGGCTACACCGGATCTGTATATAAGTATAGGCTGTGGAGATAGGCTAGTATAGGCTCACATAGGCTACACCGGATAGGTATATAAGTATAGGCTGAGGAGATAGGCTAGTATAGGCTCAATTAGGATATACCAGATTGGCATAAAAGTATAGACTGATGAGGTAGTCTAGTATAGGCTCACATAGGCTACGCCAGATCTGTATATAAGTATAGACTGTGGAGATAGGCTAGTATAGG
The DNA here is from genome assembly GCA_030765045.1 of Tenodera sinensis. Lineage (NCBI taxonomy): Eukaryota > Metazoa > Arthropoda > Insecta > Mantodea > Mantidae > Tenodera > Tenodera sinensis. The sequence continues at coordinate 24,893,888 of CM060966.1, read as the reverse complement.
CTCACACAGGCTACACCAGATCTGTATATAAGTATAGACTGATGAGATAGGCTAGTATAGGCTCACATAGGCTACACCGGATAGGTATATAAGTATAGGCTGAGGAGATAGGCTAGTATAGGCTCAATTAGGATATACCAGATCGGCATAAAAGTATAGACTGATGAGGTAGGCTAGTATAGGCTCACATAGGCTACGCCAGATCTGTATATAAGTATAGACTGTGGAGATAGGTTAGTATATGGTCACATAGGATACATCAGATAGGTATATAAGTATAGACTGTGGAGATAGGCTAGTATATTGTCACATAGGATACATCAGATAGGTATATAAGTATAGACTGAGGAGATAGGCTAGTATATGGTCACATAGGATACATCAGATAGGTATATAAGTATAGACTGAGGAGGTAGGCTGGTATATGGTCACATAGGATACATCAGATAGGTATATAAGTATAGACTGAGGAGATAGGCCAGTATAGGCTCACACAGGCTACACCAGATCTGTATATAAGTATAGACTGTGGAGATAGGTTAGTATAGGCTCACATAGGCTACGCCAGATCTGTATAGACTGAGGAGGTAGGCTAGTATATGGTCACATAGGATACATCAGATAGGTATATAAGTATAGACTGAGGAGATAGGCCAGTATAGGCTCACACAGGCTACACCAGATCTGTATATACATATAGGCTGGGGAGATAGGCTAGTATAGGCTCACATAGGCCACACCATATCTGTATATAAATATAGAATGAGGAGGTAGGCTTGTATAGGCTCATATAGGCTACACCAGATCGGTACATAAGTATAGACTGTGGAGATAGGCTAGTATAGGCTCACATAGGATATGCCAGATAGGTATATAAGTATAAACTTAGGAGGTAGGCCCCTATAGGCTCACACAGGTACACCAGATCTGTATATATGAGTATAGACTGTGTAGATAGGCTAGTATAGGCTCACATAGGGTACACCAGATCTGTATATACTTAGGAGGTAGGCTTGTATAGGCTCACACAGGATATACCAGATCGGTATATAAGTATAGACTGAGGAGATAGGCTAGTATAGGCTCACAGAGGCTACACCAGATCTGTATATATGAGTATAGACTTTGTAGATAGGCTAGTATAGGCTCACATAGGGTACACCAGATCTGTATAGACTTAGGAGGTAGGCCCCTATAGGCTCACACAGGCTACACCAGATCTGTATGTAAGTATAGACTGAAGAGGTAGGCTTGTGTAGGCTCAAATAGGCTACACCAGATCTGTATATGAGTATAGACTGAGGAGATAGGATAGATAGGCTCACATAGGCTACACCAGATCGGTATATAAGTATAGACTGAGAAAATAGGCTACTATAGGCTTACATAGGCTACACCAGATCTGTATATAAGTGTAGGCTCTGGACATAGGCTAGTATAGGCTCACATAACCTACACCAGATCTGTATATAAATATAGAATGAGGAGGTAGGCTTTTATAGGCTCACATAGGCTACACCAGATCTGTATATAAGTATAGGCTGAGAAAATAGGCTACTATAGACTCACACAGGCTACACCAGATCTGTATATAAATATAGAATGAGGAGGTAGGCTTTTCTAGGCTCACATAGGCTACACCAGATCTGTATATAAGTATAGGCTGAGAAAATAGGTTACTATAGACTCACACAGGCTACACCAGATCTGTATATAAATATAGAATGAGGAGGTAGGCTTTTATAGGCTCACAATGGCTACACCAGATCTGTATATAAGTATAGGCTGAGAAAATAGGCTACTATAGACTCACACAGGCTACACCAGATCTGTATATAAATATAGAATGAGGAGGTAGGCTTTTATAGGCTCACATAGGCTACACCAGATCTGTATATAAGTATAGGCTGAGAAAATAGGCTACTATAGACTCACACAGGCTACACCAGATCTGTATATAGGTACAGACTGAGGAGATAGGATAGCATAGGCTCACATAGGCTACACCGAATCGGTATATAAGTATAGACTGTGGAGATAGGTTAACATAGGCTACACCGGATAAATATACATGTATAGACTGAGGAGATAGGCTAGTAAAGGCTCACTTAGGCTACACTGGATCAGTATATAAGGAGAGACTCAGGAGATAGGCTAGTATAGGCTGACATAGGCTACACCAGATCTGTATGTAAGCATAGACTGAAGAGGCAGGCTTGTATAGGCTCACATAGGATATTCCAGATCAGTATATAAGTATAGGCTGAGGAGATAGGCTAGTATAGGCTCATACAGGCTACACCAGATCTGTATATAAGTATAGACTGAGGAGATAGGCTAGTATAGGCTCATACAGGCTACACCAGATCTGCATATAAGTATAGACTGTGAAGATAGGCTAGTATAGGCTCACATAGGCTACACCAGATCTGTATATAAGTATAGACTGAGGAGATAGGCTAGTATAGGCTCATACAGGCTACACCAGATCTGCATATAAGTATAGACTGTGAAGATAGGCTAGTATAGGCTCACATAGGCTACACCAGATCTGTATATACATACAGACTGAGGAGATAGGCTAGTATAGGGTCACATTGGCTACACCAGATCTGTATATACGTACAGACTGAGGAGATAGGCTGGTATAGGCTCACACAGGCTACACCAGATCTGTATATACGTACAGACTGAGGAGATAGGCTAGTATAGGGTCACATTGGGTACACCAGATCTGTATATAAGTATAATCTGAGGAGATAGGCTAGTATAGGCTCACACAGGCTACACCAGATCTGTATATAAGTATAAACTGTGGAGATAGGCTAGTATAGGCTCACATAGGCTACACCAGATCTGTATATAAGTATAAACTGAGGAGATAGGCTAGTATAGGCTCACACAGGCTACACCAGATCAGTATATAAGTATAGGCTGAGGAGATAGGCTAGTATAGGCTCACATAGGCTACACCAGATCTGTATATAAGTATAAACTGAGGAGATAGGCTAGTATAGGCTCACACAGGCTACACCAGATCTGTATATAAGTATAAACTGTGGAGATAGGCTAGTATAGGCTCACATAGGCTACACCAGATCTGTATAGTCAGGTGTCTAGGGGATATGTGAATGGCGACCACAAAGTACCTAAGCTGAGCAGAACATTAATTACTTCCACTTACTGGTGTTTTGCTCCTCACTGTAGCTTTTCTATCTGTCCTTACCTTGGTCATCTCTTGTTCTCTTCCGACCCCGATGCTATTAGGGTTCCTGAGGGCTAGAGAGTCTTTATTTTTCCAACCTCTTCATTCCTCTATTTTCTCTATAAACTCTTAACCCCTAACATGCTGACCTGTCATGGCATGTAATGCATCCTCTGATTGGTATTCTCTGATGTATGACTGCCTTTGTGGTTTACTGGGAGAAATACGAGCTGGTTTGAGAATTCAATGTCATTATGGCAGGTTGTCACAGTAGCTTAATGGTTAGAGCACGCACCTAGTAAGCAGAGGGTCTGTGGTTCAAATCCCAGCTGTGGCATTGAATATTTAAGTTCCAATAATAATAGCTTCAATTTTTCCTTATTTAAGTTCCAGTTCTACCTCTCAATGTATAAGAGTAACTCACTTTGGATAAATTTGCTGCTGTTGTAACCAAAGATCTTGTTTTATTAGTAAGAAGAAAGCAAATAGAAGGGTTGAAGCTACTAATGACTGAAGGTCAATGTGTAACTCCTCGCAAATAAGGGAAGGGTAAATAAAATTTGTCCTTGGACAACCATCTTTATGTACAGTAACAAAAAAATTCTGAAGAATTGTTTTTATTGGAATTACAGCCTAATGTCTAACATTCGCATACATAATTTTTTTCTAAAATTTCCTGCAAAACTTGGCAGGTCTTACAATGGAAGGGGTTTTATCTTCGAGTAAATATGGTAGTTATTATTTCCTTAATATTTGTAAATTGTTTGTGTAATCACAAATATTGTGGACCACAAATGATAGCACCTGAACTTTTTGACCATATGATGGGCATGCAATGTATTTAGTCAATTTAAATGTTGATCTTGGGCAGCCAAAATGGTACAGACTATGACCAATGATGGAATAGAAAAAGAAGGAAGTGACAGGGTGAACATATTTAAGGTACAAGATGCATCCGGAAAGTAAGTCCCGATCGCGTCCAGAGATGGCACCACCAGTCGGATAGGAATGCACGTGCACAGGAAAACAGAGGAAGTATATGGTAACATTGCAGTACAGTTTCAGTTTTGTGACGGCAGTAGTTCTGTGCTAAGAGAAAATGGCTGCTCCGATATTGTCTCCCGCCAAATGCGAGGTTTGTGTAGTCATCCGTTTATTGCATGCTCAAAAGCAATCTCCAGCAGAGATTCATCGCCAATTGTGTCACGTGTATGGACAAGACATGTGTGACAATAAGGTAAGACAATGGTGCAGGCAATTCACGGAAGGAAGAACCAATATTCGAAGACTGTAATTGCTGACCGTCCCTGGTGACGCTGGAAGTGTTGGATAGTGTGCAGAACTGGCACTTCACAATTTCAGAACTCTCTTGTCAGTTTCCCCAGATGTCTCGCTCGCTTTTGCACGAAATTGTCTCCCGGTGGCTTGGTTTTCACAAAGTGTGTGCAAGATGAGTGCCTAGACAAATGACAGATGAACACAAAACCAAACGTCTGGCCTAAGCATTGACATTCCTACAGCGATACGCAGCGGAAGGTGACCAGTTTCTCGGCGATATTGTCACTGGGGATGAAACATTGTAGTGAATGCCACACCAGAGACAAAACAACAATCGATGCATTGGCGGCATAGTGGTTCACCTGCGAAGATCAAATTCAAGCAGACAATCTCTGTCAAAAAATCATGTGCATTGCCTTCTGGGATCGATGTGGTGTCCTCTTGTGCGGCTTTTTACCGCGAGGGGAGACCTTAAATGTTCATTGATATTGCCAGACGTTGCATAAACTCAGGCGGGCAATCAAGCACAAGAGACGTGAAATGTTGACAAGAGGCATTACACTTGGGCATGACAATGCAAGACCCCATACAGATGCTCATTGATATTGCCAGACGTTGCATAAACTCAGGCGGGCAATCCAGAACAAGAGACGTGAAATGTTGACAAGAGGCATTACGCTTGGGCATGACAGTGCAAGACCCCATACAGCCAACGCCACACAAAATGTGTTGAATAAGTTAAGATAGGAGGTCTTCGAACATCCACCCTACAGCCCCGACCTCGCTCCAAATGACTTTCATCTCTTCTGTCTCAAAAAGCGTTTTCTGGCAGGAAAACGTTGTGACGCTGAGGTACAGAATGAAGTGACTTCATGGCTGTGGACATTGGCGGCAGAATCCTGTGACTTGGGCATACAATTAATGGTGCACCGTTGCAATAAATGCCTCAACAATGGTGGTGACTATGTTGAAAAGTAGCCAGTGAGTCAATGTAATTATTCCAATAAATATTTCTTACTTAGTGATGTTTTTGTTCCCTTTATCGGTCATCGGGACTTACTTTCTGGATGCACCTTGTATCAAAAAGATCCCACAACAATGTGTTTAAGCATATAGACATAGAGCAGCCATGTTTGGAATGAGCATGTCTTTTATTTAAATACAAAACAAAGCTTAGAATAATTTTATCTATGGTACTATAATTCAGTCCATATGCACAAAATATACTCTATATACATGAGTTTATAACACATTGCTATAAATCTGCCTTTGGTCCCATATTCAAAGGAATAGCCTGCAGTTCTGTTCTCATACACAAAAATTCACCACAAACACACATGATGGCGAGGCACACCAAATTCAGCAACCACCATGAGAAACCACTTGGGAAGTGACCGTTGTAATACCAGCAGACAACTAAATGTATGAGATAAGCTGTTGATGAAAAGTCTAAGCACTGCTTTGTTCGCTGTACAATAAACCATAATCCCAGAGCCCTGCAACAAACAAATAAATTTGGCTTATAAAATTATACAGGAAGCTAATGTAAAGGATGTTTAAATTACTTTCATTAATTTGCCATGCCTGCCATACACTAATGCAAATATGAGCATACCATGTGCATGGATTAAACCTATAAAATATGGGGTGAATGGGTCAGGGTAGACCCATCCATCATATCCCACCATTATGACTGTGAGTCTTCTGGTTTGACTCTGTTAGTTTGATCAAACACTTGGGTCTGAATGGGTCATGCTTAAAATGAATCTGCTAAGCTTGGGTTCAACAGGCCAATTTCAATAAGGCTTGGTTCTCATTGCCGCCACTGAGCCCAAAAATGTTTGCTGGCAGTTATGGGCTTGAAGAAATCTCTTGCTGCTTCCTAATATACACCGGTTGTATGCATTGACCCTGACAGCTTAACAAAGTAGAGAAAGTAAAAACTGAATACAAATGTCCTTGCCAGGAAATGGTACAGAGATTCTTTAACCTCTTGAGCGATGGCCATTTAAAACATCCGCGAGCCGAGAACTGCTACCCAATATCCAGCGCAAGGCATTTAAAGTGCTTTGTATATACACAGCTATATTTTGTGTAAATATTAAGTTATTTTAATGAAACAAAAACTGGTATAAAACTCGTTATATGCAGTATACATGTACATCATCAGCAAAGTTGAGTTGCATTTACAAAACGTTGAAATGACACTATTTTGTTTCACTGTGTGAAAAGTTAACTTTGCTCTGTCGAACGCATCTAATATAAGTTCTCTGAAAGAAACAGTAGTCGACCCATTGTATGTGTGGCTTATACGTCAGCTAATGTGAAATAGAGCCCACGCATACACTAGTGGTTTGAGTCATCAGAATATAGCATGTTTGCAACTTTGTTTATGCGTGTTTCGTAACTTAGTAGACTGTTTCTTTCTTTGTTGAAATACATACATACACTTTCCTGCTTGTAGCTGAAGGGAGAAGTGGTATAAAAAGGTATTTTTGCACCAACTGGATATAACCATATACAATTGTTTGGTAATTTGGAGAGCTCTAAACCCACACAGGACAATGACCTACCTTGACTTCCGACTATCAATAGCTCGCAGCCTAATTGAACAATACCACATTGGGGGTTGAAAATCCAAAACCCCTGCACCCCTCAGACTTCAAGGAAAACATTATCCTAAAAGGATACCACCAACAGCAAAGAAGTCCCACCCATCTCGAAAGTGTTTTGTGTGCCACAAGAAGGGAATTTGCGAATGTGGAGATGTACCCTTGTGTGTTTATTCCTGAAGTAAATCACTGCAGAACAAACATATTAAGGTAAGCCAGTAAAGTATATAGACTTTACTTACATGTTTCATAAAGGGAAAATTAAAATAAGTTGAGTTAGATAAGGGATAAATAAGGTTAAATGCACAAACGCACAGGACGTGTATACACACCCATATCGCTCATCCGTCATTTTAAATGGACGTGATTTCACGTCCACATCGCTGAAGAGGTTAAGCTTGTTCTGTTGCGTTACAGTATATTGTGTATTTTTTCCATCTCCCAAGAACTGTATCTTAGTAATGCTGCAAGTTCCTTTTGCAAAAACTGACTCAAGTTTCGAGTTGACTCCAACTCATTCTCAAAGCTATACAGACAAATTTGTTAATCTATGTTAATAATTATCAGTCATTTCAGACTGAGACCTTGAAGATGGGTCTCCCCAAGTGCTGTAATTCTTCAGCAGGTGGGTAGTCAATAGTGCTCGAGTGTTCTGCATGCTTTTATATTTGTACAAAATAATTCAAACTTAATTACTTCAAGTGTTTTAATCTTTAAAACCATTTTTGCAAATTTTAGCTACTCTACAAATCTCTTGCCTGCAGATGTTTGAAAATATGAGGGTAATCCCACAAGTAAGGTCTCTAAAGCGCTGGTGTTGCTGGGAAACTGTTTGCATGGATGTTGGCCATACTGCTTTTTTCTTTCCTCTCTCCACTCTCTGCAGAAATCACCACACATCCTCTGGAGCTTTCAGTCTTGGCTTGGCAGCCAGTTGTAATGGAGCTCCTGTTAGCCACTACTGCCAGGTGCGAAGTTTGTGCAGTTATTCCTCTTTTGAGTGCAAAGAGGGTTAAACCAATTGAAGCTTGACAGTTGCCAGAAGTGTATGGATGTCAAAAATGTCCACAAGTGGTGAACAGACTTTGCAGATGGTTGTACGGAAAATCATGATGTAAAAAGAAGCGGAAGACCATCAATTCTCAAAGAGACAATCACAAAGGTTGAACAAATCATACTTCAAGATCCACGGAGCACTCTCGATGAGCTCTGTTGTTGTTCCTGAGATTTCTCGAAGCATCATTCACCAGACTTTGATTGAAGAGTTGAAATTTCGGAAGGTATCCGCAACATGAGTCTCAAGAATGCTGCAACATGCTGAAACTTCCCGCCAATTTCAATGCCATACAGATGAAAAGGTCAACCTTTTGGATTCAATAGTCATGGGTGATGAAACCTGGACTTTCCACCTTACACCTGAGACCAAACAACAATCACATGAGTGGCAGCATTCCGATTCACACAAGCCGCTAAAATTCAAAAGAACACAGTCTGCCATTAAAGTTATAGCAGCTGTGTTTTGGGATCGAAAGGGGATATTGTTGGTTGACTATGGATCCTGGGACAACATATTTTCAGACATTAAAAAAACTCAGATGGGCAATTCAGAATCAAAGAAGAGGAATGATGAGCAAGGACATACGCCTTCTCCATGACAATGCTTGCCACCACACCATCCGTCAAACCGTAGATCTTCTGTAACAGTTTGAATGGGACATTGTCACCCATCCACCCTGTAGTCTCGACTTAGCACCCAGTGATGACAGCGAGGTGAAAGATGAGGTCCAATGCTTCTCAATAGCATGGTGGCAGGCTGGTATGACATGGGCATACAAAAATGCATTAATTGAAATGGCAATTATGGAAAAATAGAAAATTTCAAGCTTCAAAACTATGTATCACTTGTTGTCAATAAACGTTTCCTTATATTTTTTTAAAAATTGGAGATGTTACTTTTGGGATCACCCTCATAGGTGCACACTTAGTGCAGCTTAATGCTTGCAGTAGAGGGAAAGGATCAGAAGGAGGAAATGCTCATATATGCAAACCATTGTATTTTATGCAGTAGACCATCTTAGTCCACAATGACATCTGTAAAATCCTGAAGATTCTGTGGAGCTAATGGCAAAAGTGTTTTATAACTACTTCATATTCCAAATAACACAGTTTTAGTTTCTACATTATTCTCTACACAGTCTTACATCAAAGCAGTTTCAGGTTCACACTTACCCTACTAATGCATTCAAGACGAATGCTGTAATTACCAATTTTCCACCAAAATCACGTACATGAATTTCCTGAAACAAACAAATAGATAATGTTTATATGTACATATTTTAAAATCTTTTCTTAGTTCCTACTAATATGACAAGAATGCATTAATCTCAGAAGGAGAGAAAACCTCTACATTCTTGTTAACAGAGCATGTTAATGTTAACAATGATGCACTCTGAACTACAGAGATGACCATGATAGTATGCATAAGTGAAGGGAGGTAAGCTTGCTCCAGTTGCAGCAGTTTCCTTCATTTTATGAATAAAGCAAAGTTAACTCCAAATGCATGCTTTGCAATTAAGCTCTAGAGGAAGTGCTTCAAAGAAGAGAAGCTTCCCTGGCAGGTACCTCAAGCTTGTATAGCAAAGCTGAAGATTTATCCCCAAACACAGGGATCAGAAATGTTTCTTAATATCTTAACAATCGGGTAGGGTACATATGACGGTGGTGAATGAAAGAAATGGTTGAAATGAGGCTAAATTATCAATGCAATATATATACACCATTGCCACTAGTAGTAACTTTCTCTCACTACACATTGACTGCCACCAAGCGCTACCTATACTAACAATGCAAAACTAATCATGTTAATTGTTGAAATCATGTCGAAAGTTTAGCGACTTTTTTCTAAGCAGATGTCAAGCTGAAGTAAGATTTCCAAATATATTACCGAGCAACATATCAGCTCAAGTTACTCGCAGTTTTATAGTCATGGAAAGCAGAATAAAGCATTTTTAGCTTCACATTCACAGCACCATTTATTTTTTGTGTAAATGTCCTATTTAATTCCTACAGTTAAAATCGCCACATTTTCGTTCTATATGTACAGATCAGGAACAGGTCTTTCTAATCCTATGTATTTCAGTTTCACTTTGTCTTCTAATGATAATGTAGAAAATGGTTTACTTAGTAAAAACATTATTCATGTTACGTAAAGAAAAGGTCACATACTTTGTATTTAAGTTTTCCTAGCAGAAGCAGACTTCTATCTTTAGTTGTCTGCTGCAGTAGTACTGGCAATGCATAAAAAATTATAAAAATCATTTTGTTGTTTAACGACACTGTCAATCGCTAGGATCACATCAGTGTCACCGGTGTGCCGGAATTTTGTTCCACAGGAGTTCTTTTACATGCCAGTAAATCTACTGACATGGAGCTGTCATTTTTAAGCACACTTAAAAACCATCAGAGTTGAACCCACTGGCAATGCAGGTAACATTAATAGAAAATACTGACTAATTTAATTTTAATTATGAACAATGGGAAATTAATGATGAATGTGATATTGCAAAACAATTTTTACAATGCAAAGCAGTGACACATGCCTTATTTCTGACATCCCAATATACCATACTCTGTTTTAGGTTATGTATAAGTTGGACAAGTGCTGCCAACAATAACCATGGCAGAAACTAATTGGCACAGATTTTGTCCATCTCCTTACCCCTCCACTTGCCACTATTGTCCAAAACGAATGTCCACAGTGCTGTCCTTTTGTGCCAAAAACAAGGTAGCATGGATCCATAGAATACTAACATAATAGTGTTGCAAACTTAGAACTAGCAGTCCCTTCCATGGCTTTTTGTTCTTAGGCAAGACATTTCATTGCACCTTGAAGAATATTAAGCCTAACTACATTTGGACTATACAAACAATTTAAAATGCACATTTTCCCCACTTTTTAAGGGGGAGGGGGGCCATGACACAGAAGCACTACCCCTGGAGTCATCCCCTGATTATTATTAATAAAAAGCCTTTTCCTTCATGGAACCTATTAGATAAAGGGTATAGGAAACATTACAGCCAAGTTTTGTATATTTTTCCTCACATATTATAAAGGATTGTTGCCATATAGTATTATCAGGCAATATAAATATTTTTCTGTTTACACGACAAATGCTTTTATTGCTGTTTTTTGTTACACATGTTTGTTTTAATAAAACAATACTTTATGGTTGTTATAAGTCAAGTAGTCTACAACGGTGTTGAACTTTTTAACTCCTGTATCACTTCTGATGTCAAACATAGAGACAATTTTTATCTTTTGTCAGACACAATACAACCTTACACTTTGGGCAAGTTGTTCTGTAGAATACATCTGAACAATTTTTATTTTCTCCAGTTGTGTCTTGTATCATGGTCAACCAAACAGCTGAATGATGGAGAAGATCCTCTCCGAAACTAGTGCTGTTTTAAATATTATTACAAGTAAGTTGGAATGGAATGAGTTTTTAATACTGACATAGTTTTCAATTTATATCATGCTCCCCTTTGTGTCATGTGTCTTTTGTAAAGAAGCCAAGTGTTACAGCAGATATATGAGATACTAATATACAATTATGTTATACCATTTTCTGGAACGAAAATTAATTCTGCATAGCTTCTTTATTAGCATACATGCAAGGTCTCAACATCCATGTTCTGGCTATGCTGGTTCACAATATTAGGACATTCACACTGATTCAAGATATCTGTTTTTGCTCCTGTGCTGATAGGTATCTATAGGTTCCACAGCAACATAGGAAGAAATAAATTGTCATACCATCTAAGCAATGTTGTTTTCTTTTCTACTCTATAACTAAATAGCCTCTTCCTCCTCCTTCAATTCGTTCTCCTTTGGAGGACATTTTCCCCTGCAACCTAACCAAACAGTGCCCATACACTACATTCCTTTCTTGACAAGACTTCACAAAATAATAAAGGAACAGTGAATTTGTATAATATTTGTTGATCTCTCTTACATCAATCAAGCAGTACTAAAACCGTGAAATTTGGTCTTTGTTTTTCTTGTTTTCCTTAGTAGTTTTATATGTATTGGTTACTCAGAATAATTAAGATTATATTGACATTCATTAAACTGCTAGTATTTCTTCCCAATGAGATTTTCCCTATAAACAGTGAAGAAGTAGCCTGAATGTGACAACCTGGAAGTCTCTCAGCTCCATTAATAAGAAATCACCATTACAAATTATTGTATTTGTGGTTATCCAACAGTAATTCTTTATTTACTTCTTTATTCAAGATTCAGTAATAATTTTTAAACGTCCCCAAAGAAACACAAGGCTAGTGGGCAAGTGCAACCTCAGTCTAAAAGCTGGAGGGATAAATCATGAGACCACAAACAATGCCAGGTATTTCAGCTGTGTTCAGCTGTAAAAGAAGTAAGTAATAAATCTGTGGATACCATGCAAATGTGAAAACAGAGAAATTATAAACTTATCACATTATTGATGTGTATGCTGCAAATTTTTTCCCGTTAAAATAAAAATAAATTAACATATAAGCTTAACATGCAAATAATCCTTTCTCTGTGTCAATCTCTTGAAAATAAACAACTGAATACGTAAATTATTATTTTGTTTTTTTAACATCGTCAATTGCCAGAGTCATATCAGTGTTGCCAGTGTGCCAGAATTTCGTCCCGCAGGAATTCTTTTACATGCCAGTAAATCTACTGACGTGGAGCTGTCGTTTTTAAGCACACTTAAAACACATTGGTCTGGGCTGGATCTGAATCTGCAACATTGGGATCGGTAGGCCAGCATCTTAACTGAGCCACCCAGACCAATTGAATAATGTAAAGATATAAATAATAAATCAATGGACACTAAACGTGACAACAGTCAATGACATTCATCTCATTCTTTATGCACATTGCTGTGAATTTATACTGGTTTGTGCATTTCATATGTGCACATTTTTCCCCCAATTCCACCCATTTCCTCTCCATGTGGATGCTACCCCCATTACTTCCAGCATGCTATGCACGGATACACAGGTAGTCAGACAGTTACATCACACTGTAGGCAGTTGTGGTGGAAGATCCTACTTCGTCAGAGGGGAGGTATCAAGTAAAGTTAAGTTTGTTGGGACCTAGTCTACCTAGTAGTGTAGTAGTTCAGACACAGAAACCTTAAGATAACCTCAGGTAAATCTCAAACCAAAGGTCCCTGTCATTTTAATTACTAGGACCTTGTGGCCTCTTCATCTCATACTCATTTCCTTTCCTGAGGTATTTTTCCCTCAGATGTTAGTGGCTCTTCCATATAATCAGTGTAGACCACAAAGTACCTGCTACCAACTAAAGCATGATGGAACAAACTTCATATATGCATTTTGATGTAGCAAAATTAAATGCTAATATAGTGGAAGAGAAGCTAAATATAGTATACACTCCCTACAGATGCCATTTCATTGTTCTTACTCAGTTCTGAATGCTTTTATCCACCTTAGCAAAATACACTTCAGTAGACAAAATTGAGACTTGTTTCTGATCTGCTCCATGGCCATTCTTCGTTACTTGGTCTTAGTAAATCATGTGCTTGCTCTAGCCACTATCTTCTTTGTTTATGCTATTTGCTCATGTCACCACTGCTAGCATGAGACGAACATTACCATCCTTACAAGAATGGATGATTTAGGGCCTGAACTCAAGGCATAAATGGCGGTTTGAGGACCCTCAGTAACAAAACATACCCGATGGATTAAGGGCCCTAACCCACTGCAAACTGTAGCCAAGACATGTTTGAAATGAAGCTAAACTACAATGATCAATGAATGGGGGGGGGGGGGGGGGGAGGGGGGAATGGCAAAATTAAATAATGGGTGATACACATTTAACCAAAAAAAAAACTTACTTCACCAAACTAGCGAATTTCACTCCCTTCCTTAGGTTGACACTCATCCCTCCATGCGTAGTATCGTCAATATGGCATGTTTTGCTGTCCTCTCGCCATAATTGTGATATAAAAAAGAGAACCTAAACATGGCGAGTGAGAATTATGGGATTCCGAAACGGTAACATCTCTTTCCTGCAGGACATTCTTTACTAAACAGAGGTCAATGAATGTGCCAACCTCAGGTATCGAGACATCCGCAAGTTTGTGGATCAATGGGGTTTAGCTGCACTGAAGTTTCAGCTTCGCTTTGCAGTTGCGGCTTCACTCCTCTTATAAAAATCATCCGAATACGCTTTGCAGCTTAAGGCCCTCAAGCCCTGGGGTATCCTTTGCGCTTGTATTTCCGTAAGGACAACGGTGTTTGCTAGTCTCATACCGGCATGTGAGGTCAGTTTTAATCGGAATTCACAACCGTATGTTTGGTTATGTTTACTGTTACGTGGTTATTTCGTGCTGCTGTTATATTTTAATTAACGTAAATTTAGCCTCAAACACTAAAACCGAAGCCTTATAGTATCTCTGTATCACAATGAAGACAATTCATTTACCTGGTATTTAAACAGATGGTCTAATGACCTAGATGAACCAACGAGTAGATCCATGAATGCCATCCATAGACCTAAACCAACATATAAAACGCACTGAAGGGCGATTATTTGCGATATTATTAATAGAGGGTCCCACTGCGTATTACGAAAGTGTCCTGTCATTTTCTTCATTTCGAACACCAAACTTAACGCAGATTTATCACTATTGTTGAAACATTTGAAGTAGGTTACAACATACTAAAACCATTATCAAATGTTCATGTGAACGTGCCCATTATTAATGTTGTATCTAAACGATGATTTTCACATAATACAAATAAGACAAATTTAAACTGTCATGCCTTTATTACATTCTGTTTTTGCTATTCATCAACAGTATTTCAGGTCTGCAAGTCCGCAGCAATCTAGCAAACAGTGACTTCACACCACTGGAAAGAAAATTCCCTATGTCCCTATTTTCTCCTTAACTCCCTACCACAGAACATCAAACAAGTGAAACCAAATAATGCTTTTTCGAAAAACTTTGATTTCCTCGAAAATGGCTCTAACGATTTTGGTTAAAATGCTATATGTTTAAGATATTTTTATATTTTGAATTTTCTGACTATAGCCTATGCAGTCCTGTTTACTCTTGGTGACCTTTGCATAATTGGTAAATCGTAAGAGATACACTAAATCTTACTGTAAAAAAATACGTATCTCGTTAGAACACACTTTTTTTTTTTATTTTTTTTTTTTTTTTATTTTTTTATTTTTTTATTTTTTTTTTTTTTTTTTTTTTTATTTTGGTGGAGTGAACCATTTCAGAGATATTCATTGTTATTTGTGTTAATTTTTCAATAGTTACTTTTCTCAAACGGAAGGTCGTTATACCCTCTTTTACCTCTTAGCCGTGCAAAGAAAGCGGGATTTCAAAGACTTCATATAGTGACCAGCATTAAAAGATTCGACTATCGCTCAAAGTCTATTGTATTTCCCGAGCCATGGGCGTCGCGAAACGGGAGCAAGGGGGGGGGGGCCGCGGCGCCCCCCCCTTGGAAGTTGGTGAACTTAATGTGTGGCCAGTTACTGACTATTAAACTATTATTTTAATTTTGATGTAAAGAACAGTTTTTATTTAGCACAAATTAATACGGTTATCTGCAACAAATATTATAAATTTTGACAGTAAAATAATGATTTAATATTATAGGATAGCACATTTCCAATATGTGCCCCCCCCCCTGGAAAAAAGTCTGCCGACACTCATGTCCCGAGCACCTACAATTAAATACGCAAACTGTATTCCCATATTCCCCTTGTACCTAAAAGAAAATTAGCAAATGCAAATGTTTATCTCGACTAACATGAAGAAGATAAAGGAATAAGAATGTAAGAATAGTTAGTACAAGAGTAGAGAAAATTATGTGAGCGCAACACATCGGAGTTTTGTATTACATCGTGCAATACGTGCAGCGTATGCAATCACTATGCGATAACTGCACAGGTTTATGACACTGACTGTCCGGATAGCACAACATAATGTAGTATGATTGCATACTTTACAAATAAAAGTTCTGCAGACATTACATGAAAAGCTATAGCTGCTACTATACATGCCAACGCTTATTTGCCATTAACTAGATCAATATGTTTTACACAATCATTTGTATACTACACTAAATGAAATAAACAAACGAATGAATAAATAATCCTAAAATGTTTAGGTGCCCTATTTCCAAATTGTATAATTTTGTACGTTATTACACCTTATCTGTCAAACAGGTGGCGCCGTGGCCGAGCGATTAGACCGTTCACCTATCACCAAGGTGAACCGGGTTGGATCCCAGGGACTCGCATGTTGTATTCGTAGTGGACGAAGCGGCGTCTGGGCGGTTATTCCTCCAGGTTCTCCGGTGTTCCCGCCACTCATTCTGTTATCTGCTCCATCATTACCTTTCCATTTATCTATTTCACCTGCATTTCATATCATGCTTTCCCTCAATCTGATACGTGGTGCTTGACTGACTACCTGCATCCAGGTCTTCACTCTGTCCGGTCCATATTCGTCTTCTCGGTCAGGCAACTGACCCTAGGCACAGGCTTGTAATTCCTAGGGAAGGCCAACCCGACAAAGAAGATCCCCAGATTGAACAACCATACTGCAAAATTTGACGCATTACTGACGTGTATATAAGGCGTTTATATTGTATTGCAAGTAATGATCTTTCTTTGAGTATATGTTTTAATTGATACATTTCGTTTCTACATTTATTCAATATGTCGGTTATTATATATCCCACCTAAGCTTGGAATCAAGTGCCAATCCAAGATATTTGATTGTGGTTGATGTTGGTATAGGGATTGATCCTAAGTTTATCGGTGAATATATATTGTCGCTATAGGGCGGGAATTCTTCCCCCAACAAAAGAAGCTCTCTCAGAAGGGTGGTTTCTTGCCTGCTCTTCTTTCACCCTTCTTGGTTCAATAGCTAGTGTTCTAGTTTCTAAATTTGCCTAAAATGAAGCATGGTAAGGAAACTGTACTTCTCCCACTCCTAAAGTGCCATAAAGCTACATGTCATAGTGCTACAGCGTCTATAAGCAAGGCAATATCCGATCTTATGAGCGGGAAAATCATTTCGGAGAAGAAATTGAACAGTGTAAGGTATAAGTTAGCCCATTATTACAATCTTATTTCAAAGCCTAAAACGCCTCCTAATAGCCATGCTGAAGAGGAAGAGCATCCGAAACGATCACCTGCAAAAGGTAAACACACAGAGATAAAACAAAACCACTTCGTGTTAGACGGGAACCTGGGCGTTTGAGAACAACAAAGAACGTTAAACGAGCTGGAAATTTGGCTCATCTTACAAATCGATACGAACTTAGACTACGATTAGACGAAACGAAAACGAAGGCTCTGAACAGGAATAGCTGCACTAGAGTGCCTTTACAACCAAATTGATCATAATGCAGGCTTGGGATCTGCAGAGAAGCTTTGCAAGGCTACCGGAATATCTCAAGCTAATATTGAATAACATTATCATATCACTAATGTCGAGGATATTTGGGAAGCCGAACTAAATGTAATGGATGGAGTAACGTCCTACAATGCACCGTAGGTACACCTACAGGTACATCTTAACGTTATTGTTTCCCGAATACCTATGTCTAAGACAGGTGGCGAATTGATAAGGGCTTTTAAACACTCACAGAGAAAGCGATATTCAAAAGTATTACAAACAGATAAGGCGACAGAATTAAGAAATGCAAAGTTTAAACAATTTCTTAAACAGTTGAAAATTTCTCACGGACGCTATGAACAATAAAGTTAAAGCTGCTGTAGTGGAACTCTTTAACAGATCATTAAAAACAAAAATGTGGAAATATTTACCCACAATAATACGTGAAAGTATATGGAAATTTTACGTTAACTTTTTAAGTTCTGCAGCAGTTCCTATCATAGATCGATTAAAATGGTTACAAAAGACCTCACCGCTATAGTAACATACTTCAAGCGCACCACAATATACATCAACCAACATTGTTATATCTAAACCATGGTTTAAAATAAGTTATCATGTGCGCATATCCAAAAAGATTACGTTTGATAGACGATACGAAACAAAATTGGATGGGGGAAGTTTCTGAAGTGGCCAACGTTATTGAATGCTTCCTGGTTGTTTACAGAATTAAAAGAGTTAGCGGACGATGTCATGGAAGGCGGCGTCGTGGCCGAGCGCGCTCACCTACCACCTAGGCGGCCCGGGTTTGATCCCAGGGACCCGCATGTGGTATTCGTGGTGGACGAAGCGGCGTCAGGACGGGTTTTCTCCGGGTGCTCCGGTTTCCCCCGCCATCTCATTCCACCGGTGCTCCATCTTCATTCCATATATCATCAGTCACCGCCTGCGGTGCCGTAGTGGTAAAAGCGGGCATTAAACACTACAACAACGATGTCATGGAAGGCAGTATTTTATGCTGGTGAACTTCAGCGCGTGACGTTACCTAATACATGCGGGGTCAATAAAGTTCTTCCTGTTATACCTGAGGACGTGGAATCATAAGGAGGCCTTTGTCATCTGGATGAATACCCCGACAAATTTAGTTCTTGAGTTAAGCAATTCAATATTACGCAACCATGATTAGTCAAAAACAGTTTTATATTACGTTAACTAGTAATGCGTTTACGGAATATTTTTCTGATAATACTACTCTTCGTTTTTATCAATGACGTACCGGAAAGAGATGTGAGACAGGGACAATGGGAGATAGCCGTTTCCAAATTAGATATCCCATTCGCGTTTACAATTTAATAAACATACGTACTTTAAAGGGCACTGCACTGGGGACAATAATACTAATAACGATTCTGAATTTTGTGAGTGTTTTAAAAATTTAATTGGGAAAGATCCTGATCACCTTGTTAAGGGATTCAATCACATTAAAATTAGATATACAAACTTTCGATGTCTTTAGGTAGAATAAACACAAACTCTATTGTAACAAATGAAGAAAACACCAGTTACTGCTATTCACACTTTATTGCCTTTTAGTCAGTTAACGTAGTGCTAACGTTACACTTAGATTACTTTTGTACAAGCTCAGAGCAACAGAACAACTGCCGAATCACAAATAAGAACTGTCAGATTAGACTCGCACTGAACTACTCGTCGGCACGATTCCTGAACGCTTCGTATGTCTTTTTCCCTCCTGCCCGGTGCTTGGCAGCGACTTATATAGGTCCTTAGACAGAGGGAAAGTTCTGGAGGTAGAATATTCGGGAGTGCCTGTGGCGGAACGGTCCAGAAACCGCACCGCCATGTAATAGCTATTGTCTCGTACGCTCCTATTGTTGTCGGCGGCCTGTGGCGGAACGGTCCAGAAACCGCACCGCCATGTAATAGCTATTGTCTCGTACGCTCCTATTGTTGTCGGCAATTAGATGCGGCGGGCGCGGTGACACTATAAATTAAGATGTTATTATACTGTTATCGGACTCTTCTAGATAACCTATTACCTTTAAACAAACTAGAAAGCCTGTAGAAACTGTTTTACCTCACAAACATGCGCACGTGGCCCCTGAGATCATGTGATTTAACGCCGTTGGATTACTTCTTGTGGGGTTATGTTAAATCTCGAGTTTATGCCAACAAGCCAGAAACAGTAAATGATCTTATGATCACGTGTGTTATTCATGAAATTGGACCTAATCTACGATCTTCTGCCATTGAAAATTGGGTCAACCATATACGCGCAACCCAACGAAGTTGCGGCGGTCACTTAACTGGTGCTCTCTTCCACATGCAATGACAATTATGTTCCAAAATAAAAAAAGAAATAAACCTTTATCATTTATAGAATGTATTTTATTTAAGTTCAAAGATAGGACACTTGTTGAAAGACACTATACATACATATTTTTAACACTCTGTGAAGATTAATGATTAACAATATTAATCAACAATTAATGTATAGTAGGTTCATTAGACTGTAATAACTTAAAACTTAGATCCACCATATATGGAATGATGTTATTTTCCCCTTGCTTAAGGATACTCTACACTTAAACTACTACTTTCTACAAATTTCAATGAACTTAATTGAAATGTCTGTTACAGATATGTTCAACATGTGTAATTATAACAATTGTTGGTCCTCTGTAGCGCATACTCAAAGAAAATTACTTTTTAAAACCTCAAAATTAATTCATATATAAAATACCTAACATAAACATGTTAAGCCTTTAAATACTACATATTATCTCTCAAATACAATTCTTTATGATTCAAGATTAAAGCTTGTTTTAATACTAAAATATTTTCTGGAACAGAAAGTAATGAAGTATGTCAGGCTTCATATTTTAAACATCGTTTATGCATTGGATTATTAGAAACCTTTGTCCAAAAGTACACTTGATGTCAAGAATAGGTCTAAGAATCAATACTGAAAATTTGATAGTGAACCAAAATTACATTCTGGCTAAGATTTTAACACAGTAAAAATAAATGTAAACAGGCTTATTGGAAAATCCAGTTTTAAAATTTCATGTGCTCCTGGCATATTACTGCACATGTTTAATTAAACATTTTGTCTGGAAATTTAAATGGCAGTAGGGTAAAAGAACAATGGTTTCTGATTCTAAATGGAAGCTTTTCTTTGATCATTAAAAAAAATATTTTATTTGTTTGTGAAGTGAAATTTTGTTGAAAATTCAGTACGCGAGTCCTACGAAAAACCCTGTAATGTAAATGGATATAATAATTCTTAATTTTACTGGATGTAAACATTTGTGTAATCTTAATTTATAAGTCAGAGGATTATTTATTATATCAAATTTGGAAAAATGATGCCTACTTTGATTCATAGAATCCTCTTCCATAGATCATAAGCACTACTTAATTTAACACTAAAAGCTCTGACTGCATAACAGTCTGATCCAATGCATATTTTACACTCTTTCCTTTATATTTAACACACAATATTTAAGGGAATGTTTTTGTAGGTAAACATTGCTGATCAATTAAGAAAGTTCTACAGTTTCTGGCATGAAAGCAATTGATCAGTGAATATAAATTTAGTGAATATTTAATAATTTAAAACAAATTTGTTAAACTAACTTCATTATAACAAATGTATCTACATATTAACAACATAATATATGAAAACTATTGGTTGGGGATAACTTTTTATAAGATTCTAACTAGCAAGTAACAAAGTGTAATACTGTAAGTATGGCCTCTATTTAAATAATGATTAAAATCAATGAGACTATGAAATGTAAATTACAAAGCATACTTTGTTAAGGCATATGTATGTACTAAACAATGCTGTCATTTGAACACATGACCGTCATTTAGGGAAACACACACAGAATAAGAGAGCATACTTACTTTTTACCAGCTTTCAACACTTGCTTTAATTTCTTGAGGAAGTGGATATGGTAAGCCTTTCCAAAAATTGTTCATATAATCAGAATCTTTAGAGTATTCTGAAGGGCAGGGTAGTCTTATTCTTTTAATGCAATGAGCTAAAGACTCCTTTAGCTCTACTTCTTTAGAAACGTTTGATGGGTGACTCTTATGTTGGTTCTTAACCATCTTATTACATTTCAAAGTTCTTTCATTAACATGGCTACTTTTGTTTTCACAAACTGTGTAGCTCTGTGAGTCATTTGCAAACATATCTAAGGAAAGAGACTTTGATTGTTGTGTGTTATTGGCTTTCCCACCCATTCTTCTAGCTTTGCTTTTAGTTGTTTTCATGATGTTACAAGCTGATTTTTTTTTAGCTGATTGCTGACTGATTTGGTTGCCTTGTGAAACTGAATCTATCTGCAACCTTTTGTTCCTTGAGCATGGTATTATTTCTGAATCTCCTATAGAATATGTACCTTGTGCTACATTTTCCACACTTTGGGATGGGACATTTGTAAATATATCTGAAAGTGATTTACTACCCACTAACTGAGGTGATGATTGTACTGTATTTAATGCTGCAGATTCTAATCTTTGCAAACTTACAGTTGGAATTATAGACTTGCCTTTGCAGTGTTGTTCCTGAGATTTTTTCCTATATGGTAAAGCTGCTGCATATGGATCAGATTTGTCTTCATCTATTGGCAGCACATCATGTACATCAGTGTCATTCTGGATATGACATGCACAGCTTGCAAATATATCCACAGAAAGGGGATTCTTAGAATTGTTTGTTGCAGAGCACTTCTCACATTTAGTTGATCCATTTTTATCCCTTTGGCTATGTGAGGGAGAAGAGTTATCTGCTAGTTCAAACTGTGTAAGTTCAGATCCTAGAGAATTATTTTTAAGGTCTCCTGCTATAGGGGTTACTCTCAGATTACTTTCATTGAATTCTAACTGTTTAGGAGATGCTCTGCTCATGTTTATTTCAAACACAGTTGACTGACTTCTAGTAGTATCAGATAAATCTATCATTTTAGATCCATTCTGTGAATTTAATTTGCTCAACTGGTTACCATTATTAATTTCTTCTATCACAATGTTGCTGTATACATCTCCTTTAGTATTTGCAAGGTTACACTCCTGAAATTGGCTTCTCACAGAATCTAACTGAAGTTCTCTGTCACTGGACAATATGGGTACATTTACATTGACTTTTTCATTCTGTAACGTGAAAAAAGTGGAATCACTATCCTTAGTGTGCACTGGCACAGATTCTACATTTGTAATTGATTTTCTGGCACAGGGTACACAGGACAGTTTTGTTGAATCCTGTGTAAGATGATTGTTTTCCTGTTCATTGTTTCTTTCATTACACAAAGAATCAATTTCAAACATATCTGCAGAATATGGGAGTGCATCCAATGATGCTGATTGTTTAATTGATGGTCTATGTACAGTTTGTGAAGGTATATTTGTTTCAGCCCTGATAAGAGATGTGCTGTTCCATGGTGTGTTTTCTGCAGGTGTGTTATTATTAGAGGTCTGAACTTTATTGGACATCAGAGAACAGTATGTTACTGAGTGTAACCTTGGATCTCTGGAAGAAATGTTGACTTTATGTGTGGATGGCTCTGTGGTGGCATTACAAGCACACTCATTGCAGCTTCTACATGAAGCATCACAATCGCAGCAGGTGTTTTCAGAATCATTAACTCTGGAAACAAGTGAAAACAGCATCCATAATTATAGAAGTCTAAATCATAGAACTGCATTTTTAATATTTCTTTTGTTTATTAATGATATCATTTTTGGTTTAGATTCAATTGTATTCAAGTTCAATGGAAATGTACAGTATAGCATAAAAATAGATTTACAGGCACAAAAAACAAAGCAGGGATAGTTGAAAACACAATCAAATCTTCCATGCAGTTATAAGATTAACATACTGTATATCTACAGATAGAAATTAAACTTTGTTTTAAACTTTTACTAGGCTTTTCTTGCCTTGTCCCATTATTTAGTTATACAATTAGCTATGAATAGCATTTTTATCAGTTGTTCAATACATATACATTTAAGTAGTTTTTGAGCAGGCATAAAATGTAATTAACAATGATTTGTCACTAAAACAACTAGAAACTACTTGCAAAACTACATAAGCATTAACAGGATCATTTGTCATTCAGATAATCTTGTACAGAATAAAATGGCTTTGAAAGATACTTTTTAGCAGCAGTTTTAAAAGCGTTGAAATTGTCAACCTTTACACGGAAAATTTTGATTTTCTCAAAAATTGCTCTAACGATTTTTATTAAAATGCCATTTGTTTAAGGCATTTTTATGACAAATGAAATGTATATTTTGAATTTTCCAGTGATCCTGTTTACTCTTGATGACATTTGAATAACTCAAACTGTAAGAGATAGACCAAATCTTACTATACAAAACATGTAGATCTTGTTAAAACACAATCTCTGTCCAAATAAATTCTTTTGTGGGTGAGCCATTTCAGAGATATTCCTTGTTATTTGTATGAGTTTTGGAATACCTAAACCTTCGTCAAATGGAAGATTATTATTCATCTTTTAATATCTTAGCCATGCAAAGAGAACAGAATCTCAAAGCTTTAAAAGATTTGACTATGGCTCAGAGCCTACTGTATTCCCATACTCCCCTTGTACCTACAAGGAAATAAGCAATAAAATAATTTCTGCAAATTTTTATCTCAACTGCATCTTTAGGTCCTGGGGGGACCAATTGAGGAGCTACTTGATGGAGAAGTAGTGGCCCCAGGTCGCAAAGGCTGCATTACTGGCCGGGAAGGCTCAGAGCACTGACCACATCCCACCCTCCAGTACTGTACCCCACCAATGATGCCTGTAGTGGGCAGAGGTGGGGGATGCAGTGGCTGGGCGGAATGCCAAGGCTCTTCCTGGGCTGTAGCGCTAAGGGGAGTTTATCTCAACCAACACGAAGAATATATAGGAATAAGAGTTTGTAAGAATGGTTAGTACAAGAGTAGAGAAAGTCATGTAAGTGCAACACATATTTTTTTCTTTTTAGTGGTGAGTGCCTCTAAGTAAAGAAACTGCAGAGATAGAAATTGCACATTTTTCCAAGTTGTGCTGTTAATGCTTTTTATGTAAGCATTGATATATGCAAGAAATCAGGTATTATTAGTGAATAACTCTAATTTATAACTTTTTTCTTTTGTCAAACATAGGCCTGCAGGAGAGAAAGCCCAGACATGGATATTTTTATTTTTGAGCTCATTTCATTAAAACAATCCCAGTTTGATCTACAACATAAATGTGACAATGACCCCTTGTTATTCTAACCATGTGTTAGTGTATGCATAAATTGAGCTTGGGGTGTAGGTTGTTATATTCATCAGTATAACAAATCTGTTTCAAAAGAAAACAACCATGAAACATGTTGCCCATCCCCACAACATAACATTCCTAAGAAGGCTGCATAAGGATAACTTATCTAACAAGGGAAAGAGTCTTTAATGCTTTCTTTTTGAAAACTTAAAGGAACAAACTTGGAGATTTACCTAATGTTCCATACCCATCCTTCCCATGCAGCTGTTAGTGATCATGTGTTTTTATGATTAAGAAACAGAGAGGTGCTCATCAAGTAGAACTGGCCAGCTTAATGAGTTAATGACCAAATCTGTATTCTTCCTTTTCCTTATCAATTCCCTCTTTCTGCTTTTCCTGTCCAGTCTCCTTTGGTTGACCTCTTGTTGCCTTTGACTCCAATGGATATAAGAGTATTCAAAGCATAGGGAATCTTTCCAGTTAACCTACTTTCTAAATTTCTTTAGTTGTTCTGGATCTGCCATAGAACAATAATCCACTCACAAATGACAAATTCAAGAAAATACCCACTGATGAAGTTGGAATTCACAGACTGGGATGGCTCAGCTGGTAACGTCTACTGCCCACATTTGGGAGGTTGCAGTTTCGATCCCCACGGCTGATCTTCCTGACCCATGTTTCTTTTTAGGTTTTTACAGGTCGTCAGGTGAATGCCGGGGATGATTTCCATATCGTCTGAATTTCCTGTCCCTCTATTTTGTTACATTAATCATTTCATTTCATCCTTCATTCTGTTAGGCTTCTTACAGGGTTGGAAGCATCCATGAGCATCGCAGCAGCAGCATGGCAGGAGAAAAGTATGCACTCTGGAAATCTTGTCCCCTGGATTGGAAGGTGCGCCAGTTTCTGAGTTTCATGCCCCTCTTGGGAGTACAAACCTGCAGGGTGTGAGAGGAACTGGGCTGGGCCAACCTCCACTAGGGTGATTCTAACTGGGGAAAATGTAGGGACCTTGCTAACTGCTCTGTTGTGGCAACCTTTTGGCCACCCTTAGGATCTATTCCCCTCATTCATCCTCTGGGGGTTGCTCTGTGAGGGGCATAGGCACAAAAGATTGCCTTTCAGTCAAGGTGCTAAGTCCCCCTCCGCAAGTTGTCATAGAGTCAAGTCGGAATTCCCAACTACATAGGTCTGAGAGATTCTATGACCAATGGCAGGAGCCTTCCTTTATGCTTAATAAAGGTTGAAAAATGTTGAAGCAATTGTCATATCATAAAAAAATGGTGTCCTTAATAAAAACAATTTCTATATGCTTAAATAAAAACAAAAATTGTATCCAGGCTTGACCTCAAAATATTGGGAAGCAACATGAGAATGGTTTTGTTGGTAGATCCTAACTGTGATAAGCATACTGCATGCATGTACACACATACACATTCACACATGAAAAGACACAGACACACCACACACAGAGGATGTTTACTTTTGAGTTTTAATAAGTAACATCCTTGTTAACTTGTGGGGAAATATTACAGAAAGGAAACTTAAAAGTATTTTTACATTTCAGAAAGAAGCAGTTAAATAGGAAAAGTGAATAGTAAATATACATGCAGATTAATGTTTAAACAGTTTGGTATATTGACTGTTCCATGCATATGTAGTTATGAGATTGTATACCATATTCTACAAGAAAAAGAAGAACCAAACATTATGGTACAGTAGAATCCTGATAACTAAATGTTACCAAAATGTCTAGTTTTACGTAATAAGGGGTCTGTTATTCACAACTCACAGTATAACACTGCAAATTACATATATGGGTCAATTCACGTCAAATCGAACACCCATAAAACACGACTTTTTTGTAGGAGGTTCAAAATTTTTTTTATGAATAATAGGCATCAAATAAGGAGACCTGTACTTTTTTATTTCCATATTTTTAAATTACTTGCTTAGTTATGGCTATTAGAAAGTAAGCAATTTCTGTGCGTACCGTAATATAAAATCACTTGTTACTCTAAGTTCATATAGAGTTGAGAGTCAGGGTTTGGCGCACTAGAAAGGTTAGATATAACACTTTTAAAAACTTTCGATCAATCATTATTACACATAAATTTTGGACTGTTTTTTTGACGGTATATTTTGTAAAACCAAAAATAGAATTTAAATCGATGTGTTAAAAATCTAAAGAAAATACACACGTATTCCCTGACATTTTATCTATAAAATAAGATGTTGAAAACCATGGAGCTTGCATTAGTGCATTCGCTACAATTTTTTTCTGGAGGCCTGCAAGCGCGCACGGACGAGTAATAACCCAGGTGACTGCAGACAGCCTGTGAATTGCCGCGTCAGCTATGCTACTCAGATTCTTACTAACAAATTACCAACTTAAATACTTCAATTTTACTGGTTTTCTACTACACCTACTACCCAAAAATAGACAGATAAGTAGTGGAATATTAGTTGGAGTCAAAAAGGATATTAAATCCTCCTTTGAAATTGTTAAAGAAATGGATAACACAGATAAAAGTGAATTAATAAAGCTAAATTTTTGGGATAACAAAACACATCTACATTTATACAGTATTTACAATCCTCCCAGGAATGAACCAGATCTCTCTCTTATTGACCAATTAAATAAAACAATCGTAATTGGGGATTTCAATGCTCATTCCAAAAGATGGGGTTATGAAAAAGTGGATTCTACAGGGAAGATAGTGGAAGAATTTTTGAATTCCACAACTTTTGAACTGTTTTATAGTAAAGAAGATCCCACAACCTTCATACATCACTCTGGAGCAGGCAGTAACCCAGACCTCTTGTTAGCTACAACAGATATTGTTTCAAAAATTAAAAAACAAGTTATAGAAGATCCAAGTTCTGGTCACAGAGCAGTAATTGCTGATATAAAACTAGATAATACAAATGTTAGTCAACATCACACGAATCTGTATTGGAACTTCAAAAAAGCAGATTGGATCAAATATAAAACTGAACTGGAACATAAATTTAAAGAACAAACAAACTCACAGCTACATGACCAACCAGATCATTTGAACAAAAATTTCTGTAAAGTCATCCTAGAAACCGCAAAAAAACATATTCCTCGGGCAAGAATTAAAAATTTCAAACCCTTTTGGAACCCCCAGTTAGAAGTACGGAAAAAGCAAAGGGATATAGCTAGAAATACAGCTGAACAAACAAAAAACATATCGGATACACAAATATGGTGGAAGAAATGTGCCTCACTAAAAAAAGAAATTAATACTGCTAAAAAGAATTACTTTAATAATTTCTTAGAAAAAATGGATTATAGGACAGATGGTAACAAAGCTCATAAGTTCATAAAAAATGCCAAGGGTAGGAAAGAAAACAACAGCAGACCTATCATACACAACAATAAAATATTAACTAATGATGCAGCCATAGCCGAAACATTCAATAAATATTATGCTAATTCACATAAAGTAACAAGAAATAATAAAAAGGAACGTAAAGAATTTAAGAAAGATTTGAAACAAGAAAGAGAATGTGATCCTAACACTCAGTGCAATATCTTTTTTCAAAATTTTAATATGCAAGAACTGAACATTGCAATAAATAATCTAAAAAACAAAAAGTCTCCTGGACCTGATCACATACATCCAGCGTTCATAAAAAACCTTGGAAAAACAACAAAACAACTACTACTAAAACTCTACAATCTATCCTGGAAAACCACTGTACCTGCTGAATGGTGAAAGGCAATAATTGTCCCACTCTTGAAGAAAGACAAAACAGGTCAGAAATAAAAAATTATAGACCAATAGCTCTTACTAGCATAATAGCAAAAGTGATGGAAAGAATGGTGTCAAACAGGTTAAATTGGTTTCTAGAATCAAAAAATTTAATATCCCCATGTCAAGCTGGATTCAGAGAGTTCCACTCTACAAATGAACAAGTCTTACTTCTAAGTCAAGAAATCAGACTCCTTCAATAGAAAAGAAGATAATTTATCAGTTTTTATTGACTTCCAAAGTGCATATGATTCTATATGCAGAACAAAACTACTAAAGAAAGTAAAAAAAATAGGGATACAAGGTCCAATGTTTTCATGGCTATGTCATTTCCTAACACAACGCTTTATTGCAACCAAATATGGAAGAAACATATCTAAATACAAACAAGTACACCGTGGCTTACCACAAGGCGCAGTGCTAAGCACAACACTTTTTACTATATTTATTAACGATCTGCCACAACAAATACAAGAATCAGGTGTGAAGTGTGCACTATTTGCTGATGACTTAGTAATGTGGACTTCAAAACCAAAAAGCAAAAGTACAGAACTAGAAAAAACCATGCAACAATCCTTAACCAAATTACAAAGGTGGACCAAAGAAAATTTAATGACTGTTAATACAACAAAATCAAACTACCAAATCTTTTCACTAAGAAAAAAGCCACAAAAAATAAAACTAAATTTTGAGGGTCAACAATTACCAGAAACAAAGGAAGCAAAGTATTTAGGAGTTACATTTGATACTAAACTTACATGGACCAAATAAATAGAAAATGTAATACAAGAGCAGAGAGGCACCTTTCACTGTTAAAACGTCTAACAGGAATGAAGTGGGGATGTTCCAGAGCAACTCTTAACACAACATACAATGTATATATAAAGCCATTATTTACTTACTGCAACAAAGTTCTTGTAACAGCAAACACAAAAAAGATTCAAATCTTTGAAAACCAAAGTCTGAGATTAATTACAGGTGCTATCAAAACCACCCCAATAGCAGCTATGGAAATACTAACCAACCAATGCCCCATTGAATATGAAATAGAAAAAGCGGCTCTTATTCAACACGAAAAGTTGATCAGACTCCCATTCAATACATGGCACAAGAGAAATTTTACACATACACTAAAGACTCAGGAGAGCTTTCTTTCCAAAATTCAAGACACCAAGAAGAATGTATACCTTCCTAATTCAAAGGAAAACTTCATATCTAAAGTCAATCCGACACAAACATTAGACATCACATATTATTTACACCTGACAGAAGAAGTTAAGAAAAGTGATACTCCAACTAGTGTTCTAAAATTATTGGCATTAGAGACAATCCATACTAGATTTCCAGAACACGAATAGCTCCATATTTATACTGATGGATCGTTTATATCAAACCAAGATGGAGCAGGTGCTGGAGTCATGTGTCACCTCTTTTCCTATTACAAATCTTTAAGTTATGGAACTACTAACTTTGATGGAGAAATTGAAGCAATTCGAATGGCCCTACAAAATCTTTTGTACAGAATTTCACATTTTCAGCAAGCAGTTATTCTCTCAGATTCCAGGGCAGCAATTATAGCAATTACTTCCAAGTTGTCACCAAAAAACCAAACAATTATAGAATGTTGGAAAATCCTTACCCATCTAACCGCACTTCAAAAACACCTAGTCTTCCAATGGATACCAGCTCACTGTGCACTGAGTGGTAATGAGAAAGCTGATTTTCTTGCAAAAAAGGATACCAGCGGTGTACAAAAATCTATAGTTAATCTACCATTTTATGCAGCTAAAAGATTAGTCAACTCTGAATTCAAAAAAATTATTGCAAAATATTACTATGAAAAATCAGAGAATAAAAGATGGGAACTACCAAACATTCAAACAGTAATTCCTGAGTATCCTCGAAAAACAGCAGTTGCAACCTTCAGGTTGATTACAGGACATGATTGTCTGGCAAAACATTTAAACAGAATTGGGATATATTCTTCACCACTCTGTCCTCTATGTGATCTGCAAGAGGAAATGGATCGAGACCACCTTCAGATATGCCCGGCCACTTCTAATGCCCCATCCATCAGTGAAAAATATTGGAGAGCAAGAGGATTAATGACTTCATTGTCAGAAATCCAGCATTAGCTAACAACAACAATATGAGCTGATGAAAGAGGCAAAAGCTATGGATTCGCCAACAGGACTTCCAGTCAAGGTCAGGGGCCAAAAACGATGGGCCCAGCTGTGCTTTAAAATTATACTCCTTCATTCCTTTGTCAAAAACTGAAGCTTTAGTTAAACAATTTTCTCTCGAAGAAGGAGGTAAAGTTGTGTGTTGTATGGAAATATTAGTTTAAAATGCATATTTTGATGCTAATAGTGTACATATAATAGTGTCAGCTAGCAGTATTCTCCTTACTGTACTGTTGTAACGTTCATGGAACCTTAAGAAGTTGACAGTTGCCGTAATGGAAGCTGACAATAGTGCGAGGTTACTGTAGCCGCCACAGCTGCCACGCAAATTCGCTGCGCTGATTTGCAAAGTTAATTATAACTGAACTATTAGAGACTCCATTCTGATTTTTTCTAACAATATTGAATAAACTTCATTGTATTTTTAGTTTTTTTTCCAGATTTTTAAATAGTTGAGTTTATGTTATTATCTAACTTTAAAACTTTAATTGTATAAAATATAATATTAATAATAATTAATAAAATTTTCTAATAAATCCCTCACAAAATACTGCAATTTATCTTTAATTTGAGCCAAAGATCTAGTAATTTGCTTCATTACAATCGGAGGTATGATTGATCGAAGAGTTAGGAGCGCTCGATTTTTGGGACACTTCAAAAATTAATATCTGCCAAAATAATTTTTTTTATACAAAACGAAGAAACACGGGTCAAATATATTTTGTCCCAAAGCACCAAAATAAAATTTCAAGAAAACCTGAGAGATCAAGGCCATTTTTTGCCATATTTTGTTCGATTTGACATGGAATGACTCATATGCATGTTCTAGAACTTATAGGAAATAGAAAAGTAAAGCATATCCTAATATTTATTATGTACTTATCCTTTATCTGGTCTGTTTAACAGATCCAATTTAATTTCCATTGTCATGTTAACTTGTGTTTTCTTCTTGTTCAACATTTTTACTAGCACAAACACAATTCAACACAACACTAACAGTGAGCCTGAAATCTGAGAAATGGTACTGTAACCAGAAATATGTAACTGAAATAATAATAAATACTGGAAGTTGATGACAGTGTTCTTGGATCACATTAAAATAGGAATTTTGAGTCGATTAATAACACTAAACAACGCTCACTTATAAAATTTCCTGGCACATGTTTTGGAGGCTAGCTTTCCTCCATTATCAACCGGGCATTGACTCAATATTTACTGGGAAATTTTAAAAGTGAGTGATGTTTAGTGTTATTAATCGACTCAAAATTCCTATTTTAATGTAACTGAAAGTTTAGCTTACCACGTACATGCTGGTTAAAGCAATAAACCTTCAAACAAGCATTTGTGCTAAGTATCCATGTTATTAGTGGCAAACTTTTGATTTCCTGACAACTGTCTGCCAGCTGCTTATGTTCTGACTAGATATTGAAGGTTAATATGCAGTCAACCCTTGTTTTACTATGAGGGAGAATGGGGTAAGTTGTATATGGTACAATAACTAAAATTTATCCATACTATAGGGTAGTTAAATTTGAACCCACTCTTGCAGCCTGTTTCTACTGTGCGATACACAAGCTGGCAGCTTCCTGGGAATTGACACAGGTGGAGCCAGAATAAACTCCTTACCTTATAATAGATGCTGGAAATGTTGACCTTCTGCTCTCAAACAGGTAGCATATCTCATGTAAATGTTATCACTCACTCTCCAAAGTTCCGCAGCAGGAATTCTTGTGATTCCTTGCACAATGTTTTCTCTAAGTTCCTGTAGTGTGCAAGGATTGGAACGACACATTTTGTCTTTTAAAGAACCCCATAAATAAAAATCACAACTCATTAAGTCAGGAGAATGAGGGGGCCACAAATCAACACTAATTATTCAGTCATCAAACACCTCTCTTTCTGCATTTAATGATACGGCAGCTGAATGTGCTGTTGCAGACTGTTGCTGGAACCAATCATACATACAATTTCTCTTCTTCTGTCAAGCGATTGAAAAATGTCCTCAGCATTAACCTCTGATATCGCTCTGCATTTATTGTTTCATCAAAGAATATGGGCCCTATTACTCTTGTAGCAGTTATCGTACACCACATTCCAATTTTCTGATCATAATGTGGCATTTCATCTAATGGCACAGGTTTTTCTAAAGCCCAGTAGCGACTGTTGTGAGTATTTACATGTCTAGTTGGGCGAAATCAAGATTCATGAGTGGAAAACAAAAGTTGTGGGTCAATGAAACCCCTTTCTATGGATTGGAAAAACCAGTTACAATAATTTGCACGTTTAGCAGGATCATTTGGCTTTAACGCTGGCTGTCATGTATAGCCATTGAGCTTCAGTTTCAACAGAGGTGTAGCATTTGTCGCAGAAGATCGAGATACACCTGCTTGCTGCACAAGTGTTTTCAGCGATTTTCGAGGTGAACTTTCCAAGGTGGCACCAATGTCATCCAGTTTATTTTCTGTTATCACTGACTTCTTTCTGGAATGCATGCTTGAAGTAAACTTTACAAACAAATACGTGTTCTTCCACAGATAAGTGATGCACTATGTTAACTGGATGACAGAGGCACCTGACTCACACTGAATGACTGTAACTGATGCAGCAATACCAATGAGAGTTGGCGCCAGCACACTTTGAGCGGGAATTGCCAGTCCGAAGTCCCGGCAGTTGGTATGGGGGTAGCTAAGGAGAGAGAGGCCGCGAATGGGTTCAAATATAATTTAACTGCCCTATATTTATATAGTGGATTATACAAATGATTACAGACAAGTTTAATGATAAAAAATTAACATAAAAATCTCGTTGAGTTACACAGAATGTTGACTTATTGACACTTGTGTTATCAAGTTCTACTGTACACATACATATAAATTGAGAAACAATGACTATTATTTTAGATCTTTAATTATAGACACATTAAGGAGATGCTGTGTAAAATTCATGGAAAAGGACTTTATAATAGACTACCTGAAGAAATAAAAGTTATGAAAAATACTGTACTAGTACTAAAGGCAATTAAAAGTGTTTAATAGAGTGAGTGAGTGGCATTTAAGAGCCTAATGACAACTAGGTTATTTGGGCCCCAAGTCAAATTTTGAAGGCACTCACAAACTTCTGGTTGAAAGACTAAGCTAAAACATAAAAGTAAAACCAAGAAATAGTTAAAGCATCAAACTGTTAATGTTAAAACAGTTAAAACATTAAAAAGTGAATGGTAAAACAGTGAAGTTTTAAAAAGCTAAAAACAAGACAAATCTGACTCTAGCTCTCTAAACCATAAAATTAAAAGCATAACACTAAAACACAAGTTACACTTGTTTGGCAAATCCAATGTTGGCAATGAACCACAGCACCACATCTACAGAGACTGGGTCGTTACCTAGAATGGACTGCAGACCCTGGCCAAAGGATTGGCGCACTAGAGCATATAGCAAACAATCAATCAAAATATGCAACACAGAGAGTTGCATGTTGCACGTGTGACAGACAGGGCCCGAGTCACCATGCGAAAGATGGCCATGAGTGGTGCTATTTAATAGAAAATGCATATTATAGTTTGGAGTAATTTAAATATAGGATAGAATAAAAATCAATTTTGTAACATGTGTATTGTGTAAAAACATTGTTATACATGTATAAGGAGTTCTGCTGAACTTGTGATATATTCTATGTATTTGAAACATATGGATGAAATAAACAAAAAGTTAAACATAATTTTATCATCTGAAAGCTGTAAACCTTTGAGACCTTTAAAAGCATGTAAGTATTATTTATTTATGCCAACAAACTTACTGTTGGTGTTTTTAAACACACAAGCCGTGTGTGGGCAAAGTTTGAAAGGTAGAACTGGTTTGAGAATTTAATGCCATTCTGGCAGTTTGTCACAATAGCTCAGTGGTAGAGCATCCGCCCGGTAAGCGGAAGGTCTGTGGTTCAAATCCCAGTTGTGGCATTGAATTTTTAAGTTCCAGTTCTACCTTTCAGCATGTAAGTATTTTGTTTAAGTTCTGTCTATTCTTAACCTCGATATCAAATCACATTCTGACTAGATATGGAGGGATATGAGTACTCACATTTCATTTAATGCAGTATTCATCTGATACTGAAGCTTATCTGCAACTTGCTTCATTTCTTCTAGTACCTACATAAACAAATAAATAAACAATAGTAATAACAAAAACTGACATGAGTGGGTGAAAGAGTAGGTAGGTAGGTTTATATATTTATTGTTTTAACATCTCAGTTTTGCAGTTTGAAGAAGGTATAGCCCATTTTATATTTTTATTCTAATTTTTTTATTATGTCCCTAGTGATATTTACTTTTGGTGGTATAACATACCACAAATACAATAAGTTCCGTTTTCAGAACATTGTGAGAAATCAATGACCCAGCAGTCCAAAACCATATATGATAAATTAGCGGAGAATTCAAAACAATTGCAACACATCTTAGAACTGGGTTAATGCAACAAAAAATATGTTTGACATAAATTGGTTATTTTAATGTATACATTTTTCGTTAATTTTCACAGTTAACCATTATTACCTGTATTCGTGGTGGATGAACTGGCATCTGGGCAGGTTTTCTCTGGTTATCCAGTTTTCCCCACCACTCATTCCACCAACTACTCCATCATCACCTTCCCATTCATTTAGTTCACTTGTATTTCATATCATCCTCTTCCTCACTATCATACCTGGTGCTGGGCTGACCACCCGCTTCCAGGTCTTCACTCTGTCTGGTTCATAGGTTCCTCTGCTCCCCAACAGGCATCTGATCCTAGACACTGGCCTGTAAGTCCTATGGGGTGTAAGTCCAACATAAGGGAGGGTAATCAGGTAAAAAATAAAAGTACTTAAATCCCGGACTTCTAGTTTAACCAACTATAAGGTCACCCAATGGAAATATATTTGCCATATATTTGCTTGTACATGTTTTTCTTTTTCAAACTCTATAAAGCAATTCCAAAACCTCGTTCCTTTGTAGTCAAATGGTTGTGTTGGTACTGTTGTCTAGTACATTATCACCAGTGTGTTAAGTTGTTAGCCGAGATATTTCTGGTAGGAAAGACTGTAGGTTTCCATTTCTTTTTTGGCTGCTGGAAGCTGTAGATAATTGTAGATGTATTTACCACTGATGTACCAGAGGATGTTGATTTGGACTGAACATTCTCTAATATTTAATATTTATTTATGCCAACAAACTTACTGTTGGTATTTTTAAACACACAAGCTGTGTGTGGGCAATGTTTAGTAAGTCACCATTGGGGTAATTGTCTCTGAAGTGAGACTGCCTTTGTAGTTTACCGGGACAAATACAAACTGGTTTAAGAAAAAAATCGTAATACTGTAGAGGAGCAATATGCAGATCCTGTACATACTACAGGAAAAGGAAAACTGTTGAAGGTAAGTGTTCCTACAAAAAAGTCTGATGAAAGCTCACATCTAACAATATATCATCAAAATGTACAGTCCATCTATAACAAATTAAATTATATTGAAATATTATTAGATAAAGAACTGAAAGATG
This sequence comes from Tenodera sinensis, assembly GCA_030765045.1. NCBI lineage: Eukaryota > Metazoa > Arthropoda > Insecta > Mantodea > Mantidae > Tenodera > Tenodera sinensis. Next base: position 24,857,570 of record CM060966.1, on the reverse strand, counting down.
TTAGTATATTATGTTTTTCAGAACATTGGTTAAAAAGTAATGAAATTAATTCTAGACATTTGCCAAACTATACATTAGGAGGTGCTTTTTGCAGAGCTAACAAAAATGGAGGTGGTGTTTGTGTATATGTTAAGAAAGGTATTCAGTTTGTAAATGTAAGCACATGCCAAGCACTATGTCGAGAAGGCGATTTTGACGTGACGGTGGTGAAGCTGACAGATTTAGCCATTACTGTGATAGCTCTATATCGTGCACCAGATGGTAACAAAACATTTTTTAAAAATAATCTGGAGAAAATATTGAACATTCACGTAAAAACTAATAAAAGACTTGTACTATGTGGGGATTTAAACATTGACTTTCTTAAGGACAGCAATGAAAAAAGTGATCTTATAAATCTACTTAGAAACTATGATTTAATGCACGTTATAACCTCCCCTACTTGAATAACTAACCATTCAAAAACAGCAGTAGACCAAATTATAATTAATGCAAATTGTAAACACAAAGTACAAATAATAAACACAGGGTTTAGTGACCATGAAGCTCAAACAATCCAAATTGAAGCGTACAAACCTGCAAAGTCCAGATCCAATGTAATAAAAAAGGGAAGTTATAGTAATGACAATGTTATACACATGAATTATCTTCTAAGTAAGGAAAACTGGTTGGATGTGCATAGCACAGCTGACACTAATGAGAAATTTAGATTATTTATAAATAGTTTTATGTTTAATTTCAATATTGCTTTTCCACTTACATCAGTAAAAACATGTAATGATAAAATAAAGAAAAGTTGGTTAACTCCAGGCATAAGAAAGTCATGCAAGCGCAAAAGGTTATTGCATGAACTAAGTAAGAACTATAAAACAACAGCAGAGTTTAATATTTACTTTAAGAACTATAAACGTGTACTAAATAAAGTAATAAGAAAAGCCAAAATGAATAATGACAACTATATACAAAACTCAACAAATAAGTCAAAAGCTATATGGAAAATTGTAAATAAAGTGACTAATAAAGTACGTCAATCACAGGATAGTATAAAACTTGAACAAAATAATACAAAGATTACTGATGCAAATCAAGTTGCCACAAGCTTTAATACTTTACAGAAGTAATTAAAGAATTAGTTCAGAAAAATAAAGGACATAGCGCTACCCCAATAAAAAGTTTTAATAATAATGTAAAATCAATGTATCTTTATGAAGCTACCCCTGAGGAAATAGGCAATATAATAAATCAAATGAAAAACATATATTCTTCAGGATTTGATGATGTCCCAGATATAGTTATAAAAAATGTGCTAAATACATAATTGAACCATTGGTACATCTGTGTAATATATCCATTATTAGTGGAACCTTCCCAGAAATATTAAAAACTTCTAAAGTTATACCCCTGTATAAAAAAGGAAACAAAACTGATGTATCTAATTACCATCCAATATCCATTCCATCTGTATTTTCAAAGATACTGGAAAAAATAATGTACACAAGACTTCTCTCATTTATTGAAAGAAACAATATCATTACTAATGCTCAACATGGCTTTAGACATAAAAAATCAACTGAGACAGCAATATACTCATTTTTAACAGGTGTACTTAATGCCCTAGATAATAAAGAAAAAGCTGTTGGTATATTCTTAGATTTAAGTAAAGCATTTGATACTGTTGACCATAAACTTTTGTTAAATAAACTGTATAATTTTGGTATTAGAGGAATAGCTTATGGTTGGTTTGAATCTTATCTTACAAAACGGAAACAAGTAACAGTGATATCATGTACAAATCCTAATACTAATACCGTTTCAACAGCTCGTTCTAATGTGCTTGATATAAAATATGGAGCATGGGCGTCGCGAAAGGGGGGCAAGGGGGGGCCGCGGCCCCCCCTTGGTAGTTGGTGAACTTAATGTGCAATCAATTACTGACTATTAAACTATTATTTTAATTAAGAACAATTGTTATTTAGCATAAATCAATAAGGTTATATGCAACAAATATAAATTTTGGCAATAAAATAATGAATTAATAATATCTGATTGCAAATTTCCAACATGTGGCCCCCCCCCCCCCTGGAAAAACGTCTGCCGACGCTCATGATATGGAGTGCCACAAGGCTCTATCCTAGGCCCATTTCTGTTTCTTTTATATATAAATGACATAGCTGATAATATCCAAACTAACAATATAATATTATTTGCAGATGATACTAGTTTACTAATATCAGAAAGTGAAAACACAAAGTTAGATAAATCTCTAAATCATACTAGTAAGGAATTGGTGAAATGGGTAAAAAATAACAACTTGGTTCTAAACACTGAAAAAACAGTTCATCTTAATTTTCATATTACAGATAGCGCAAAAGATTACATCCATGAAGTAAAATTAGATGATAAATTAATTTCATGTAAAACAGAAACAAACTTTTTAGGCCTGTGGATACAAGATAATCTAAAATGGAAAACTCATTAAATATCTAGTAAACAAGCTAAGCAAGAACATATATGCCCTAAGAATTTTAAGAGAAAATGTTAGCCTTAACATAGTTTTAACAGCATATTATGCACATATACATTCCATAATTAAATATGGAATAATATTTTGGGGAAATTCTCCTGAAGCAAAAGAAGTATTTATTAAACAAAAGCAAGCCATACGCCTAATATGTAATGAAAAGAAATTATCTCCATGTAAACCACTATTTAGAAAGCTTGGTGTACTTACGTTGGCATGTGCTTACATACTGGAAACAGCTTTGTTTGTTAAGAAAAACAGATGCAGTTTTCAAAACAATGGACATGTTCATGCACATTTTACAAGAAACAATCAAAATATTCACTTAACCTCCACTAGAACTACACTATGCAAAAATGGATTTTTACATTCCTGTATAAAAATATATAATTCACTGCCTAATAACCTTAAAGATATAGAAAATGTTAATAAATTTAAATGCGGTGTGAAGGTTTTTTTGAAGGAACACTGTTTTTACACAGTAGAAGAATATTTGAAATTTAGCAAATACCCTTATGTATAATTGTACAAGTATTTATTGTAACTAAGTTTATGCAATATAATTACTTTTGACGTATCCTATATTAGTGTACCATGTACAGTATCTGATTTTAAAGGACTAAATAAATAAATAAAAAAAAACAGAATTCAATGTCATTCTGGTAGGTTGTCACAGTAGCTTAATGGTTAGAGCACCTGCCTAGTAAGAGGAGGGTCTTTGGTTCAAATCCCAGCTGTGGCATTGAATTTTTAAGTTCCAGTTCTACCTCTCATTCTCTAGTATCTTGATGTTTGAATTACTTGCTGAACTTCATAATTGAATTCCATTGTTTGTTGTTGTTTGTAGTGTTTAACGCCCGCTTTTACTACTACGGCACCGCAGGCGGTGACACTGATGATACATGGAATGAAGATGGAGCACCGGTGGAATGAGATGGCGGGGGAAACCGGAGTACCCGGAGAAAACCCGCCCTGACGCCGCTTCGTCCACCACGAATACCACATGCGGGTCCCTGGGATCGAACCCGGGCCGCCTAGGTGGTAGGCGAGCGCGCTAACCGCTCGGCCACGGCGCCGCCGAATTCCATTGGTTTAACTTTCCACTGGTTACTAGACGTCTGTCAGACCCCTAGGTTTATTTGGATGTTACAGTTTAAGAACAGATGCACCTATGCAATTGCTGACTAGGACATCTAACATTACACCTTCTCAATTGTTGCTACAGCAACAGTCCTATATATTCATTTTTTTTTTGGTTGCAAAATTGACAAATCAGTAGTTATGTGTCACACAAGTTAACCAGACCCTACACGCTGACTCTCGTTACACATTGCTCGTATTTGGTTTTCCTTGTTAACTGTGCAATATTGCTTGTTCATTGCAAGGAGCTGTTACTACTTCATCATGAATATGAGCAAAAGATGTGATGCACAAAATCCCAAGGATTTGGAAGAAGTGCATCATCCACTTTGTGATGATAATGCCTTACCTGTGGATGACAACTTGTATGAATCAGATGATCCTGATTTTATTATAAAATGTTATTTCCAAATTAGAATAAAATAAGAACTACTTTGAATTTTCATAATTACATGTGCCTTGTGATCTGGGAATGAGCATGCATCGATTGCTTTACGCAAATGTTGTATTTCAGCTGCAAGTTGTTCTATTTGTGATCTTTGAAGTTCTTCTCCCCATCCAGTAAGCCAGCCATTAACTTCTTCACGGATGTCAGTCAACCTCTGTTGAATATGCTTTATAAGCATATTCTGTGTTATAAAGAAAAGAATAATTTGTTATAAAGTATGTCCCATAATTGAACAAGTACCTTATGAAATCTTCAATATTATAATATATACAGTAGAACCCCACTAATCTGAACTAATTGGATTCGGAAACGTTTGTATTATCCGAAAAATGTAAAAAAAAATTGTATATATGTATATTCACCTATTGGATTAGCTCCTTCCTCTGGTGCGGAGGACCTGGGTTCGATCTCCGGTACTGGCATGGGGAATTTCCCCCTGCTGGGAGGTCTGGCACAGGGTGCACTCAGCCTCATTAGGTCCCAGAGGGGCCCATTGAGGAGTTGTTGTTGTAGTGTTTAACGCCTGCTTTTACTACTACGGCACCGCAGGCGGTGACACTGATGATACATGGAATGAAGATGGAGCACCGGTGGAATGAGATGGCAGGGGAAACCGGAGTACCCGGAGAAAACCCGCCCTGACGCCGCTTCGTCCACCACGAATACCACATGCGGGTCCCTGGGATCGAACCCGGGCCGCCTAGGTGGTAGGCGAGCGTGCTAACCGCTCGGCCACGGCGCCGCCCCCATTGAGGAGCTACTTGATAAAGAAGTAGAGGTTGCAAAGGCTGCAAAGCCAGCTGGGAGGACTTGGGGGTTCTGACCACATCCCACCCTCCAGTTCTGCACCCCACTCATGACACCTGCAGTGGGAAGAGGTGCAGGATGCAGTGGCTGGGCGGCAAACCATGGCCCATGAAGGGCTGTGGTGCTAGGTTTTTCTTTTTTTATTATTGGATAAGCAGCTACAAGGTAACATAATATAGTGATGTGAGGAAGTTGCGATTACCATTCACAACATAATGACAATGTATTTAACATAATGACAATATATTCAACATAACGACAATGTATCCTTCTGATCTGTGGACACAGTTGATCACAAGTGATAGTGGCAGCAAATAGGCAGTTCAGCTTGTTTTGCTATTGTTAGCAGTCATTCTTCAGTAATTTTTTGCTTTTTGTTCATAAATTAATACATAACAGCTGCTTGTTTGTGTCATACCATGCACTATAATATCAACCAAAAAAAAAACAAAAAAAAACATACTTCCTTTACGTTGAAAGAAAAAGTTTAAATTATGGATTTTGTGTTCAGATTAGTCGGAATTTTGGATCTGTGGGATTTGGATTATTTGGGTTCTACTGTATGTTCAACAACATGAAAATATGTATACAAAGTGATAAGTATAATTTCTAATTCTTTATAGCAGTATCATGAAAATCAAATCCCTTGTCATGGCCTACAGTAGGCTTTGAGTGATTGTCAAATTTTATAAAGCTGATCGCTATATGAAGGCTATGAAATTCCATTCTCTTTGTACAGCTAAGATATAACCAAGTGAGTAACGCCCTTCTATTTAAGAAAAGTATAAGTATTGCAAAACTCACACAAATCAGAAAGAATATCTTACCAGTTATGCAAAAGTCGTCCAGAGTAAATACGACTACAGGGGCTATAGCTAGAAAATTCAAGATATACATTTCATGTGTCATAAAAATATCTCAAACATATGACATTTTAATCAAAATCGTTTGAGCCATTTTCAAGAAAATCAAAATTTTTGAAAAATTTTCCATGTAAAGGGTAGTTTAGCATAGGGCTATTTTCTTCAAAATCTTTGTGTCGCATCCTTGAAAGACATTAAACTTAAATACCACCTTTGGTTTTTAACCGATTTTTTGTTTTTGAGTTATGCTGTCCACAGAGTGACACACAGACAGACACACGGACCTTTTTCTAAAAATGCTGTTTTTGAATTCAGGGGGTCTCAAAATATATATTTCCGGTGAAATCTCGACATTTTTGGATGGAATACAATACTTCCTCTACTTACCAGTAGAGAAAGTAGAAAGGGTTCTAAGTTCAGCAAAAAACATGTTTGTATGAATCAATAAAAGGGATTATAAAAACAAATTTGACCACAAATATAAATTAATAGAATCTAATGAGAAGTACAAATTGAAGAAACTTATGGAAGACCATGCATATGCATGCATGTACTCACCTCCCCTGCACCCACTGACCCCCACCACGCAAGAATGCGTGCACAGACACACACACACACCTATACCCACCTCTACATGCACACCCGCACACACCACACCCACATATATACACACTACCCAACATATGCACATCACAGACTTAAACATACAGTAATTTAATCAAAATCTTTAAGAACTGTAGATAGTGAAACTAGAAAACCTGACGTGTTTCATTCACATGGCTTTTCTCTTAAAAAAATTTGTTTTTCTATCTACCTTATATTATTTGAAATAAATGTTTGAAGAAATAGTTTCTTACACATTTTGTTTTAAGTACAAGAAGAATACAGTAGGCTAACACAACAGTAAAAACTTACAAAAGCTGAAATAAAACAATTATTTAAAAATTATTTAGAGGCTAAAGCTTCACTTATCTTAGTGAAAAGTTACTAAGATAAGTGAAACTTTAATCTTTAAGCAACTGTTTTATTTTAGATTCATGTAGGTTCACTGTTAACAGTTTCAGTTTTTCACTGACATTAAAAAGCTGTTCACTATATGTTGACTTTGAAATTGCATACTTTTTACATGTCATAAAAAGCAAAGAAATGTTTCTTTAGCAATTCAGAAAAAATAAAGCAAAACTGAATTTTGAGATTTCCTAGTTCAAAATTCAATATTTTTGAACTGGATAGTGGCAAAACAACTTTGACATAAATGACTCATTATGAGCATGTATACAAATTTGAGTGTGATTCAACACACAGTCTATTTGAGTGTGTGATAGATGATAACATATGGATCATAGGCTATAAATAAACTCTGCTGCATTGTTGGAATATGTTGTTGTTAGCTAATGCTGGATTTCTGACAATGAAGTCATTAATCCTCTTGCTCTCCAATATTTTTCACAATGATATTGAAGAGAGCAATAGCAGTAATAGTAACCGTTTTTTAGAGAGCACCATATTTTTATGTTTTGGCAGTCACATCGCTCTCTCACAACCCCCAGAATGTCTGGAGGACCACACCTGTCGTTGGTTTACGGGTCTCACCAACCTGACCGGGAGAATTATCAAAATAAATTCACCGACCATATCCTCTGATTACCAATCAGAGGACGTATTACATGCCATGACAGGTCAGCATGTTGGGGTTAAGATTTTATAGAGAAATGGAGAAGTTGGAAAAATAAAGACTCCCTAGCCCTCGGGAACCCTAATAGCATCAGGATCGGAAGAGAACAAGAGATGACCAAGGTAAGGCCAGATAGAAAAGTTACAGTGAGGAGCAAAACACCAGTAAGTGGAAGTAATGTTCTGCTCAGCTTGGGTACCTTGTGGTCGCTATTCACAGATCCCCTAGACGGAGACCCCTGTATTCGAGGGTGTTACAATTCAATAAATGAATTCTTAAGACTAATAAATATTAATAGTTTGTTACTATTCATTTTGACAAACTGAACTCCAATTGTAATAAATGTTAGTAGCGCAGTTGGTTGCACGCTTGCCTCTGGCGCGGAGGATCTGGGTCCCAGGGGGACCAATTGAGCTACTTGATGAAGTACTGGCCCCAGGTCGAAAAGGCTGTATAACTGGCTGGGAGGGCTTAGGGCGCCGACCACGTCCCACTCTCCAGTACTGCACCCCACCAATGAAGCCTGTAGTGGGCAGAGGTGGGGGACGCAGCAGCTGGGCGGCAGGCCTTGGCCCTTCATGGGCTGTTACGCCAGGGGTTATTTTAATAGTATTGTTAGCCTTGTGTTGCCTAAGACTTTAAAATCTGTACACATTACTTAAGGCACATTGTAATTTCTAAATATGTACATATGTATAGATAATTTGATTATTTTACATATACTTATATTGTATGTTTGACAATGTCATAAATTATTGTAATTTTAATTGGCAGATAAATAAATACAAATACAACTTTGTGTATATCTCATTGCCACATAATTTGGAACTTAAAAATATTCTGCTCTCCTAATGTACTCAAATCATTTTTTCCATGGCTGTACCATAGTTGCTTTTCATCTGTATTTACAATGTTAAATGTGCAAGCTTCCCAGTATTATCTCTGAGCATATTTGGAATCACTGAAATCAAGTGGTGACTTTATTTTAAACAGTATAAGTTTGTAAATAGTACATACCTCTGGTTTTCTCCTGGAACTAACTGCTCTGAGAGAAATCTGTTGGCTTCTTATGGGCTTTTTCTTTCTTATGCCTGTAAAAGCATGGAAATATTAAAGGAGTATAGAAGGTAAAACTATGTTCATAAAAGAAGAAAACAAGATTTAAAAGTAATTTTAAAAGAATGTTGAAATTGGCATTTTAAGATGTCTTAACCAATGCAATTTCTCAGCTAATTTATTTGGCAATCTGTATATGGTACAGAGTGAAAGAAAAAAAAAAAAGAAAAGAAAAGAAATAGAGAGAAATAAAGATATGGTCCTCTGACTGCAATCAGCCTAGACAAACTCTGATTTTGTATGCTCCAAGTGTGGTGTAAATCATCAACAAGGACAATAACAAAGGCTGCTTAAATACAACTTCATATCAGGATATGACAAGAATAGAAACACCTGTGGGAGAAAATTCAGTTGAAACTGATAATCATGTATGTATGTATGTATGTATGTGTGCATCAGAAATTATGTATCCATGTGAGCTGATGAGAAAATTCACACTAATATTTCATACGCCAAGTTATATCCATTTAACATGTGTAAATTCCTTGCTATATAAATATTGTATCTATTTTGTAAACACCAGTATCAAATCCAAACCTATTCAACTGAAGAAAACTTGGCCAACATTGATCAAAAGGAAAATTTACAATCAATAACAAAAGAGGAACAATAGTTGTTAGCCATGTAACTAGGACGAGTAAATACGGGATCAGGGACACTTCTAATGAAAACATTGTACAGTATAGATGTGTATTGAAGCAACTATGCATAACAGGCAATCCAAAATTGAGCATAGGATCACAGAGCGATATTCTGTGAACCATTGTGCAAGAATGTTTGCTACGTGCGCTTTTACATCAAAACTTTGGTTAACATATTGCAAGAAAAGCTGAGATATCTTAATAAATCAAGATACACTGTGTTGAGTTCAGCTTACCAAAGGATTACAAAGAATATATAATGTCAAATTAAGAGCCTCAGAAATTTACCATTGTTATATTTGGGAAGAGTGTAACGATTTACAGTGATAGTTACTTCATTGTAATAAAGTTAATTTCAATGGAAATCTGAATATCCATTGAAAATACATTTGTCATTGTCATCTTTATCTGCTACCCACTACGATCTTGAACTAAAGAGCTCATCGCTGCCCCAACTTAACAAAAAACTGCCACATATAGTAGGATTTTTATTAAAATACATTATTATTTTTTATTTATGCCAACAAACTTAATGTTGGTGTTTTTAAACACACAAGCCGTGTGTGGGCAAAATTTGAGAGGTAGAACTGGAACTTGAAAATTCAATGCCACAACTGCGATTTGAACCACAGACCTTCCGCTTACCGGGCGGCTGCTCTAACCACTGAGCTATTGTGACAAACTGCCAGAATGGCATTAAATTCTCAAACCAGTTCGCATTTCTCCTGGTAAACCACAAAGGTCTGTGGTTCAAATCCCAGTTGTGGCATTGAATTTTTAAGTTCCAGTTCTACCTCTCAAACATTATTATTTATTTATTTTGAAGTATAAAAATACAGAAAATCAGAAACTAGAGAGAGTAAATATTATTTATTTATGCCAACAAACTTAATGTTGGTGTTTTTAAACACACAAGCCGTGTGTGGGCAAAGTTTGAGAGGTAGAACTGGAACTTATGTTGAACCACAGACCTTCCGCTTACCAGGTGGGCAGTCGCCTGGTAAGCCGAAGGTCTGTGGTTCAAATCCCAGTTGTGGCATTGAATTTTTAAGTTCCAGTTCTACCTCTCAAACTAGAGAGAGATTTATAAGGCGAAGTAATCATAAAACATAAAGCTACAATAGTCACTAATGCTGATATAATGAAAATTGAAAAAATGGTAGCATAAATTTGGAATCTCTTCCATTAATGCATTCTCTAAGTATACAAAAAAGAATGATGTAAAGCAGTCATGTCAATGTTGGTGCTACGAAGTTGGCTTAAATGTACTGAGAGTACGGGGCAGCATTGGAGGGGGGCGGTTGCACTGCCATACAATTATGCAGTTCCAGTGTTGTCATTGAAAACTTTACCTCTACATTTTCTTCTTTTCATGTGAATCTGCTACTTCCTAAAAATTGGGATGCAGATTATTGGCAAGGCACATATTTAGACTATTAGGCAGATTATCGTTGCCGATCCAAGATCTATGCTGACTTTTAAGCAACTTTATTATGGAAAATGCCTGCTCGCACATGTAAGTGCTGCCGAACATAGCTATTATTTTCACACCATTGTCAATAAGATTTGCAAAGTGTGAATCAAGAGGGCCTGTGTAGAATTCTACTGCACTGAGAATGTTGCATTTTTACTTTTTCTACTATGTATAGTAAGTAAAGGAAGTATTGTATTCCAACCAGAAATTTCATATCAAGATTTTACTGGAAATATGTTTTGAGGCCCCCTGAATCCAAAAAAAAGCATTTTTAGGAAAAGGTCTGTGTGTATGTGTGTCTGTCAGTCTGTCTACCTGTGGGCAGCATAACTCAAAAATGAAAAGTTGGTTAAAAACCAAAGCTGGTATTTAAGTTTAATGTCTTTTAAGGATGCGACATGAAGGTTTTGAAGAAAGCTCTTCCTTCCTAAACCACCCTATACATGGAAAATTTTTACTTTTTAGAAAATGGCTCTAATGATTTTGACTACAATGCCATAAGTTTGAGATATTTTTATGGGAAACAAAATGTATATTTTGAATTTTCTAGCTATGGCCTATGTAGTCCTGTTTACTATGGAAGACTCTTGCATAACTGGTAAACCGTAAGAGATAGACCAAATCTTACTGCACAAAAAATGTAGATCATGCTGAAACACACAATTTATGCCCCAATAATTATTTTAGTAGAGTGAACCATTTCGGAGATATTCCTTCTTATTTGTGTGAGTTTTGGAAAACTTAAACTTTATCCAGATGGAAGTTCATTATTTATCTTTTTATATCTTAGCTGTGCAAAGACAATCTCAAAGCTTTAAAATATTTGACTATCCCTCAAAGCCTGCTGTATTCCCTTATTCCCCTTGTACCTACAAGAAAATAAACAATAAGATAATTTATACAAATATTTATCTCAACTAACATGAAGAAGATAGAGGAACGAGTTTGTAAGAATGGTTAGTACAAATAGAGAAAATCATGTGAGTGCAACATCAGATTTTTCAGTAAGTTGACGGTCACATCTCAACTCGACTAGCTCCATTTGAATTACTATATCTTAAATGTTGTTAATATTTGCTGAAAGAGGCTTGTCAAAAATACAAAACATTTTTTCCAATTTTTGTATATGGACATAAAAAGTGTCAAATTAATTTGCTCTTCCCAAGCTGAATAAAAAATATTTAATATTGGAAACAGAAGATGCAGTAGGTTTTCACAGACCTATGTCTATTTATACTTGAGTTCAGTGCGACGATTACCCCTAGGTACAGTGTCCCTCGCGGGGTCGAGGGACTTCATCATACAGTCACTTGGTGCACTCAAGGTCAAAGAGTGTGTTACTGTAGCATTTGGAATGCTCTTGCATCCAGTAGCGTCTCTTGAAATGGCTGATGTAAAGCTTCTTGAAAAACAGTTTGGCAAGGAATGTTTGCAGAATGATCTTTGTCTGGGTATAGTAATTGTCCTTTTAATGAAACTGAATGCAACAGTGATGCAGAAGCTAAATACTGGGTAATGCTGTGAGTAATATGTTGAAATGAGGTTAATATTCTTATCTTTATTGATGTAAGCTGCTGATTAGGGATTCTTACATCTTATATGTATTGATTTTTCTTACTTCTTTTATTATTTTTTCATAATTTTTATTATTGTGCAGAAATGTATGTATATAAATGTGCAACAGAGGTTTAAATGGGTGACAAAAAATTGCAATTTTAACTTGTATTGTACAGCTATCATTTCACACACAATCAAAATTGAACATTCCAAGCCAGTTTAAATCAATAGGTACTAAACAAGTGAATATATGCTAATCAAAACTGAGAATGTCCAAAAGTTTTTTACAGTAACTCATGGCAATATTAGTTAAACCAAATGTGGCTAAAAATAATAAAAGTATATCCAACATTCTAATATAGACACAAAGTATGAAAATCATAGTATTAATGTAAAGGCTATTTTTAGCTTTATTTCATTTGTGTAAAACCAGAAATGAATGAATTATCTAAACTTACACTATCAGTATATTCTGCCACTAAGTTTGTATTTAAGTTAGATACCTAATTTTAAACAAATAGTTACAACTTATGATGCAAATGTTATCTGAAGAAGGAAATGTGAAGTACTTTACCAGTCTGTGTTAAGGGCTGAAGCTGTGATTTTTCTTCAATATCATTATAAGGGTAGTGTGACTGCCTGGTTTTTTGTATCTGGAATATGTTCCTGTTGTTATCTTCTGAATAAGTATTCTGTATAACATTACACTCTTCAACAGCAGAACAATATGTAGCATCAGAATCATCATCCTCTTCTTCAGGTGGCCTAGAAAGCATGCATTTAACTTTCTGTTTTACATAGGATTGAGTTGCGAGTTGTTTATACATACTATCATTTTTATACCAAGCAAAAACATTACTGAAGATTATGTATTTGAGGAACATGAAATTAAATATACACACTGAGTGTATAACATAACGCTTACTAGGAGAAAGCATGGGTGTTGGTAGACTTTTTTATAGGAGGGGCTACACGATGGAAACTTGCAATCAGATTATTTATTAATTCATTATTTTATTGCCAAAAGCTATAGCATTTTTTGTGGATATTCCTACTAATTTGTGCTAAATAAAAATTGTTCTTTACATCAAAATTAAAATAATAGTTTAATATTCAGTAATTGATTACACATTACACTTCCAGGGGGGAGCCGCGGCTTTACCCTTCACGATGCCCATGGGAGAAAGAGGAAAAGCTGATGTCTCCTAAAACCTCCCTGCTAATTTTAAGATCCTTCATACAAGGGCATAGAAAGATCTTAGGTTGTAAATGTTACACAAAAGATAATTATTTATTTATTAATATTTTTTTAATTCAAAACATTTTAGTTCACTGCATTATGAACTAATTAGATCAAATGTATTTCCAAAAACTTTTTTGATATTTGTTAAATTGAATGACAGTTCAAGGGTATCCATGATTTTCAATACTTAATGTCTATATAGTCCATATGCTGGAATCAAATACATTTATTGTGCTTAATGTTGTGAAATAGTATGAAATTGCTTTCATTTTGAAAACGTTTACAATGTTGGAGTCTATGATTCCATAAGTCATGTAATAATAACATAATAACTGGAAATATGCATTTACACACCCTTTTAAAGACAGAGGAATCAGTGTACTGTTATGGGCTGCTCTTAGCAGGACAAAGTGATCCACAACAACTGGGAATATGCAACTTTATGTCAGCAAAATTCTCCTCACTCTGCACTTGTGCACAAATGGCTCAGTTTGAATGGCATGTATAACAATAGCATGGAATGTCAATATTTGTTTATTACCTGGCAAAGCCATGAGGCATAGCGGAAAGAATGTGAAACTACTGAGTTGTTGACCTGAGCTCATCGCACATACACAGCAAGAACATGTATATACACTCTATTCAGATGCAATCATACCTTCAGGACAACAACATATCATATATCAGCAGGTACAAGATATCATTTATTTGCATTGTATTACTGACTGTATGTCAATTTACTGATATTTCGCTGTTGTAGTAAAGAAAATAACAAGTGATCACAGTGCTCGACAACCAAGGTCAATATACCTCGTCGCTTTGCCAAGTAGTGCAATGCTGGTACACGTTTATGAACTTGTGACAAGATATGCTGTCTCTAAACAGAGGTTGTTATTTAAGTTAAATGCTGAACTGCATCACTTTCACTGGGTGTCTGGAAACTTTTGAGCGCCAGTGTATATATATAATTATACATATATAAGCTGAAAATTCTGAAAGCAGACACTTTATAAGCACCAGCAACTGTCATAGCATATCAGTGTCACCAGTATGTCAGCATTCTATCACATGGGAATTATTTTACAATTCAGGAAATCTGACAAAAGGCTGATGCATTTAAGCTTAATGCCTTGAACCTCATAACCTTGGGTCATAAGGCATTGTGCAATGCCAACCAGATTCATAAAAATGCTGTTGAATCATTTTACACTTTAAACGAAAAAGGTGAGTCGATTAATAACACTACACAATACTTACTTATAATTTACCAGAACTAAATTTATTATTACAACACTGTTTACAAACTTCCAAGAAAGAAGATATTTTATACTTTATTTTGTTAGTGAACAAAATTTTCAGTCTCACCCTACCCTTTCCAATCATGTCCTACACACGGCTATTGTGTGGAAAAACATGAATTACAATAAAATTTTCTGTATTTGAATTATGCCAAATTCTTCCTATTTCTTATGTTCATTCATGTTACTTTAAGTAGGGGAAGTAATGTATTTGACCCAAAAATTCAATGTCAAGATTTCACCGGAAATATATGTTTTGAGGCTCCTTGAATGCAAAGAAAGCATTTTTAGAAAAAAGGTGTGTGTACGTGTGTGGCCTTGTGTGGTGCGTGTGTGTGCGTGCATGTCTGCATGTGTGTGCCTGCGTGTGTATGTGCGGTGTGGCATGGTGTGTGTGTGATTTGTGGTGTGTGTGCTGTGTGCACGTGTGTAGCCTTGTGTGGTCTGGCTGTATGGCATGTGATTTGAAGCATAGCAACCAGAGGAGTCTATCAATTCCTGGGTAGAGACAGCAGTGTGTGGCCTTGATTTATTATGGAGCAGCAAAATCTCTTTCATCAGAAAGAAGATCAAACACCTAGTGAGACTGGTAAAGGACAAACTGGACCTTAATGTACCAGGGGTATACCATATCCCCTGTGAATGTGGGATGCCGTACATAGGGCAAACCGGCAGGACCATTTCCTCCAGAGTCAAGGAGCATGAACGGTCCATACACTTAATGCAGCCTGACAAGTCAGGGCTGGCAGAGCACTGCTTTGAAAAAGACCACAGAGCTAACTTAAAAGAAATGACCATTGTGGCAAAATGTAGCGGTTTCTAGGAATGGAGGGTTAAGGAGACTCTGTCCATCTCCTCCGAGAAGAGCACACTGAACTGGAATACTGGATTGCAGTTTAGTCTCTCCTGGAAACCAGCCTTAAAGTTGGAAATCGACTGGCTCAGGAAACACAGATTCCAACGGAGCATTGAACCACCTCCACATTAGACTGTGTGTTTTCTACTCAGTACGCTCTAGCAGGCAGTACATATACTGGTCCCTTCACTCTTGCTAGTCATTCATCATCCTGATGATTGGAGAGATGGATACTCCTGAAACGTCGATGGCTCTTCATCACTGCACCTGGCTCGAAGCCCGAGAACATCTTGAATATGAATGCTCTTTCATCAGCTTGCTGCATTGTTTATTCTGAATCACTCTCTGAAGCTTGGTCAAAGTTGCATAGTAATTAAAAGAGAAAATGTTTATCCGAGCTTGTGGGCTGTGGTCTAGTGGAAAATCTTCCAGACGTTTCGTTCGAAGTTGCATTGAACAAACTCAGTGGTGTGACCGAAGTACTCTGCTAGTCTTGGTGACAATTGATATGAAGCCGTTTGGTTTCACAGTTTTTATATGCTTAGCATGTGTGGGCATATGACGGTTGGTCTGATCTTTGTTAATTGGTTCAGCTGCTGCGTGGGATGGGCTAAAGTGGGGGCTGTTTCCATTGTCTATGATTGTTGTTGATGGGCAGACCCACTTCTGAGTGGTGTGAAGCTATATGACAGATTACCAAGTACCTTAAACGATAAACATGGAGAAAATTTCAAAAGGGAGCTAAAGTATCCTTTAAATACATTTTTATATTGAACAGATGTATTGTAAATAAAGTAAATATTGTAAATAGTGGTACCTAAAATTACAAAACCTGAATATATTTTTCTTCTTCTTTTGGAACTGAAACTTATTGTACTGTGGCTATTCTAACCTGTAATTATTAAGAAACACACTTGTATAATGTCTATAGGCTAAATAAATATTATTATTATTTTAAATTGTCTCCGGTCAGGTTTTTTGCGTACTTTGTGTAATGCTGGATGCCAAGCTTTATTTAAGCTCTTTGTTTCTTCCTTCCTATTGAAGTTATCTTTATGTTTGAAAATCTCTATAGCTTCATGACTTAACTGAATGTAATCATGAACTGTGGAAGACAGGATGGCTGTGTCTGAGGCGCACCAGGGTAACACATTTTACAGTATTCAAACACAGCTATCCTGTCTTCCACAGTTAATTATTATGTCCGGTTAAGTCGTGAAGCCATAGAGATATATACATATACAAGCATATACATTTATACTTTTGTAAAAAATCCTGAAACATATAATGTTAAATATGATCAACAGTCATATTTCTCTGAAGAATTAATCTTTTGCAATTAATAACTAGTTTGGTGGATACATTTTTACCCTCTGGTCAACTTATGCCACCAGAATTTGTTTGTATTGTCAGCTCCAAGTGCTACACATTTTTTATTCCTAACCCTACTTAAGCATTTCAGACATGTGATAATATTGTTTCCATGGATTTGTATGATGTGAGGTGATGAACAATGTGAAATGCAGACTGTGTGGGCTGAGCAAAGAAACCTTTAATATCTGAAATGCTGGCAGAATTTTGTGTTTTGTTTCTTAGAAGACAGAGTGTTTACTTTTCACTTCCTTATTGTTCAATAACCAAAATGCAAATGGAAGAGTGAGAGTAAAGCATTTCTTTGCACCTACAGAACACCAACCTTTTGCTTCGAAGTGCAAATGCTGCATTCCTAATCTCTCGTTCAATGTTATAATGGATGAGTATGCTCTATGTTGCCATAGAGTTACAGCCGTGGCTAATAACCAATTATTCATTTCTATTTTCGCAGTTTCCAGTTTCATTTTCTGAAGGTCACTGCTTGTTTCTGAAAATGTAGGACATTAGAGACTTTTCAAAAATTCCTCCCAGACACTAGACAAATGGTTAAAATGTAGGCCATGTCCAGGAGTTTCCAGTCGTCTGGTAACCCTACACGTTCTTTCACTGTGACAACTTTTTTTGAACTGGACAGGAGACACATGTGCTGCCTTTCCACACTCTGCTGTTTTGGACCCACTGGGAGCACAATTTTTTTAGTTTAAGTTCTAACACAAATCACAATTGTGTACTGTATTGAATGCAAGAGATGCAGAAATTCCAAGAACAATGTGTCTAACATGAATCTTCTTCTTCATGAATGGTAAGGATGACCACCTTGAGCAAGGTTCATCATGAACTTTTTCATGGCCATGTTAGAACTGTCTGACCCATTTCTGCACTTCACCTTCACTCATTGCATTCGGGCAATACACCACAAAGTTTACAAATTTCAGCATCTGACATGTCTCTTGCAGTCAAGAACTGTATCACAGTTGGCAGTATTGATATGATCCCAGCCAATGACAGCATTGCTAACAAAAAAGGTATTTTTCTTAATTATTGAAGCTTAGAGAAAGGAAGCTTACAGTCACCCTTGTATCATAATAAACATTCAAGATAAAAGGCTTTGAAATTGGTGGAAATTGCATTAAAGGAAATAAGGCTTACACACACCACATACACACCACACACATACACACACCACATACACATACACCACACACACACACCACATACACACCCACTCACACACACATACACCACACACACACATACACACACCACATACACCCACCACACACACACCACATACACACACACACACACCACATACATACACCACATACACATACACACATCCTTACTGCGCGAAGAGAATATGTTTATCTCTTAGGGTTTATACCAGTTATGGAAGAAGTCATCCAGAATGAATAGGACGTCCACAAAGCTCAAGGTCTACGTTTCATTTGTCATGAACACATGTATCTTGAAGAAATGTTGCATGTTAGAGGATGAGCATGGAAAAATAACCTGGGGCGAAAGTACCTAGTTGCGTCACGTCAACAGATTGGCGAGAGGCCACGCCGACCTTGTGTGACGTGACGTGACGTGACGTGACGTGACGTCAACAATGATGCAACAATGTTCTCAACAAACTTGCATTTTACCTCATCAAATTTGCATGTCTCATATTTTGGTCACTTCCCAACGCCAACATACACGCACACTTCTCTATTATGTACAGACCTACTTGTATACCACATACCGACATTTCACTGCAAATACATCCGCAAGAAAAAGCATTGTGTTGCTAAGTTGAGCATCCTTCAAGGATGCGACACAAACATATTCAAGAAAATCCAGCCCCCCCGCCGCACACTACTTTTATATGGAGCGTTATTCGAAAATAATATTTCCTAAAAAAGGCTTTATTTAAATTCAAATACCATGTGTTTAACATATTTTGATGGCAATTGAAATATATATCTTGAATCTTCTGGGAATAGTCTCTGTAGTCTTCCTTATTCTCGATGACTCTTGCGTAACTGGTAAGGCTTAACATATAGACAAACCCACTGCTCCGTTCCGCTCTCCTACGCGGAATGTTGCTTTCTGGTCATTTTCGCTCCGGCTGCTCTGGCATGTGATTTTAACCTCAGGGTATGCGAATAAAACCACAACTCTCGTGGAAACTTTTATTTTCACCAAAATAGGAATGCGTGAGATTTGCCGATCGTTATTAACAACGTTAAGTCGTGACTCGAGGATCTGGAATGCAAGTCCCGTGACTGAAGTGCTCACTCGGAGATATGGGCGAAGAGTGTAGTGAGCAGTTCCGTTCTGGTTCTAGAGGTCAAGTCTCTCTGGGTTCTGCCCGGCAAGTCTCTGCTCCGTGCACTCACCTCAGACTTCCCCTAAAAAATCTCTCCAATTTCATGGCGCGAAAACTCCGCGTCATGATGTTCTCAATGTTCATCTCCTAATTATCTCATAATCACGGGTTTCGAAGAAGTGTCCGAGACTCCTGCTCAGCACCAGCACTGAGCGATTTCCAGGAAAACCGGTATTACCTACTCTCTACCATGCTGACTACCTGCAATTTACCACTAATGACTTGCTTGCAACATTACATGTCCCTTCTGACAATCTTAACCACAATTAATATTCTCAGATCTCGTACATTTATACATGTAACAATTTTAACATTTTCTGATTGATTAATTAATTCCGCCATGTGATGCAGGATTATATCCATAATTATGGCATTCACAATTTCGGCTTCAAATCTTACTGCACAAAAAATGTACATCTGGTTAAAACACATGCTTTATGTCAATTTATGCTTTTCTCAAATAGCAATATGTTCTTTTTTTATAGCTTGGTTACACAAAAATGTCAAAGTCATTACACAGCGGCCAGTTTTTAACAGATTTAACCATCTGTTAGGCCCATTACATTCCCTTAGTCCCAGTGTACAGCCAGTACGGTTTACACAAGCAGCTAGCTGTGTTATCAATCGTCTAACGCGACACCATCCACTCCTCTACCAGAGCAAGTATTGTACCTATTCCACACAAAAGTTCCACATTTCACCGCAAATAGACATTTTGAGACCTCCTGAGTACATGTTTTTTAGGAAAATGTGTGTGTGCGTGCGCGTCTGTGTGTCTGTGCGTGCGCGTCTGTCTGTGTGCGCGCGCATGTTTGTGCGTCTTGCTGTGTGTCTCTTGCTGTGTGTGACTGTCTGTGTGCGTCTTGCTGTGTGTGACTGTCCGTGTGCGTCCTGCTGTGTGTGTCTTGCTGTTTGGGTCTTGCTGTGTGGGTCTAGCTGTGTGGGCCTTGCTGTGTGGGTCTTACTGTGTGGGCCCTACTGTGTGGGTCTTGCTCTGTGGGTCTTGCTGTGTGTGTCTTGCTGTGTGCGTCCTGCTGTGTGTGTCTTGCTGTGTGTGTCTTGCTGTGTATGTCTTGCTGTGTGGGCCTTGCTATGTGGGCCTTGCCGTGTGGGTCTTGCTGTGTGGGTCTTGCTGTGTGGGTCTTGCTGTGTGCGTCTTGCTGTGTGCGTCCTGCTGTGTGTGTCTTGCTGTGTGGGTCTTGCTGTGTGGGTCTTGCTGTGTGCGTCTTGCTGTGTGCGTCTTGCTGTGTGTGTCTTGCTGTGTGTGTCTTGCTGTGTGGGTCTTGCTGTGTGCGTCTTGCTGTGTGGGTCTTGCTGTGTGCGTCTTGCTGTGTGTGTCTTGCTGTGTGGGTCTTGCTGTGTGGGTCTTGCTGTGTGCGTCTTGCTGTGTGTGTCTTGCTGTGTGGGCCTTGCTGTGTGGGTCTTGCTGTGTGGGTCTTGCTGTGTGGGCCTTGCTATGTGGGCCTTGCCGTGTGGGTCTTGCTGTGTGGGTCTTGCTGTGTGGGTCTTGCTGTGTGCGTCTTGCTGTGTGCGTCCTGCTGTGTGGGTCTTGCTGTGTGCGTCTTGCTGTATGTGTCTTGCTGTGTGGGCCTTGCTGTGTGGGTCTTGCTGTGTGTGTCTTGCTGTGTGCGTCTTGCTGTGTGTGTCTTGCTGTGTGGGTCTTGCTGTGTGGGTCTTGCTGTGTGCGTCTTGCTATGTGCGTCCTGCTGTGTGGGTCTTGCTGTGTGTGTCTTGGTGTGTGGGTCTTGCTGTGTGCGTCTTACTGTGTGCGTCTTGCTGTGTGCGTCTAGCTGTGTGCGTCTTGCTGTGTGTGTCTTGCTGTGTGCGTCTTGCTATGTGCGTCCTGCTGTGTGGGTCTTGCTGTGTGTGTCTTGGTGTGTGGGTCTTGCTGTGTGCGTCTTACTGTGTGCGTCTTGCTGTGTGCGTCTAGCTGTGTGCGTCTTGCTGTGTGTGTCTTGCTGTGTGCGTCTTGCTATGTGCGTCCTGCTGTGTGGGTCTTGCTGTGTGTGTCTTGGTGTGTGGGTCTTGCTGTGTGCGTCTTACTGTGTGCGTCTTGCTGTGTGCGTCTAGCTGTGTGCGTCTTGCTGTGTGCGTCTTGCTGTGTGGGTTCATGCTGTGTGGGTCTTGCTGTGTGTGTCTTGCTGTGTGCGTCTTGCTGTGTGCGTCTTGCTGTGTGCGTCTTGCTGTGTGGGTCTTGCTGAGTGGGTCTAGCTGTGTGTGTCTTGCTGTGTGCGTCTTGCTGTGTGCGTCATGCTGTGTGTGTCTTGCTGTGTGGGTCTTGCTGTGTGGGTCTTGCAGTGTGCGTCTTGCTGTGTGTGTCTTGCTGTGTGGGTCTTGCTGTGTGGGTCTTGCTGTGTGGGTCTTGCTGTGTGCGTCATGCTGTGTGTGTCTTGCTGTGTGTGTCTTGCTGTGTGGGTCTTGCTGTGTGGGTCTTGCTGTGTGCGTCTTGCTGTGTGGGTCTTGCTGTGTGTGTCTTGCTATGTGCGTCTTGCTGTGTGCGTCTTCTTGTGTGCGTCTTGCTGTGTGGGTCTTGCTGTGTGGGTCTTGCTGTGTGCGTCTTGCTGTGTGGGTCTTGCTGTGTGCGTCTTGCTGAGTGGGTCTTGCAGTGTGCGTCTTGCTGTGTGGGTCTTGCTGTGTGCGTCTTGCTGTGTGTCTTGCTGTGTGTGTCTTGCTGTGTGGGTTCATGCTGTGTGGGTCTTGCCGTGTGCGTGTTGCTGTGTGTGTCTTGCTGTGTGGGTTCATGCTGTGTGTGTCTTGCTGTGTGGGTTCTTGCTGTGTGGGTCTTGCTGTGTGGGTTCATGCTGTGTGGGTCTTGCCGTGTGCGTGTTGCTGTGTGTGTCTTGCTGTGTGGGTTCATGCTGTGTGTGTCTTGCTGTGTGTCTTGCTGTGTGCGTCTTGCTGTGTGGGTCTTGCTATGTGTCTTGCTGTGTGTGTCTTGCTGTGTGTCTTGCTGTGTGTGTGTTGCTGTGTGTGTCTTGCTGTGTGTGTCTTGCTGTGTGGGTTCATGCTGTGTGCGTCTTGCTATGTGTCTTGCTGTGTGTGTCTTGCTGTGTGTGTCTTGCTGTGTGGGTTCATGCTGTGTGGGTCTTGCTATGTGTCTTGCTGTGTGTGTCTTGCTGTGTGGGTCTTGCTGTGTGCGTCTTGCTGTGTGTGTCTTGCTGTGTGGGTCTTGCTGTGTGCGTCTTGCTGTGTGTGTCTTGCTGTGTGTGTCTTGCTGTGTGGGTTCATGCTGTGTGGGTCTTGCTATGTGTCTTGCTGTGTGTGTCTTGCTGTGTGTGTCTTGCTGTGTGTCTTGCTGTGTGTGTCTTGCTGTGTGTGTCTTGCTGTGTGGGTTCATGCTGTGTGCGTCTTGCTATGTGTCTTGCTGTGTGTGTCTTGCTGTGTGGGTTCATGCTGTGTGGGTCTTGCTATGTGTCTTGCTGTGTGTGTCTTGCTGTGTGGGTCTTGCTGTGTGCGTCTTGCTGTGTGTGTCTTGCTGTGTGGGTCTTGCTGTGTGCGTCTTGCTGTGTGTGTCTTGCTGTGTGTGTCTTGCTGTGTGGGTTCATGCTGTGTGCGTCTTGCTGTGTGGGTCTTGCTGTGTGCGTCTTGCTGTGTGGGTTCATGCTGTGTGCGTTTTGCTGTGTGGGTTCATGCTGTGTGCGTCTTGCTGTGTGCGTCTTGCTGTGTGCGTCTTGCTGTGTGCGTCTTGCTGTGTGGGTCTTGCTGTGTGCGTCTTGCTGTGTGGGTCTGGCTGTGTGTGTCTTGCTGTGTGGGTTCATGCTGTGTGCGTCTTGCTGTGTGGGTCTTGCTGTGTGCGTCTTGCTGTGTGTGTCTTGCTGTGTGGGTCTTGCTGTGTGTGTCTTGCTGTGTGCGTCTTGCTGTGTGTGTCTTGCTGTGTGGGTCTTGCTGTGTGCGTCTTGCTGTGTGTGTCTTGCTGTGTGTGTCTTGCTGTGTGGGTTCATGCTGTGTGCGTCTTGCTGTGTGGGTCTTGCTGTGTTCGTCTTGCTGTGTGGGTCTTGCTGTGTGGGTTCATGCTGTGTGCGTCTTGCTGTGTGGGTGTTGCTGTGTGCGACTTGCTGTGTGTGTCTTGCTGTGTGGGTTCATGCTGTGTGCGTCTTGCTGTGGGGGTCTTGCTGTGTGCGTCTTGCTGTGTGCGTCTTGCTGTGTGGGTTCTTGCTGTGTGGGTCTTGCTGTGTGGGTTCTTGCTGTATGGGTCTTGCTGTGTGCCTCTTGCTGTGTGGGTCTTGCTGTGTGCGTCTTGCTGTGTGGGTCTTGCTGTGTGGGTTCTTGCTGTGTGGGTTCTTGCTGTGTGGGTCTTGCTGTGTGCGTCTTGCTGTGTGGGTTCTTGCTGTGTGGGTCTTGCTGTGTGCGTCTTGCTGTGTGGGTTCTTGCTGTGTGCGTCTTGCTGTGTGGGTCTTGCTGTGTGGGTTCATGCTGTGTGCGTCTTGCTGTGTGGGTTCTTGCTGTGTGCGTCTTGCTGTGTGGGTCTTGCTGTGTGCGTCTTGCTGTGTGGGTTCATGCTGTGTGCGTCTTGCTGTGTGGGTCTTGCTGTGTGCGTCTTGCTGTGTGGGTTCATGCTGTGTGCGTCTTGCTGTGTGCGTCTTGCTGTGTGGGTTCTTGCTGTGTGCGTCTTGCTGTGTGGGTCTTGCTGTGTGCGTCTTGCTGTGTGGGTTCATGCTGTGTGCGTCTTGCTGTGTGGGTTCATGCTGTGTGCGTCTTGCTGTGTGGGTTCATGCTGTGTGCGTCTTGCTGTGTGGGTCTTGCTGTGTGCGTCTTGCTGTGTGGGTTCATGCTGTGTGCGTCTTGCTGTGTGGGTCTTGCTGTGTGCGTCTTGCTGTGTGGGTTCATGCTGTGTGCGTCTTGCTGTGTGGGTTCATGCTGTGTGCGTCTTGCTGTGTGCGTCTTGCTGTGTGCGTCTTGCTGTGTGCGTCTTGCTGTGTGGGTTCTTGCTGTGTGGGTCTTGCTGTGTGGATATTGCTGTGTGGGTCTTGCTGTGTGCGTCTTGCTGTGTGGGTTCTTGCTGTGTGTCTTGCTGTGTGCGTCTTGCTGTGTGCGTCTTGCTATGTGTCTTGCTGTGTGTGTCTTGCTGTGTGTGTCGTGCTGTGTGGGTTCATGCTGTGTGGGTCTTGCTATGTGTCTTGCTGTGTGTGTCTTGCTGTGTGGGTCTTGCTGTGTGCGTCTTGCTGTGTGTGTCTTGCTGTGTGGGTCTTGCTGTGTGCGTCTTGCTGTGTGTGTCTTGCTGTGTGTGTCTTGCTGTGTGGGTTCATGCTGTGTGGGTCTTGCTATGTGTCTTGCTGTGTGTGTCTTGGTGTGTGGGTCTTGCTGTGTGCGTCTTACTGTGTGCGTCTTGCTGTGTGTGTCTTGCTGTGTGTGTCTTGCTGTGTGTGTCTTGCTGTGTGGGTTCATGCTGTGTGCGTCTTGCTATGTGTCTTGCTGTGTGTGTCTTGCTGTGTGTGTCTTGCTGGGTGGGTTCATGCTGTGTGGGTCTTGCTATGTGTCTTGCTGTGTGTGTCTTGCTGTGTGGGTCTTGCTGTGTGCGTCTTGCTGTGTGTGTCTTGCTGTGTGGGTCTTGCTGTGTGCGTCTTGCTGTGTGTGTCTTGCTGTGTGTGTCTTGCTGTGTGGGTTCATGCTGTGTGCGTCTTGCTGTGTGGGTCTTGCTGTGTGCGTCTTGCTGTGTGGGTTCATGCTGTGTGCGTTTTGCTGTGTGGGTTCATGCTGTGTGCGTCTTGCTGTGTGCGTCTTGCTGTGTGCGTCTTGCTGTGTGCGTCTTGCTGTGTGGGTCTTGCTGTGTGCGTCTTGCTGTGTGGGTCTGTCTGTGTGTGTCTTGCTGTGTGGGTTCATGCTGTGTGCGTCTTGCTGTGTGGGTCTTGCTGTGTGCGTCTTGCTGTGTGTGTCTTGCTGTGTGGGTCTTGCTGTGTGTGTCTTGCTGTGTGCGTCTTGCTGTGTGTGTCTTGCTGTGTGGGTCTTGCTGTGTGCGTCTTGCTGTGTGTGTCTTGCTGTGTGTGTCTTGCTGTGTGGGTTCATGCTGTGTGCGTCTTGCTGTGTGGGTCTTGCTGTGTTCGTCTTGCTGTGTGGGTCTTGCTGTGTGGGTTCATGCTGTGTGCGTCTTGCTGTGTGGGTGTTGCTGTGTGCGTCTTGCTGTGTGTGTCTTGCTGTGTGTGTCTTGCTGTGTGGGTTCATGCTGTGTGCGTCTTGCTGTGGGGGTCTTGCTGTGTGCGTCTTGCTGTGTGGGTTCTTGCTGTGTGGGTCTTGCTGTGTGGGTTCTTGCTGTATGGGTCTTGCTGTGTGCGTCTTGCTGTGTGGGTCTTGCTGTGTGCGTCTTGCTGTGTGGGTCTTGCTGTGTGGGTTCTTGCTGTGTGGGTTCTTGCTGTGTGGGTCTTGCTGTGTGCGTCTTGCTGTGTGGGTTCTTGCTGTGTGGGTCTTGCTGTGTGCGTCTTGCTGTGTGGGTTCTTGCTGTGTGCGTCTTGCTGTGTGGGTCTTGCTGTGTGGGTTCATGCTGTGTGCGTCTTGCTGTGTGGGTTCTTGCTGTGTGCGTCTTGCTGTGTGGGTCTTGCTGTGTGCGTCTTGCTGTGTGGGTTCATGCTGTGTGCGTCTTGCTGTGTGGGTCTTGCTGTGTGCGTCTTGCTGTGTGGGTTCATGCTGTGTGCGTCTTGCTGTGTGCGTCTTGCTGTGTGGGTTCTTGCTGTGTGCGTCTTGCTGTGTGGGTCTTGCTGTGTGCGTCTTGCTGTGTGGGTTCATGCTGTGTGCGTCTTGCTGTGTGGGTTCATGCTGTGTGCGTCTTGCTGTGTGGGTTCATGCTGTGTGCGTCTTGCTGTGTGGGTCTTGCTGTGTGCGTCTTGCTGTGTGGGTTCATGCTGTGTGCGTCTTGCTGTGTGGGTCTTGCTGTGTGCGTCTTGCTGTGTGGGTTCATGCTGTGTGCGTCTTGCTGTGTGGGTTCATGCTGTGTGCGTCTTGCTGTGTGCGTCTTGCTGTGTGCGTCTTGCTGTGTGGGTTCTTGCTGTGTGGGTCTTGCTGTGTGGATATTGCTGTGTGGGTCTTGCTGTGTGCGTCTTGCTGTGTGGGTTCTTGCTGTGTGTCTTGCTGTGTGCGTCTTGCTGTGTGCGTCTTGCTGTGTGGGTTCTTGCTGTGTGGGTCTTGCTGTGTGGATCTTGCTGTGTGGATATTGCTGTGTGGGTCTTGCTGTGAGTGTCTTGCTGTGTGTGTCTTGCTGTGTGGGTCTTCCTATATCTTCTTCATGTTAATACAGATATCTGATGTATTACACTCACATGACTTTCTCTACTCTTGTACTAACCATACTGACAAACCCTTATTCTTATATCTTCTTCATGTTAATGCAGATATCTGATGTGTTGCCCTCAGATGACTTTCTCTACTTTTGTACTAACCATTCCTACAAACTCATATTCCTATATCTTCATGTTAATACAGATATCTGATGTGTTGTCCTCACATGACTTTCTCTACTGTTGTACTAACCATTTCTACAAACTCTTATTACTATATCTTCTTCATGTTAATACAGATATCTGATGTGTTACACTCACATGACTTTCTCTACTCTTGTACTAACCATTCCTACAAACTCTTTTTACTGTATCTTCTTCATGTTAATACAGATATCTGATGTGTTACATTCACATGACTTTCTCTACTCTTGTACTAACCATTCTTACAAACTCTTATTCCTATATCTCCTTCATGTTAATACAGATATCTGATGTGTTACATTCACATGACTTTCTCTACTCTTGTACTAACCATTCTTACAAACTCTTATTACTATATCTTCTTCATGTTAATACAGATATCTGATGTGTTACACTCACATGACTTTCTCTACTCTTGTACTAACCATTCTTACAAAACTCTTATTACTGTATCTTCTTCATGTTAATACAAATATCTGATGTGTTGCATTCACATCACATTCTCTACTCTTGTACTAACCATTCTTACAAACTCTTATTCCTATATCTTCTTCATGTTAATACAGACATCTGATGTGTTACACTCACATCACATTCTCTACTCTTGTGCTAACCATTCTTACAAACTCTTGGCGGCGCCGTGGCCGAGCGGTTAGCGCGCTCGCCTACCACCTAGGCGGCCCGGGTTCGATCCCAGGGACCCGCATGTGGTATTCGTGGTAGACGAAGCGGCGTCAGGGCGGGTTTTCTCCGGGTACTCCGGTTTCCCCCGCCATCTCATTCCACCGGTGCTCCATCTTCATGTATCATCAGTGTCACCGCCTGCGGTGCCGTAGTAGTAAAAGCGGGCGTTAAACACTACAACACACTTACAAACTCTTATTCCCTTATATTCGTGTTACTCGAGATAAACATTTGCAGAAATTATCTTGTTGCTTACTTCCTTGTACGTACAAGGAAAATATGGGAATACGGTAGACTTTGAGCAGTAGTCAAATGTTTTAAATCTTAGAATTCCGTTCTCTTTGCACGGCTAAGATATAAAAATGAATAACGATCTTCAATTTGACGAAAGTTTGTTTTCTAAAACTCATACAAATAGCACGGAACATCACCAAAATGGTACACTCTACAAAAAAGTATTTGGACATAAATTGTGTTTTAACAAGATCTACATTTCTTGTACAGTAAGATTTGGTCTATCGCTTACAGACACAGATACAGACACACACATGCAGACACAGACACACACATGCAGAGATAGACTTGCAGACACAGACACATACAGACAGACACAGACACACATGCAGACACAGACACACACATGCAGACACAGACACACACATGCAGACACAGACACACATGCAGACACAGACACACACATACAGACACAGACACACACATGCAGACACAGACACACATGCAGACACAGACACACACATGCAGACACAGACACACACATGCAGACACAGACACACACATGCAGACACAGACACACACATGCAGACACAAACACGCACATGCAGACACAGACACACACATGCAGACAGACACACATGCAGACACAAACACACACATGCAGACACAAACACACACATGCAGACACAGACACACACATGCAGACACATGTAGATGCAGACACAGACACACACATGCAGACAGACACACACATGCAGACACAGACACACACATGCAGACACAGACACACACATGCATACACAGACACACACATGCATACACAGACACACACTTGCAGACACAGACACACCCATACAAGCAGAGACACAAATACAGACACAGACACACACATGCAGACACAGACACACACATGCAGACACAGACACACACATGCAGACACAGACACACATGCAGACACAGACACACACATGCAGACACAGACACACATACAGACACAGACACACATGCATACACAGACACACATATGTAGACACAGACACACATGCAGACACAGACACACACATGCAGACGCAGACACACACATGCAGACACAGACACACACATGCAGACGCAGACACACACATGCAGACGCAGACACACACATGCAGACGCAGACACACACATGCAGACACAGACACACACATGCAGACACAGACACACACATGCAGACGCAGACACACATGCAGACACAGACACACACATGCAGACACAGACACACACATGCAGACACAGACACACACATGCAGACACGGACACACACATGCAGACGCAGACACACACATGCAGACACAGACACACACATGCAGACACAGACACACACATGCAGACACGGACACACACATGGAGACACGGACACACACATGCAGACACGGACACACACATGCAGACGCAGACACACACATGCAGACACAGACACACACATGCAGACACAGACACACACATGCAGACACAGACACACACATGCAGACACAGACACACACATGCAGACACGGACACACACATGCAGACACAGACACACACATGCAGACGCAGACACACACATGCAGACGCAGACACACACATGCAGACACGGACACACACATGCAGACACGGACACACACATGCAGACGCAGACACACACATGCAGACACAGACACACACATGCAGACACGGAGACACATGCAGACACGGAGACACATGCAGACACGGAGACACATGCAGACACAGACACACACATGCAGACACAGACACACACATGCAGACACGGAGACACATGCAGACACGGAGACACATGCAGACACAGACACACACATGCAGACACAGACACACATGCATACACAGACACACATGCAGACACAGACACACATGCATACACAGACACACACATGCAGACACAGACACACATGCAGACACAGACACACATGCAGACACGGAGACACATGCAGACACGGAGACACATGCAGACACGGAGACACATGCAGACACAGACACACATGCATACACAGACACACATGCAGACACAGACACACATGCAGACACAGACACACACATGCAGACACAGACACACATGCAGACACAGACACACACATGCAGACACGGAGACACATGCAGACACGGAGACACATGCAGACACAGACACACACATGCAGACACGGACACACATGCAGACACAGACACACATGCAGACACAGACACACACATGCAGACACAGACACACATGCATACACAGACACACACATGCAGACACGGAGACACATGCAGACACAGACACACACATGCAGACACAGACACACATGCAGACACAGACACACACATGCAGACACAGACACACACATGCAGACACAGACACACATGCATACACAGACACACACATGCAGACACGGAGACACATGCATACACAGACACACACATGCAGACACGGACACACATGCATACACAGACACACATGCAGACACAGACACACACATGCAGACACAGACACACACATGCAGACACAGACACACATGCAGACACAGACACACACATGCAGACACAGACACACACATGCAGACACAGACACACACATGCAGACACAGACACACATGCATACACAGACACACACATGCAGACACGGAGACACATGCAGACACGGACACACATGCAGACACAGACACACACATGCAGACACAGACACACATGCAGACACAGACACACATGCAGACACAGACACACAAATGCAGACACGGAGACACATGCAGACACGGAGACACATGCAGACACAGACACACACATGCAGACACGGACACACATGCAGACACAGACACACATGCAGACACAGACACACACATGCAGACACGGAGACACATGCAGACACAGACACACACATGCAGACACAGACACACATGCAGACACAGACACACACATGCAGACACAGACACACACATGCAGACACAGACACACATGTATACACAGACACACACATGCAGACACGGAGACACATGCATACACAGACACACACATGCAGACACGGACACACATGCATACACAGACACACACATGCAGACACAGACACACACATGCAGACACAGACACACATGCAGACACAGACACACACATGCAGACACAGACACACACATGCAGACACAGACACACATGCATACACAGACACACACATGCAGACACGGAGACACATGCAGACACAGACACACACATGCAGACACGGACACACATGCAGACACAGACACACACATGCAGATACAGACACACATGCAGACACAGACACACATGCAGACACAGACACACACATGCAGACACGGAGACACATGCAGACACGGAGACACATGCAGACACAGACACACACATGCAGACACGGACACACATGCAGACACAGACACACATGCAGACACAGACACACACATGCAGACACAGACACACATGCAGACACGGAGACACATGCAGACACAGACACACATGCAGACACAGACACACATGCAGACACGGACACACACATGCAGACACGGACACACACATGCAGACACAGACACACATGCAGACACAGACACACACATGCAGACACAGACACACATGCAGACACAGACACACACATGCAGACACAGACACACACATGCAGACACAGACACACATGCAGACACAGACACACACATGCAGACAAAGACACACACATGCAGACACAGACACACACATGCAGACACGGAGACACATGCAGACACAGACACACATATGCAGACACAGACACACACATGCAGACACAGACACACACATGCAGACACAGACACACACATGCAGACACAGACACACACATGCATACACAGACACACACATGCAGACACAGACACACACATGCAGACACAGGCACACACATGCAGACACAGACACACACATGCAGACACAGACACACCCATACATGCACAGACACACACATGCAGACACAGACACACACATACAGACACAGACACAGACACACACATACAGATACAGACACACACATGCAGACACAGACACACACATGCATACACAGACACACATGCAGACACAGACACACATGCAGACACAGACACACATGCAGATAGAGACACACCCATACAAGCAGAGACACAAATACAGACACAGACACACACATGCGGACACAGACACACACATACAGACACAGACACACACATACAGACACACACATGCAGACACAGACACACACATGCAGACACAGACACACACATGCAGACACAGACACACACATACAGACACAGACACACACATGCAGACACATGCAGACACAGACACACATGCAGACACAGACACAAATACAGACACAGACACACACATGCAGACAAGGACACACACATGCAGACAGACACACACATACAGACACAGACACACACATGCAGACACAGACACACACATGCAGACACAGACACAAATACAGACACAGACACACACATTTAGACAAGGACACACACATGCAGATGCAGACACAGACACATACATTCAGACACACATGCAGACACACACTGACAGACACAGTCAGTAACACAGAGACACACACTGACACTAACACGCACACAGAGACTGACACACACGCGCACGCGAGGTTTGTAATATGCTTTCATGGGGCCTCAAAACATTTCCGGTGAAATCTCGACATCGAATTTTTGGGTGGAAGACAATACTTGCCCTACTTACTATACGTAGTAGAGAAAATAAAAATGTAAATGACTTGAGTGATTTTCAATAGGTATGTTTTGCATTGGATGAAAGCACTGATGTCGGTCTCAAACCAGGGTTTTATAGTGCTCCAAGGTGCCTGCAGATGCTGTAGAGCAAAGTACATGGGGTACATTTTTTCTTTTGACAGTGTGTTCAAGAGTAACATAGATGTGTATGAATAATATAGTTATATATTTCAACTATTTATTTACATTGCAGAATGTGATAGAGGTGCTTAAATGCACTATGGTGGAAATGCAACACAGTGCGCCCTCTGGAAACATTTGCAGCACCTTATCCAAGTTTCTCCCTCTCGGTCCTGCACACCCTCCGCATCATCATCGTCAGACTCGTTTCCCCACTCCTCTCCCAATTCCAGAGCCACAACGTCCTCCTCGTCTTCGGAGGATGCGCTTCCTTTCCTGGTTCGCAATCCCAGGGTTGAGTCTTTGATGCTGTTCAGTGAGCTAATAATTACACAACATCTCCCAGCTCTAGATGAACTGGCTTTCCTCCAGTTTGGACTCATGTCTGCTGCACGGATGAATCTCCCCTTCCAAGCAATCTGCCACTTGTGATACATCTGTAGATTCAGAAGCTTCATGCAATTGCTGAGTTTCTTTTCCATGAATTGCAAACTCCGGGGCCTGAAAATGATGGGGTTGAATGGATGTATCCCCGTTTTGCGAAAGCCACTACTTGCTCTTCCAGCAGTGGTTGCATGTAGATAGGCTTTTCCAGAGTTTCCCTATCTGGTAAACCGCAACCGTTCGGCCAATACGATTTTTCAACCATGTTTTGATCGCCTGACAGTAAAACATCTTCAATGTCTCCATGCAAGCCATGTCAAGGGGTTAAAGTTTCTTAGTGCTGTGAGGCAGGATAGCGTTGTTTGAGGGACATCAAAATATGTTCTGGCTGCCTTAAGATAGGCCATCTCCGTATTTCTGACAGCTGCTACTGCCTTCAGCATGAGCTCTGGACTCCAAGTTCTTCTCTTTTTATTATCATTATGATCATCATCATCATTATTATTATTATTATTATTATTATTATTATTATTATTATTATTATTATTATTATTATTATTATTATTATTATTATTATTATTATTATTATTATTATTATTATTATTATTATTATTATTATTATTATTACTATTATTATTATTATTATTATTATTATTATTATTATTATTATTATTATTATTATTATTATTATTATTATTATTATTATTATTATTATTATTATTAAACACAGATGGTTTATACATAGATCTAGCATAAACAAATAAAAGTACCCTGATTTTGGAGCTGCTTTTATACTTCTAGCATGAACATTGGTAAAATAGAAAAGTAAATCCTAATATGGGGTACCCCAAATTAAGCACCACCCCATATTAGGCTACTTTCCAGCAGGTGTCAGCATCATACAGAGAAGATAAGCACCACCCCATATTCAGCTACTTTCCAGCAGGTGTCAGCATCATGCAGGGAAGATAAGCACCACCCCATATTAGGCTACTTTCCAGCAGGTGTCAGCATCATGCAGGGAAGATAAGCACCACCCCATATTAGGCTACTTTCCAGCAGGTGTCAGCATCATGCAGGGAAGATAAGCACCACCCCATATTAAGCTACTTTCCAGCAGGTGTCAGCATCATGCAGGGAAGATAAGCACCACCCCATATTAGGCTACTTTCCAGCAGGTGTCAGCATCATGCAGGGAAGATAAGCACCACCCCATATTAGGCTACTTTCCAGCAGGTGTCAGCGTCATGCAGGGAAGATAAGCACCACCCTATATTAGGCTACTTTCCAGCAGGTGTCAGCATCATGCAGGGAAGATAAGCACCACCCCATATTAGGCTACTTTCCAGCAGGTGTCAGCATCATGCAGGGAAGATAAGCACCACCCTATATTAGGCTACTTTCCAGCAGGTGTCAGCATCATGCAGGGAAGATAAGCACCACCCCATATTAGGCTACTTTCCAGCAGGTGTCAGCATCATGCAGGGAAGATAAGCACCACCCTATATTAGGCTACTTTCCAGCAGGTGTCAGCATCATGCAGGGAAGATAAGCACCACCCCATATTAGGCTAATTTCCATTCGACGATGCGCTGTGATGAGGTACAGTTAGTTTTCCTTTTGGGCGTTCTCACCAACTTTTTCAAACATTTGCAGTAATGAGACATTTGGGTAGCAACTGGCAGTAGCGTTACGCCTATCTATGCAGCAATGTGGCCCATTTCAGAACAAAGAGCAGCACTGCAAATTTGTCCAACTTACGTACGAACTTGGGTCCTGTTCGAAAACTCATTGAGCCGATTAACTTTTCTTTTCAAGATGACAAAAGTAAATCCAAGATTCATCATCAATAGAGATATTGCAAACCAAATTTGAAGTATCGCCCTATTTTCTGGTTTTTTTCTGCACCAATCAATGTGCTGCTTTTGATCGCGAGTCAGTTTATGTGTAATCCATCGTCAACCAAGTTTTCTCACGTCTAACTGCTGATGTAAAATGTTTTGTATTGACTCGTAGCAATGCCCATAGATCTTCAAGCATTACTGGGACAGTGAGGCTTCTTCGCATTTCTAGGCCGATCGTCACACTGTTTGCCATTCAGGTAATCGTGATCACATCTCAGGCTATGGTAGCCAGCACGTGCGGTTGGTTCATTACTCATGGATTGGCTACCCTGTATCCCCTGCAAATAATCCACCAAAGCTTGCTTACTTTCCCAATAGAATGGGAGGAAAGGTTCTTCAGTTCTGCACAAGGAGAAAACGTGAGAGGTCGTATTTCTTCCAACCACACAGCTCCAAACAAAATCTTCATTTTCTGGGGTCTATCGAGGCGTGTCCACATTAGCGATCACAAAGCGTGCTGGCTTGATGCGCGTGCGCACATGCATGGTGGCCAGGAAACCTTGCTCTACTAGGTACATAGGTTCTTGTTGTTAGCTAATGCTGGATTTCTGACAATGAAGTCATTAATCCTCTTGCTCTCCAATATTTTTCACTGATGGATGGGGCACTAGAAGTGGCTGGGCATATTTGAAGGTGGTCTCGGTCCATTTCCTCTTGCAGATCACATAGAGGACAGAGTGGTGAAGAATATATCCCAATTCTGTTTAAATGTTTTGCCAGACAATCATGTCCTGTAATCAACCTGAAGGATGCAACTGCTGTTTTTCGAGGATACTCAGGAATCACTGTTTGAATGTTTGGTAGTTCTCATCTTTTATTCTTTGATTTTCATAGTAATATTTTGCAATAATTTTTTTGAATTCAGAGTTGACTAATCTTTTAGCTGCATAAAATGGTAAATTAACTATAGATTTTTGTACACCGCTGGTACCCTTTTTTGCAAGAAAATCAGCTTTCTCATTACCACTCAGTCCACAGTGAGCCGGTATCCATTGGAAGACTAGGTGTTTTTGAAGTGCTGTTAGGTGGCTAAACATCTTCCAACATTCTATAATAGTTTGGTTTTTTGGTGACAACTTGGAAGTAATTGCTATAATTGCTGCCCTGGAATCTGAGAGAATAACTGCTTGCTGAAAATGTGAAATTCTGTACAAAAGATTTTGTAGGGCCATTCGAATTGCTTCAATTTCTCCATCAAAGTTAGTAGTTCCATAACTTAAAGATTTGTAATAGGAAAAGAGGTAACATGTGACTCCAGCACCTGCTCCATCTTGGTTTGATATCAATGATCCATCAGTATAAATATGGAGCCATTCGTGTTCTGGAAATCTAGTATGGATTGTCTCTAATGCCAATAATTTTAGAACACTAGTTGGAGTATCACTTTTTTTAACTTCTTCTGTCAGGTGTAAATAATATGTGATGTCTAATGTATGTGTTGGATTGACTTTAGATAGGAAGTTTTCCTTTGAATTAGGAAGGTGTACATTTTTCTTGATGTCTTGAATTTTGGAAAGAAAGCTCTCCTGAGTCTTTAGTGTATGTGTCAAATTTCTCTTGTGCCATGTATTGAATGGGAGTCTGATCAACTTTTTGTGTTGAATAAGATCCGCTTTTTCTTTTTCATATTCAATGGGATATTGGTTGGTTAGTATTTCCATAGCTGCTATTGGTGTGGTTTTGATAGCACCTGTAATTAATCTCAGACTTTGGTTTTGAAAGATTTGAATTTTTTTTGTGTTTGCTGTTACAAGAACTTCGCTGCAGTAAGTAAACAATGGTTTTATATATATATTATATGTTGTGTTAAGCGTTGCTCTGGAACATCCCCACTTCATTCCTGTTAGACGTTTTAACAGTGAAAGGCGCCTCTCTGCTCTTTGTATTACATTTTCTATTTGTTTGGTCCATGTAAGTTTGGTATCAAATGTAACTCCTAAATACTTTGCTTCCTTTGTTTCTGGTAATTGTTGACCCTCAAAATTTAGTTTTATTTTTAGTGTTTTTTTTTTCTTAGTGAAAAGATTTGGTAGTTTGATTTTGTTGTATTAACAGTCATTAAATTTTCTTTGGTCCACCTCTGTAAGACATAGGTTCTTAAAAGCGCTAATAATGGAAACCGCATTACTAAGTAGAGCTAGTTTCAAAATTAGACCAACAAACTCTGGCAGCTGATAGATAACATTATTTCAACACTTTTTGTTCAGGAAGGTTTTTGCTGCGGTGCTTCGTTTAAGTGTTAGACGAGTTATTGTCATAGATTACTGCCTCCCACCCAG
Organism: Tenodera sinensis; assembly: GCA_030765045.1. Lineage (NCBI taxonomy): Eukaryota > Metazoa > Arthropoda > Insecta > Mantodea > Mantidae > Tenodera > Tenodera sinensis. The sequence continues at coordinate 24,820,424 of CM060966.1, read as the reverse complement.
TTTAAGTATTTACAGCAAAATCAACAATGTGAATTAGTACTGCATTTATCCTAGTAAGGCACACAATCTTAATCCAAGAAACAAACACAGAACACAAACAAAACACGAACATCTCATTGTTTACAGTTAATCACAGCTTTACTAGTTCAAGTAAATGTTGCAACGCACGCCCATTGCGATTAAAACAGAGTGCATCGACGTGCCCTATTTTGCTGTACTCACAAAGAGTACCCATTTCTCTGCTTTAAAAGTTTGTCCCTCTAATTTTGAACAGTAAAGCTATGATTTAACTGTAAACAATGAGATATTTGTGTGTTTTGTGTCTGTTTCTTGTATTAAGACTGTGTGACTTACTAAGATAAGTGCAATACTAATTCACATTGTTGATTTTGCTGTAAATACTTAAACTGGGTGTGAGACAGTCATCTATGACAATAACTCGTCTAGCGCTTAAACGAAGCACCGCAACAAAAAGCTTCCCTTAACAAAAAGTGCTTAAAATAATGTTATCCATCAGCTGCCAGAGTTTGTCAATCTAACTTTGGGTGAGTGAGTATCGTTTAAGTGCCCGTCAAGAGCTAGGTCATTAGGGCCCTAAGTCCAAAGAATAAAACAAGCGAAAAATACAACCTTACCCTAAAAAGCTAAAAGGTGAAAGTTAAAATAACTAAAAACTGTTAAAATATCTAAAACCGAGAGCTAAAACAGTTAAAAGTTAACAACTGGTAAATACATAACTTTCTAAAACCTAAAACTGATAAAATCTTTAAAACTAAGAGTCAATATCCGCCAAGATAAAAGCAACTTACACTTGCTTGCAAAAATCAATCTTGGCAACAAACCGCAGTGCTGCATTGACAGCTACTGCGTCGTTGCTTAAAACAGATCACAGTGTAAGGCCCAGGCCAAGGGACTAACGCTCACGACCGTATTGCGGACAATCAAGAAGGGCATGTACTACGGAGTGGAACATTGCACGTCCGACAGACAGGCTCCGGATCACAACGAAATAGATGTCCATGCGTGGCTCGAGTGTGGCCTATCCTCAGGCGGGTTAAAATCACCTCCTCACGCCTGGAATCCCTGCAGCTGGTCTGCCAGGATTGTACAGTGTCCTTTATTGTCCGTAACTGAGTGCCAGCTAACGCTTCCCAAGATTGCTGCCAGTGAGTAAATAGATGGCGACGAAAATATTTCTGCGCATCTACATAGAGTAGCGTACGGGTGGAATATTCCGGAAGGCGGCATGCAGACTTTGCACCCGCATCCGCTGCCTCGTTGCCCGGAATACCCACATGGCCTGGGATTCACGTAAAAACAAACTGGTATCCGCGAGACAGTAGTTGCGAGATAACGTCTGAATTTTAATAATCAATGCCGAGGTGCCGATAAACTGTTGCAGGGCCTGGAGAGCGCTAAAAGAGTCGGAACAGATAATAAAACTTCCAGGACCTGAACTGGAGATAAAAAGAAGGAAATAAAATATGGCAAACAGCTCGGCGGTATATACTGAACTGGCGTCTGGAAGGCGGTACTTGCGAACGTCGCCATGGCATACAAAAGCGGAACCCGTCGCACTACCCATCTGTGAGCCATCAGTAAATACCGGAGTATAAATCCGGTATCGGCCCAGAACTGCGGTGAAAAGTTGGTGAAACACCGAGTGAGGGGTAGCTAACTTCGCACAGCTCGACAGCTCCAGGTCAAAGCGTGCACGCTGGAGCTGCCATGGAGGGCATCGGCCATGCGAATGCCGCTCTACAGCTGGCAATCGTAGATCGTGTGCGGCCAGCAGTTCTCGAAACCTGATGCCGCTTGGACGGGAGATAGTTGTATTCCGCAAAGTCGTCAACATACAGTTGTTGTTATTTAGTTTAATTTAGGTTAGTAACTTCTGCACATACTATTGTGAACAAATTGTAATTAATAAGCTTCAATAAATCAAAATATCCGCACACTACGTCCAAATATACGAAATTAGGCATCTGGACATAGCTGGCAAATATTATTTTATTTTTTAGCGACATTGGGATTCCGCTACGAGCAACACTGGAATGCCGTTGACGACCACGGCGAAAAGCGTTACATTGAGAATCGACCCCTGGGGTACACCATTCTCCTGGATTCGTTCTTGTGAAAGTGTATGGGCAATGCGGACACGAAGTCGGCGAAGTTGTAAAAAATTAAAAACAAAGAGAGATAGATGGCCGCGTAAACCGTAGTCGTGTAAATTACGGAGGATACTATAGCGCCATGTAGTGTCGTAAGCCTTCTGCAGGTCGAAGAAGACCCCCACGACATGCTGCTTCATGAGAAAGGCATTCTGGATGTAAGCCTCCATGCGAGTAAGGTTGTCGACACTCGAGCGATGACGACGAAAACCGCACGAACATTGCTCAGCAAGTTATTTGTCTCTAGCCACCACACTAAGCGAATGTTAATCATTACTTCCAAGGTCTTACAAAAGACACTCGTCAGGCAGATACGGCGGTAGCTAGAGGGAAGTGTCCGGTCCTTCCCGGGCCGAGGGATAGGGATGACAGTACCCTCGCGCCAGGAAGAAGGGAAAACCTGCTGAAGCCAGATGCGGTTGTAGATGTTCAACAGGAAGGTGAAAGCCTCAGGTGGAAGATGAAGCAGCATTTGTCGGTGAATGTCATCAGGCCCACGAGAAAAGTCCTTCGCGAGAGACAAAGCATGGGCTAGCTCCGCCTCCGTAAAACGAGCGTTGTACGGTTCACTAGTCACTTTATATAAAATGGGCTAATATCCTTCATCGATATTCCATCACTTGCCAAGGTCATAACCAAGAAAACATCAGTAAAGGAGGTTTTGCGCGGATGCATGATTGGTTTGGACCCCCTTCCGGAACCGTCGGCGTCAGCCTTCCATCCGGGGGTCAAAGGATAAAAGACACCACAATCTCCACGGTCTGTGCCGCCATGGAGACCCCTCCGTGACTGACCTCAAAGCGTACTTCAGAGGGACTACCCTCCGATCAACACTGCTTGTCAGCATGGGTAAACCGTTCACCACGTGACACCTCGGCTTTATGCCCCCACCACAGGAATAACCGCCTGTGGCTCCCCGCTTTAAGCCAGGCTGTCTCAACGGAGTCAGCGTGGATTCAGAGGACTTCGGGTTGATTACACCGGGGTTCCGTCAGCGGTAACACTAACCCGACGGCACGCGGCCGTGCCCTCAAGGAGCTACGTGGGTGTACATGATGTGTGGACGGGCTCCACACCTAAGGCTACACATGGGGGCAGTAGGGAGCGTCCTGAGCACACAAGTCGGGTACCGCGCCGAAAACCCTGAGACAGGAACACGGAGATGGGAAAGATCCCTGCTGGTGAGACAGCAGTTATAAATCTAACTTTGGGACACTGTGTATATATGTTTGTATATAGTGATTTATAATAAGGATGCATTTGTGAGAGTAAAGATCTCGGTGATTAAATAAATTACTCTTTTGTTACAATTGACTGATCATGTTTAGAAACTAGAAATGAACATATTTACGACATGGTTTACAAGTGACAATACATATTATGGTGATAAAAGGGTTATATTTCAGTCTATATTCTTGTTCTATTCCTATGTTCAGCAATAGGCTAGTAAAGGTAAATTAAACAATTATCATAGTTTGAGTTCGAGGGAAAATATGCTACTTTATTTATACAATTACTTAGTTATTCCACTTATCATTTATTTCTTCATTTATTTACTTTTGCTTGTATGCAGCAACAAAAATTAATATCGTTTTTTTAAATAGTACATTTTTGGATTCAGGGGGGCCTCTAAACCTATATTTCCGGTGAAATACCGAGGAAGTCACAAGTTTGTTGAACCTGAAGGTGCCCGCATTTAGCGCTGGTGTTCCGTGGTAACAGAACAGGTCCGAGGTTTTCCCTGAGAAGGCGAATGTGCAACACTAAGGTTGCCTTGGAGGGCACCACATAGTACGAGTATTAACCAAAGAAACCTTAACACGTTGCAAATTTTAGTATTTAACAAATGTTAAAGGAAAAGAAGATTACTTTCCATTCGTATAACGCTCTCTACCATGTCTTGTTTATTAGTAGATATACACACCGCGTTTATCTTCTCTCCTACAGGATGCAGCCAGTCAGTACGTCATTCAACAGTGACATATGAAACAGGAGATGTACTTCTAATCGCCTTTACGGCAATGGTGCCAAACTTGCAACCTGCATTCACGCTAGATTAAAGCAAACAACTCTCTCAAAATAGTGCAATTTAAATGTTATTTTCAGTTCATGCAGTATATTTAGCTTATAAAACATAAATGATGTTTTCAACTACTTCGTCTTTCTTCCACTCATCATTTTCTCCATTTTCTACATTTTTCAAAAACACCACCAGTCTTTTGGTGTTAAGTGATAAATCCTTGAGCATTAAATCGTGCAATTCTTGTAACAATAAGTCGGCTGTTGCATTTCTTTAAGTATTCATTTTACTTAGGCCCAAGCTAGTTCTATGGGATTGAGATCACACATGTATGGGGGCAAGTAAATGACAATGTGGCCCAATAAAACCACAAATGTGTCCAATTTAAGAGCCTCTTTAGGTTTCTTTGTTTCACTTACCCTATAAAGATCTGTTTTACACACACAACTGTCACTCTGAATACAACACAATATCATAGCAGATTTCACAACACTCCTAGGTGGAGTATTATCTGCTTCTACATTACTTTTACCATTACTTCCCACACACACACACACACACACACACAACTGTCACTCTGAATACAACACAATATCATAGTAGATTTCACAACACTCCTAGGTGGAGTATTATCTGCTTCTACATTACTTTTACCATTACTTCCCACACACACACACACAACTGTCACTCTGAATACAACACAATATCATAGTAGATTTCACAACACTCCTAGGTGGAGTATTATCTGCTTCTACATTACTTTTACCATTACTTCCCACACATACACAACTGTCACTCTGAATACAACACAATATCATAGCAGATTTCACAACACTCCTAGGTGGAGTATTATCTGCTTCTACATTACTTTTACCATTACTTCCCACACACACACACACAACTGTCACTCTGAATACAACACAATATCATAGTAGATTTCACAACACTCCTAGGTGGAGTATTATCTGCTTCTACATTACTTTTACCATTACTTCCCACACACACACACACACACACACAACTGTCACTCTGAATACAACACAATATCATAGTAGATTTCACAACACTCCTAGGTGGAGTATTATCTGCTTCTACATTACTTTTACCATTACTTCCCACACACACACACACAACTGTCACTCTGAATACAACACAATATCATAGTAGATTTCACAACACTCCTAGGTGGAGTATTATCTGCTCTCAGCCTCACCGATATGTGTCCTGTGTAACGATCCAGCAGAAATGAATTAAGAACACTTGAAGACCTGTGAAGCATTAAGATCAGAAGAAACTACAGTTCAAAAGTATTGGAAAGCACGAATGCTAATGGCTTCATTGCCAGATGCAAGGCACTAGAAAACAACAACAACATTACTTTTACCATTACTTCCCACACATACACAACTGTCACTCTGAATACAACACAATATCATAGCAGATTTCACAACACTCCTAGGTCGAGGATTATCTGCTTCTACATTACTTTTACCATTACTTCCCACACACACACAACTGTCACTCTGAATACAACACAATATCATAGCAGATTTCACAACACTCCTAGGTGGAGTATTATCTGCTTCTACATTACTTTTACCATTACTTCCCACACACACACAACTGTCACTCTGAATACAACACAATATCATAGCAGATTTCACAACACTCCTAGGTCGAGGATTATCTGCTTCTACATTACTTTTACCATTATTTCCCACACACACACAACTGTCACTCTGAATACAACACAATATCATAGCAGATTTCACAACACTCCTAGGTGGAGTATTATCTGCTTCTACATTACTTTTACCATTACTTCCCACACACACACAACTGTCACTCTGAATACAACACAATATCATAGCAGATTTCACAACACTCCTAGGTGGAGTATTATCTGCTTCTACATTACTTTTACCATTACTTCCCACACATACACAACTGTCCCTCTGAATAGAACACAATATCATAGCAGATTTCACAACACTCCTAGGTCGAGGATTATCTGCTTCTACATTACTTTTACCATTACTTCCCACATAAAACTGGTGACAAGTTCGGTTTTACAAAAGAAATTAAGAGAAATTAGCAGCGAGTAAACAGCGTGAATAATATTGGAGGTGATTTGGCAAGGTCACCAGCAGAGTAACGTTTGCGCGGATGTTTGCAAAACTCAGGTTACACTGCGTGGAATATCTCTCGCTGCCCTTCACTCCCCTTAGAGCATGAGTTCACCGGAAATATATGTTTTGAGGGCCCCTGAATAAGTAGATTAAAAACCAAAGTTGTTATTTATAATATATAAATGCGACACGAAGATTTAAAAGAAAAGTTCTTCTTTAACCTAATCTACCCTTTACATGGAACATTTTTCTTAAGCTTTTATTGGCTTTATCACGTTTTTGTGAAAGAAAAATGAAATTACAAGTTGTACGGGAGCGTAGTAAAATCATTTCGTGCGCGTTAATACGGATATGGTGAGTAATAAACACTGGGAAGGAGTCGTAAAATGTGACAGTTAACCGTTCTTCTTCCTTACCTGATTACCCTCCCCTTATGTAAGTCTTACAAGCCAGTGCTTAGGGTCAGGCGCCTATCGGGGAGCACAGGAACCTATGGACTGGACAGAGTGAACACCTGGAAGCGGGTGGTCAGCCCAGCACCAGTATGATGATGAACAGGATGATATGAAATGCAGGCGAAATGCATGATTTGAAAGGTGATGATTGAGCAATTGGTGGAATTAGTGGCGAGGGAAACAGGAGAACCCGGAGAAAACCCGACCAGACGCCGCTTCGTCCACCACAAATCCCACATGCGACTCCGTGGATTCGAACCCGGGCCGCCTAGTCGGTAGGCGAACGGTCTAACCGCTCGGCCACGGCGCCGCCTTGTCAATTAACTCCAGACAGAAAATTCTGAGAAATTTCTGCTGCCAAGTTACATTCTTATTAAGTATCTATTCGTTGCACACTTTTACTGTTTTATCCAATATTTGAAATATTTCCGGCGAAATCCCGACATCGAATTTTTTGGGTAGAATACAATACTTCCTCTACTAGAGAAAATAAAAATGATAAGAAAAAGACAAAAGGCGTTAAAAAGAAAAGCCAAATATGACTTCATATGACCAATGAGAACTGTATAATATTAAACATCATTGATAAAATCGTGCTTTGCTTATATTTTCCACGAAAGTAAAACACAAACAAAAATTACGACATGTGATAAAAACTTGGGCCCTGACTATAACTATCACATTCCACATAAAATCCCCATGTATTTACGCATATAAAACCAGCACCGACATTTTACTTGTAATTTTTTTCAATGTTATGTGAATAATTAAACATAACGTGTATGATAAGCCGACCCGAAACCAAATATTGCATTTAAAGTGTGTGTGTGTGTGTTGTTGTTGTAGTGTTTAACGCCCGCTTTTACTACTACGGCACCGCAGGCGGTGACACTGATGATACATGAAGATGGAGCACCGGTGGAATGAGATGGCGGGGGAAACCGGAGCACCCGGAGAAAACCCGCCCTGACGCCGCTTCGTCCACCACGAATACCACATGCGGGTCCCTGGGATCGAACCCGGGCCGCCTAGGTGGTAGGCGAGCGCGCTAACCGCTCGGCCACGGCGCCGCCATGTGTGTGTGTGTGTGTGTGTGTGGGTGTGGGTGTGGGTGTGCGGGTGGGTGTGTGTGTGTGTGTGGGTGTGCGGCTGGGTGTGCGGGTGGGTGTGTGTGTGGGTGTGTGTGTGTGTGTGGGTGTGTGTGTGGGTGTGTGTGTTTGTGTGTGGGTGTGTGGGTGTGTGTGTTTGTGTGTGGGTGTGTGTGGGTGTGTGGGTGTGTGTGGGTGTGTGTGTGTGTGGGTGTGCGGGTGGGTGTGTGTGTGTGGGTGTGCGGGTGTGTGTGTGTGTATACAGTATATGACCAAACGAAAAGATCTTATGCAAAACTTTATACTCATGAAAACCATTTTTGTGGGTTCGGCGAGTATTCAAAACAGAGAGACACCTCTCACACACAGACCTTTCCAAAGTTTTAAAACACGTATTTCTGGTGAAATGTCGATGTCGAATTTTTAGGTTGAAATATGCTTCCCCAACTAAGTGGTAGTAGCAGAAAAATATGCTTTATGTTTCTTTTCATTTTGTAATTCAGGGGTTCTCAAAACAAGTATTTGCGGTGAAATCTCAATATCGAATTTTCGAGTGGAATGTAATATTTCCCCAAGTAACAGTAAGTAGGAAGTAGAGAAAGTAAATAAATATTTTGGTGTATACTCAAGTGACTTTCTCGGTCCTTTGTATGTCTAGAGATCGTGTAATAAGAAAAGTGACATTTCAATAAAATTCACGGCTTCATTTTGACTTGCAACACTCAGAAGAATGTGTGTGAAAGGGAGAGTTCAAGTTTTCCAACCTTGTGTACGCGGGGACTTAGAATATTTTCCTTGCGAAGCGAGCGATTGCAGAGTTCGGCTATTGGGTCACCCTAGTGCGCGGGGACTTCAACATTTTCTTCAGAAACCCATCTCCCTCTAGTATTAATTTATATTTTATGAGTGCTCCTGAACACATTTAACTTGAAATAAGATGTTCTGCATTAAAATGCATTTCTTATAGCTGTAAGGTTTTTAGAACACCCGAATTTCAAATATTGGATAAAACAGTAAAAGTGTGCAACGAATAGATACTTAATAAGAATGTAACTTGACAGCAGAAATTTCTCAGAATTTTCTGTCTGGAGTTAATTGACAAGGCGGCGCCGTGGCCGAGCGGTTAGACCGTTCGCCTACCGCCTAGGCGGCCCGGGTTCGAATCCAGGGAGTCGCATGTGGGATTTGTGGTGGACGAAGCGGCATCTGGTCGGGTTTTCTCCGGGTTCTCCTGTTTCCCTCGCCACTAACTAATTCCACCAATTGTTCAATCATCACCTTTCAAATCGTGCATTTCGCCTGCATTTCATATCATCCTGTTCATCATCATACTGGTGCTGGGCTGACCACCCGCTTCCAGGTGTTCACTCTGTCCGGTCCATAGGTTCCTGTGCTCCCCGATAGGCGCCTGACCCTAAGCACTGGCTTGTAAGACTTGCATAAGGGGAGGGTAATCAGGTAAGGAAGAAGAACGGTTAACTGTCACATTTTACGACTCCTTCCCAGTGTTTATTACACACCATATCCGTATTAACGCGCACGAAATGATTTTACTACGCTCCCATACGAGTTGTAATTTCATTTTTCTTTCACAAAAACGTGATAAAGCCAATAAAAGCTTAAGAAAAATGTTCCATGTAAAAGGTAGATTAGGTTAAAGAAGAACTTTTCTTTTAAATCTTCGTGTCGCATTTATATATTTATATATTATAAATAACTTTGGTTTTTAATCTACTTATTCAGGGGACCTCAAAACATATATTTCCGGTGAACTTTTGTAAAAAAAATCAATTTTTTTATTCAAGGGACCTCAAAACATATTTCCGGTGAAATCTCTACATGGAATTTTTTGGTGAAATACAACAACTCCCCGACTTAATATACGTAATAGAGAAATTGAAATCGAAAGAAATAATATAATAATATCCTAAATAACCAAATGAATGCCTGAATGAATGAATAAATAATTCATAAAATTTTGTCGGAAACACATCCGTGCGTGACCGACAACCGCCACTGCCACTGACACTGACACAGTCACTTCCCCTCCGTTTCCCCTCCGCCGCCGCACATGTTTGTTATTTGTAGTGTTTAACGCCCGCTTTCACTACTACGGCACCGCAGGCGGTGACACTGATGATACATGGAATGAAGATGGAGCACCGGTGGAATGAGATGGCGGGGGAAACCGGAGTACCCGGAGAAAACCCGCCCTGACGCCGCTTCGTCCACCACGAATACCACATGCGGGTCCCTGGGATCGAACCCGGGCCGCCTTGGTGATAGGCGAGCGCGCTAACCACGGCCACGGCGCCGCCGCCGCCGCCGCACAGCGACAGCGTCCTCTACACGACAGAAAGGGAACTAAACCCAATAGCCGAACACCTACCTATTCCCCTTGCACCTACAAGGAAATAAGCAAGAAGATAAATTGTGCAAATGTTTATTTTAACTAACACGAAGAAGATATAGAAATAAGAGTTTGTAAGAATGGTTAGCACAAAAGTAGAGAAAGTCATGTGAGTGCAACACATCAGATTTTTCACTTATGTGTTATGTGGTTGATAACTACAATGCCTTTAAATTCAATTCTCTTGTACATAGCCACAGCACTAGACACAGAAATGACTTACACAGGCCATGTAACTCCATGTACATTTATTAGAAAGGTCTCTGCTACTCCGCCATACAAATATATAATGGTCTTCCTTTAGCTTTAAAATTACTGTGTAACCCAAGAGACTGTTTAAGATTTAAAAAGGAATTGAGAAAGTTTTTGCTAGCACATTCTATTTACAGAATAAAGGATTACTATACTATTAGTTCTTTCAACCACTAGTTCAACCCTATTATAATGATTGTGTTTAGGTGTCGGGAAAAAAAAGGGCGGCGCCGTGGCCGAGCGGTTAGCGCGCTCGCCTACCACCTAGGCGGCCCGGGTTCGATCCCAGGGACCCGCATGTGGTATTCGTGGTGGACGAAGCTGCGTCTGGGCGGGTTTTCTCCGGGTTCTCCGGTTTCCCCCGCCATCTCATTCCACCGGTGCTCCGTCTTCATTCCATGTATCATCAGTGTCACCGCCTGTGGTGCCGTAGTAGTAAAAGCGGGCGTTAAACACCACACACACGTTGGGAAAAGAAACTGTATGAAATTGCATGGTTGTGTGACGTGTTCTATATCCTTGAGCCTGGCTCATTCTAGGATCCAAAGAACAAGATGTAATACAATACAATTACTTCACTCTTTGCTTTATATTGTCCAAAGCGTAAGCAAGAATTAAAGGCAAGCAGAAATGGTTTCTGTTTAAACCAAAGATTACATAACACATTTCCTTAATTTGACTAACACTTCCTTACAATTAGTACCGTCAAAATCAATAGTCCCGCCCCCTATCCCTCTCTCTCTCACACACACACGCACACACAAACTGAGACATTTAATTCTGAAAATTATTTCCATGTTTCCTTATAGATGCCATTCTTCCTTCAGGTGTTTATGCTTGTGCAAATGCAGAACTGCCAACAATGGCTAACAAATATCGTCAATTGGTTCAGTGTAATCGAGGGATACTGAAACCAAGCTGTGGAATCTAGGCTGGCAGTCCTCATAGCGCATGCGCAGTACAGGTAACATGGCCACGTCTGTTGTCCTTACACCATACAAAGGAAGACGTTTCCCAAGATAATTATATCATTTTCTTTCACTTTTATCATTCTTTCAATTCTGTTCCTAGTATTCCACTTTCACCAATTCTCAATTAACATGTAAACGCATAGCTCACAATCACGCGTACGAAATTTGTTAACTAATTACATTCTTAAATTTAACTTAATGTTCATATATTAATGCAAAGAATTTAATAATATAAGTGGTTATTTTGTATAATAGCAGCTTGGCCTCGTCCCTTCTTCAAATTACTTTACCAAATATCAAAACAACTTCCTTATATGTATATTAAGGAAAGCCTTTTTTCTCATTCAGTTGCCGGACAAATTTGCGAAAATAAAGATGGACGTTCCCATTGTTTAGAAAAGGTAAGCGCGTGTTAGACATGCATATGTACAGACATTAAGAACTTGCATCATTCTGCAGATTTCGCTTCATTCGAGTGTCTTAAACACGTTTTCAATCAATTAAGTTCACGTTATACAGACGGTAGGTAAGTAGGTACCTAGCCAAGCTGTTGTCCCATGGAATCAGGATTTAGTATGTTGGAGCCATTTCGTGGCAATATTGCTCCATCCGTAACACTGTTGGGGATACATATCATTTCCACGGCTGCGAGTCTGTCTCGCTTTTTATTCTTTCATTCTTCTAACAATCCGCGCAGGACGCTGCTGTACCCACAATGTCAATATGTACATATATCCATATATAATGTGAATTTAATTGAAAATAATTGATTGAAAACATGTTTAAGACACCCAAGTGAAGTTAAATGTGCAGCATTATGTAACTTCTTAATGCCTGTAGGTATATCTAAAACGAGTTTGCGTTTTCTAAGACTACGCAACAATGGGAACGTCCATCTTTATTTTCGCTGATTTGTCAGGCAACTAAATGAGAAAAAAGGTTTACAAAATATATAACAACTTATTTTAATGTTTGGTAAAGTAATTTCAACAAGAGGTACATTGTGAAATGGAGTAACACTTTTGTCACTATTTAGAACCACTAGAATGTCCCCAAACACTGTAGAAAGACTTTCTTGGTTGCATTTAGATTGGGCTTTCCGGCTTTCATTACTTGAGAATATAAGTCACATAAAATGAATACTTTCCCTACTTCAATTTGACCACCACTTTGTCCTATCATTCATTTTTTTTTCTTTTTTTAAGTTTTGATGCATTTTTAAACACTATTATCTTAGACTGAAATGTTAAGAAGGTAGACGCCGGTTCCGTATGGAAGCTGCGTTAGGGATTCCTGGATAGTAATCGAGAAATAATAGTGGGCGATCATTACTAAACATCTGTAATAAAGGAATTATAAAATATTCTTTGTTGTTAGCGCTTGCAGCAAACTTTAGCATTTGTAGATCAATAATTTATTAGGGGGCGTGAACTAATTTAAGGACGCGAAGGGGGCGCACGCCCAAAAAGATTGAGAAACACCACTCTATATGGACCCGTCTGCTCAATTTCGAACAGAAATAGAAATATCACAAAATTCGTTCGATTATTCAGTAACTCCATAGCACAGTTTTTATTCAAAATCACACATGGAAACTTCCTGGATCTAAATACGCGTTATGGCAAGAAATTTAAAACGTAACTTAAAAAAAATTCTACGCATAATATCTTGTTAAAAAAATACAGGCAAATTTACTACCGCGATAGTGAAACGTCATTTCTTAGTTTCTGTATAGAAGTTCAGTAAGTTCTGCATGTAACAGAAATCAAGAAAAAATATGAATAAAATGTATTATGCTGAAGCATCAACTAATTTTTTCCGTCACTTACACTCTATTACAGCAAAAGTAGGAATAGATAATTACCTGACCGCCACTCGTACACTGGAATCTTCGTCTGCAGAAGACATGGTTGAAAATGTTTAAGAATTAGCTAGTTGACCAATATTTGCTCCGTTTCATTATTTACATAACCATTAAAAGTCCTGCTTGCAGTATATCACAGCCATAGTTAACACACAAAGGTCTGGTACTCTTGCATACATAAGTTAAAATATTCACACTAGGAATGACAGCCTACACGAATTCTCTTTTATCCATATGACAACCTTTTGTTTTCTCACAATGCTCTTATCGACACTCATGGCAACCATAGAGGTAGGCATTCCGGCGAATCGCGCTGCTATTGGCTGTCGCTCATTACGTCACCGGGAATACTGGTTTACCGCGATAGTTAAAGCACTGCATTGGTTTGTGCTATTGTCCAGTATAAAACGTCGCATAAATGTAAAAATAGACGGAATATTTCATTAAGTGTAAAGAAATAACAAGCCCTGGGTGCTACAATAACATTTTCCTCTTGTCATAGGACATATCAGCACGAGATCGCCGATGTGAAGACAGGGCGGTACGAAAGAGAGTATTATCTAATTTATCAGCTTTATCTCCAAAGAAATCTGAACAGTCAACAAATGTTAATATCATATGTTGCATAAATTAAAAAATTATAATCTGGTTATTATCACCACCACCACCACCACCATTATTATTATTACTATTATTTAAATATCGTCGTAATTATCTTTATTATTATACTTAGACAATATCTCTAATCCTCAAATGTATAAAACAAATTCCAAATTAATTACATACAGAAATACTGTCTTAAGAATACGCATATTTATTAACTACCAGCTCATTGTCCTTGCTGGTACTTGCCACAGCAGTCTCCCATGTGTTACCATGCCAGTTTGGAATCTTTGTGAAGGCACATCATCGCTTTTTAATTCTCTTCTTAATGCCAATCCTAGAAGCTCGTGTTTTAAATCCCGTTCGTAATCTTCGGGAAGGAAATGAACTGAATAAATTCTTGCATTATTGACATTAATTGGATCAGCCCTTTTACACCGAGACACCCATTCGTGCTGTAATGTTACAGTGATATTTTTTAGAGGTGGCGCGTGACCTTGTCACTCGCGCATATCCGAGCATCACGCAAAGCGATGGTGGGGGTAAGTTTCCACCAGCAGCCAGCTGGCTAGTAGGCTGGAAGTAGAAGAGATACTAACCGGACACCCCTTTTATCTTGCAATAGACAAGTGGACTCGACCATGAACTACTGCGCAACATTACGACACACGCCACCTCTAAAAAATACCTCTGTACATCCTTAGAAAATTTATGATAAACTACATCCGTAGTACATGAAGCATATTTACATGCAGCAACAGAGGAATGATTTCTACTTTTACTCATTGTACTACAGAAGGTCCACCACCAGGAATATATACTGGATAACTGCATTGTGTTCTTTATTTTAACAGATAGGCCTGGGATTGGGATATTAACAATGTGCTTCATGTTATAAAAGTACCCTTATTTCACTTGGTCCCGTGTATTCCAAGCCTCGCATGTGTTCCTAATGACGTCACGCTGCTTCGGTACGCAGCCTTTGCAACTTTGGAGGAAGATCAGAAAGTAGTTTATACGAACACTTGGAACTGATACACGATAGTCGTGTAAAATTGGATGAACTGGAATTCTCATCATTTGGAGACTTCAAGAGTTGGAAAGAAGGAACTGAGGTGGCAGAGGTAGCAGAGACATTGAGCATTGCAGTATCTTTGCTGCAAGAGAACTCGCATGAATAAGTGCTAATGTGAGTTATTTTAAATTATACTATTTACTAAAATTAAAATTGCAGCTAACAGTACCTGAGAGTGACGGTTTAACTGAGAAAAATATATCTGTGTGTAATATTGGTATATTCTATTTGAGTGCACCCCAAGCCAGTCCTCCCAGAGGGGATAAAATCCCTATGCTGGTACAGGGGATCGAACTCGGGTCCTCTGCACCAGAGGCAAGCGCGCTACCAACTGCGCTACGGAGGCGGTTTCCGTGTCAGTTCTTTAAAAGAAATGGGGCAAAATTGTATCCACATATGTATGGGCATCAACTGTCGACTCAAAAAAATTCAGCCTAAAACTGTTTCCCCACTAATGGTGCACCATACACCTGGCGAGCTGACTGAGTTAACACATACGAATCATACACAAATACACATCGTGCAGTAGAAAACAATTACTGAGCTATAATACACTTTGTAACTAAGTACAGGAGTAAATAATAAAGCACACTAGTAGTAATACAGCCACACGATATCGTGTCAACTCAATACTGATTGTGAGCAGAGAAAAACAAATGATACTCGTGACCTTGTCTATATCAGCTGCTGGTGACGCGTTTCTGTGTGCACAGTGGAAAAACACAGCTTACGGTTCACATGTATTTGGATCTCTCTGTAGAATGGGGTGCTGAGAACCATAGCAGTTAGAGAATCCATAAAAAGTCACTCATACTCTATAGTTAAACCAGTTTAGATCAATCAATGTTAATTGTTCTTCACATATGCCATACACAGAACAAAGCTGATAACGAGAGTAATAAGATTGTAAACTTGCTACCTAAATACTTTTTACAACTACTGAAATTGATTATAATCCATTTAAAATTGTCTATATTTTAAGTGAAAATAGATATGACCTAGCCCCTAGGCACACTCATTACTTAGGCTACATAAAATACTGCTATTCATTGCATTGTATTTTTATTTATTTCTAGGACATACACAGTGGGAAGCTGGAGTTGTGATTGTGGGAGTAAAACTAACAAGCTGTTGGCGTCCAGTACTGTATTTCATCGCATACTTGCCACACTTTCTCGTTCTGGTTATCGTTGCTCTTACCGATTGTGTTGAACGAGCCTATACTTATTATTTTGCAATGTGAACTTATAACAGTGTCGGATTTAGGAGTTATGTATGTTCAATATAAATTATTTTGTGATGTAAACTTATAAAATGTTGGTATTCAGGAGTTATGTATGTTACATTTTCATAATTTTCAGACATAAAATGTTAAAACTGTTAATATTCAGAGGAAGTTATGAGTTCAGAACCCAATTATTTTGTGATGTAACTCAAAAAAGTGTTGGTATTCTGAAGGAGTAGTGTGTGTTCAATGTCAATTATTTTGTGATGAAAATTTATAAAAGTGTGTATTCAGAAGTTTAGGACTTGTAAATTACCTATGTAAAACTAGGTAAATAAAGTGTTGTTTATTAAATGGGGAAAAAGTTGTTCATACTTTCTTCATAAAGTGAAAATATACAGCGCAACCATTTTGCAAAGAATAAATTATTTATGAGCGGCTGTGATAACTTTCAGTAGCTAGTGTACAATAATGGGAGTAATTCTGGGATTACAATGAACGAAACGTAATACAATTACTAGTTTAGCGACATTTCTTACTTCACCATCTTGGCAGTTTGCAAACTGATGGCATCAACATTCAAGAATATATTACAATACGCTAAATACTCTACTTTCTCTGGTAAACTGAACAGATAGCAGTGATGGCATGTTATCTTTAATATTCCAGGTGTTGAGAAATCTTTATTTTATTATGCAGTGATTGCTTGCCTATAAATCAAGTTGGTGTGACTGACCATTATGTGATGTTAGTTACACAAACCTGTGTGTCTGTTTTAAGTATAAATTTTGGCAATCCATCATTTGTTACTTCCTACACCAGCAACAATTCTTTTGAAGTGAGAGGGATGAGGTAAACTGCACTTTAAGCAGCAGGATAAGTAAAAAAAAAAAAAAAAAAAAAAAAAACAGTGCATGAACATATAACTGAATCACAAGGGTATATTTTTGTTTCATTAACAGAAGCTGTACACACATGTTTATCTTCTTCCTGTTACACAGTGGGTTTTACTCTGCATTTCATGTGCAATATACTCTACCTGATCACATACGAATAGTTTATACTGACTTAAATGACTCACCAGATTTTCAAATTAAGTCCAATCATTACTGAGATTGAAAGACACTGTTGTTATACACACACCTTTTTAAAACACTTTAACTTCTAAAGAAACTAACACTTTGAAATCTACAATGTGCTCAAGCACTGCCATAAAATCACTTTCATACACAAACAGTAAGTAGTTTTCACTTTCAATCATAACAAATGGAGAGAACACCGTTTTTAGAAGTTCCCAAATGACAAAATCTTCTTGTTTTGACACCATTCTCTGAAAGCTACCTCTTCCTGAAGTCTCTGCTATCACCTTTCTCCAGGATCCTTCTGAATTGATGCTAATGCTGTGCTGAAATATTTCGGTTGGTTCTCAAGGATAGTTGGTGTGCATCTTCTTTGAGCTAATAACGTTATAATTTGACTTGCAGCCACAACACAACAGCTCTGCGGCTCTGAAACAACAGAAATAGGTCACCTGGTGATAGCATTTGTAAGAAATACAGGTTATTTCAAATCTCAAAAAAATTATAGCTTACCTTATTTCATAAAAAATGCAGTAAACAAGCCACAGCTCCTTCAATAACAAACTGACAGCCATATTTGCAGCAAGTGTCACGTGACGCCCAGCTGTGCGCCCAGCCATGTTAGTCACGTGACTCCAATACTTCGGCTTTCTTCGCCGCTGGACCGGTGTGCAATATACGGTTAAGTGATCGACACTCACGCATAAGCACAAGACAAAAGCTGCAATCACTACTGCTGGTTTCAAAACGACCAACTTAACAAACAAAATGTTTAACTTAAAACACCCAGTAAAATAAAATTACTGAAAATTAATTATAAATTTATATGGACTGCATAATATACGTCATAAAATTCTTATTGTGTGAAATAATTCTGTAATAAATTAACGCTATACTGTGGAAATAGATGCGTATTGGCTGCTTTGTTTAAATAATCATGCTCCATCTATTGGGAATGACGTGAAACTACAGGAATTCCACATGTTGAACAGGTGACGGGGAAAGGAAAGTTGACAGCTGTTGACGAGTGTCAAGTATTGTTTGAAAATAATTTTCAGAAAGAATGGAAGTTCTAGAATTAAGAATTAGACAACTGGAACAACTATTAGAGATTGAAAGGCAGAAAAATGGACCTATTCAGCCTGTAAGAGAAAAAATTGCACAAATGTCATCAGAAGTCGTTGATTCTAACCCTTACAGGTATGTATTTCAGTTTAGTTTTGCTTTGAGACACTTGTTTTTGAACGAACATGTTACAAAAGGAGTTTTCATTACAGCCGGCTAATGGCATTGAAGAGAATGGGTATTGTTGACAACTACGAGAAAATACGCGAGTTCACTGTGGCGGTAGTTGGTGTTGGTGGAGTTGGCAGTGTTACTGCCGAGATGCTGACACGTTGTGGTATCGGCAAGGTCAGTATCACCACTCACTCGGTGGTAGTTCCGTATGGCTAATGGTGGTTGCATATTGATCCTACGATCATTGGGTGTAGGTATACTGATGTTTTGGCTACGCTTTGCGGCCTAGGGCCACCGTCAATATCGGCCGTAAGCTCTTTAATAAATTACCCAACAATATCCAGGCCCTTCCACTAAAATTGTTCAAAAAACCATAGAAAATGTGGTAAATGTTTACAAAATCGGCTCGAGAAAACAAATGAAACATAGTGCAATGGATGCAGCTTTTATTGCTGATTACGATTTTGAAAGTCGTATTGTGCGCTGAAGCTTCGTTTTTGATTTATGAGCAAATTCCTTACCTATGATGCAGCAGTTCTTTTCGCTTATGCGGCGGATATTTAGCAAATAAATGTGTATAAACGAGTATAATATATGGTAGAATGATTGATTAATGCATTTACGTTGAAATTATTGCATAAACACTGCCCAAATTGTAAATATTTCGATAACACGGGACCCTTTTACCCCACTCATATACACACACTAAACTTAACCTAACACGGGCAAAACGAAAACCGCCAAATAAAACTCAAAATCGTAATCAACAACAATTTCAACGTAAATACATTGATCAATCATTCTAGCATATATTATACTCGTTTATAAACATTTATTTGCTAAATATCCGCCGCATAAGTAAAAAAACTGCTTCTTGAGTGGCCCATTTTGTAAACAATTACCCTAGCATTACACTTACTCACTACCTGCATTCTTATTTATTATGAAATGACAAACAGTTTATTGTAAATTTGTGAATTTTAATTAATAGTTTGTATAGATGAAAACTTTGCTAAAGATATTATTCAGATACATAATTTATAGATAATTTTGTCATATTTTTAACACGCACATTTTATGTATGAATAGGTTAATATTGTACTTTGACTATGAGACAGAATATTGGGCCCTGATAGAAAATCGTTCATGTAAATGTGTGTATAAATTTCTAGTTCTTGTTTGGGTGTATCAGGGACTTATTTTTAATATTCAGGATAGCCAATGTTTTCTTGTTACTAGATAGTCTGTTGTGTTCAACCAATAAAAAACTATTTGCGCGGATGAATACAAAAATGGCGGTGTTGCGTCAGAGAGATGCCAGGAACTAGATTCATTAGCGTCTGTATCAAGGTATAGGTCGCGCGTTACTTCTTGACGAATGAAAATTTTATATGAAAGGTTGAATGCGAGTCTCTACTCAGCTTTTGCGGGAACGAGAGAGAGGAGGTACAGTCTGCAGTGAGATGACGCGCATGCTTCTGAGCTGAAGTAGTACAACACTACAAATCAATTTATGACACTTGCAGTAATATCAGCCACACGTATTATACACTATACCTCTATAACTGTTTCCACTTAACTTTCTTGCATATATTCTATTCCCGACATCTCTCCCTCGTCTGAATTGCTATTTTCGTTGCATGCATACATACATCCGTGCCGCACAAAACTTCTGCAGTCGACTGTATACACAAACGCGACAGAGGAAAACAGAGGTGTCTGTTATCGTAGCATAAACATTTGCTGACCTGTTTATGAAGGGTAGGCTCAGTCATTGGATTTCTGCTCAAGGTCATTCGTCAAGAACGAACGCGCAACCTATAACTAGAGAAAGAAGGTAGGCCACTCCGGCACAATTGCTGCCATTGGTTGCCGGCAAGATACGTCACACGGAGGTCTCAGAGCGCGCGCAGTTCAGACGGCAATAGAAAGTGAGCGCTTCAAACCCGTTTCGACAAATACCATTTAAAGCATTGACTGACAGTTCCAGTGCGTAAACACTTAAGCAATATTCTAAAGTAAGAACAAATTAGAAACTAAAAACTTCACTTATCTTAGTAATGTTGATATTCTTTTTTTTTTTTAGCAAAAGAGAAAAAGAATATCAACATTACTAAGATAAGTGAAGTTGTTAGTTTCTAATTTGTTCTTACTTTAGAATCTTGTTGCTTCACTGTTAATAGCTTCAATTTTTCCTTAACTTAAGCAATAATTAATAAAGTGTAGAAAAATACAGTGATATGTGATAGAAAAGATACCTTAACTGAAAACACATTAGAAACGTTCACCAACACATTCTACTAATTACAAACCAATTTTACCACCGCCACCGAAACTACAATCAAAATAATAAGTAACAAATTATTGTTTGATCTTAAAAGTAGACTCACATTTGCTCATGTTGCAGAAGAAGTAGCTGACGCCCACTGCTGACACTTCCTCGCGTTCGTTTTTGTCATACTTACAGCTTTTAGTTTGTTATTTAAATGCCGTATCCTAATGAAAGTGCGGGTCCTGACATATAGGGAAACAATTCTTTCATCCAATTCAGGAAATTTAGAGCAAATCATGCCAGTAAGCGCTTTCATCACTCCAGCACATTTTGAAACATTAAAGCCATGGAATCCCGCAAATATAACTTCAAATTCCTTCACTTTTTGGTACCACTGTTCAGTCGGCCGAACAAGTTCGCCCTTTGAAATAACTGTAATCCAGTCCTGTGGCACTTGTTTTGGCAAATTATAGTCACTGTCTTTGCTTCCCAAAGTACTGTCAAAAGGCCGGCATTTGTATGCAATGTAACCCGCAAGATACTTTATAGCGTCTGTGTTAAAATCTTCCATTTCAGAAGTATCGCTTATACTCGTAACTTCTAGTAGTATTGCCTCCTCATTTCAGTGGGTGCCGAAATTTCTTTAGCAACGGCCATGCACAGCTCGGTAGAAATGAAATCTAAGAACTGAGTGTCACAATCGAAGTCTTGTTTAGACTGGTTTGTCTGATTAATCGCCTCCACTGATGCTCCATCGGGAATTGGAATTTTGTTGTTGCCTGTAAGAAGCAGTAGGCGAAATTGGGGCACCTGATTGGTCAGTATAGTGAATCACATAAAGATATTATTTAAAATATTGTTCTGTGATTTGTCGAAATAATTACATAGGCGTGACTTCAAGATGTGCTTTCCAGAAAATACGAAATTTTCTGTCTTAGAAATTAGTGCGTTAACACGTACCACAAAATGCATCTCATAGGGCAATTCGGCACGTTTTATTATGCTACTTCGTGCCATTTTAAATGCGCCCGGGCTTAGACAGAATGACTCCAACCCTTTTAAGATAAACAGAAAGATAAAAGGAAGCGAAATACAATGACCTTTGTTTTGTCAAAGGGTGTGCACCGCCTTATCCCAAACCGTACTGAAATTCAGGTATAACATGAACGAAAGGCTGATGACCCTTCCTGTATAGCTATGCAGTGCTTCTTCTCGGCGGCGCCGTAGCCGAGCGGTTAGCGCGCTCGCCTACCACCTAGGCGGCCCGGGTTCGACCCCAGGAACCCGCATGTGGTATTCGTGGTGGACGAAGCGGCGTCAGGGCGGGTTTTCTCCGGGTACTCCGGTTTCCCCCGCCATCTCATTCCACCGGTGCTCCATCTTCATGTATCATAAGTGTCACTGCCTGCGGTGCCGTAGTAGTAAAAGCGGGCGTTAAACACTACAACAACAACGCAGTGCTTCTTTCACATTCGGGAAATACGGACAATATTTTCTTTCCCATTTTAAAGAAAAGGAGCAAGATGCTGGAATTACCTTGCAGTTATACAATACGTTGATGATATTTCACAAATAAACGTAATTTGCAATTAATCACATTATTTTACAGCCTCAAATCAGATTTTCTCTTGTTTTGATCACTGAGGTCATCTATGAAAACGCGCAGTATGTATAACTAAAATTATTTATAGTTGTTTAATGTATTAAAATATGCACAGCATATATTTCCATGATAAAAATCTGATGTGCTATATACAAACTATTTTCTTTGCTCACTCTTGCGCAAAGTATTCTTACCAAGGCTTATCCTTCTATATATTCATGTTAACATAGATAAAATTTCATTATACATTATAAAGGATTCTTAGGTGAAAGCGATAGACAAAACTTCTCCCCCCCCCCCCCCTCTCTCTCTCTCCGTTTCAAGTATATTGGTATTTTCAAAAATGATAGCTCTCGTAATTGTGTTATTTATTTCATTTTCCTCTGCACTGCATTTTCATATTGCTGAAAAAGAGTGGCCACACAGCTATTCTTAGAAGAACAGCTCAGTCAATAAAATACTGTCTTAAAAGGGAAAGAATGTCAGTGTCACATTCTGTTTTCGTTTATTACATTATTAAAAGGCCTTTTAGTAAGGGCTGCGTTGCAAATATAACTTAATCCTAAAGAAAGTGAAAAAAGCGTGTTGAAAGCTCTTAACAAAGTAATAATTGCACGATTATGTGGCACACGGTTGTTCCTTCCACCTACAGATAATTTTCATTTCTGTTTTACAAAATATAACACAATGAGAGCTTTGTTTTGTTCAATTAAAACGCCTGCATTGACATTTCATGTCAGAAAACAAGGAAAGTAGAGTAGAGATACTTAGATAGTACGATGGAATTTGAATTATATCGTAAAATGTAAGCTGCACGTGTGAATATCGGTACTGCGAGACTCCCGTGTGACGTCATCAGCAGACAGCTCTAGGAAGGGCGATTGCGCGGGAAGCGGGAAGAGGCCCCCTTGGTCTGTATGCTCAAGATGATAAGACGTGTTTCTGATAGCGTGTGAACATGGAACTTTCACCCAAACTTTTATCCAGTGTAGATTCTACCAAATCGTTTAATTGTGAAGATCTTTGATTATTTAATATGGTGCTGAGAGTGTAAAATAACGAAGTGTTAATGAATAAATATGTTGTGATAAAGGAACATTGATTTATGGATTCCATTCTGTAACCTCGACCCTGTAGATAAGAATCGCGTCTGCTATCACAGTATTCCATCTTTCAGTAAGAACATTATTCCTGCTGCTATGTAATAATCATTTATAAAAACAGCACCAACTATGTCTATTCAAATTTTGTTGCTCTTTGACAATAAGTAATCAAATGAATATCCCAGCTACACTTTGCAGGTTGTGCCCCTCTATATCCTGGCGATGCTTTGTGGCATAAAGTCCTCAGTAGAATTAGCTTCTTCTTCTTCTCCGGTGCAACAGGAGAAGACTGCCCTGATGACTCTCTTCCATTGGCTCACATTGATCTTCTTGAGGTCATTCTTCACATCATCCATCCACCTTTTTGCCGGTCCTCCTATCTTCCTTGTAGCATATAGCAGGTTGTTAAATGCAATCTTTTTGGCGAGATTACTGTCCTCTCCTCTAAACAGATGTCCTAGCCACCGTAATTGGCTAGCTTTGATGACTTCAATTACACCTGGCTCATTATGCAGGTGGTAAATTTCTGTATTATATCTTTCTCGCCAAACACCCTTATTCTAAAATAGTCTTCCGGGCTGATTTGCCGTGGTCTGCTGGAGTAACTTGGTCCAGACGTTTCGTCCACTACTGCAGTGGACATCATCGGTGGCGTGGTCGAAGGCTTCTTGGTGAAGGTACTGTTGCGTCTGAGGCGTTGACTGTCTGGGATGCGGAATTTATACACGGAGGGGTCTTCTCTGATTGGCTCGGGGCTCGCTGAGGCAGTGCGGTTGGTGGGAGCATGTCATCAAGTTTCAGGACACCAGCATTCTATCTAACATCTCACACTACCATGCTCGACTACAGCGCTAAGCCATAGAAATTTATAAACATGCCAATAACTTCAATAGGAAAGAGGAAGCCCTTAAGCTCAACAAAACTTGGTACCCCATCATCGATAACATTAGACAACACAGACAGTCAAGCAACACAAACCATTCAAAATCTAGTAGCACCCGAGATGCAGCTAGCCCCCTCCCACCAACCGCACTGCCTCAGCAAGCCCCGAGCCAATCAGAGAAGACCACTCCGTGTGTAAATTCCGCATCCCAGACAGTCAACGCCTCAGATGCAACAGTACCTTCACCAAGAACACTTCGACCACGCCACTGATGATGTCCACCGCAGTAGTGGACGAAACGTCTGGACCAAGTTACTCCAGCAGACCACGGAAAATCAGCCCGGAAGACTATTTTAGAATTTCGAACACCGGCCGTGAAAGCCTACGCCTACTCAAAACACCCTTATCATTGAGGGGAGCACTTGTATAGTATAATTAGCTATCCTTGCTAATTACATGTATACCTTGTAGTTGTGCAATATGAGCGTTAGAGCTGATCAAAGTTCCATTAGTCATACTGAACTTTAACCCCACCACCCTTTATATTGATATACTTCTACTAGTTGTAACTTCCAACATTAACTCGTGGATTTCTGTTACAGCTGCTCCTCTTTGATTATGATAAAGTAGAGTTGGCGAACATGAACAGATTGTTTTTCCAACCT
This sequence comes from Tenodera sinensis, assembly GCA_030765045.1. Lineage (NCBI taxonomy): Eukaryota > Metazoa > Arthropoda > Insecta > Mantodea > Mantidae > Tenodera > Tenodera sinensis. The sequence continues at coordinate 24,795,317 of CM060966.1, read as the reverse complement.
CATCAGGCAGGGCTTTCCAAAGTGGAGGCTGCAGCAAAGACTCTAACCTTTATAAACCCTGATGTTGCAATGGAAACATATAACTACAATATAACGACTGTTGACAACTTCCAGGACTTCATGAACAGGCTCAGGTCGGTGTGTTGACAAGCTTGCGATGTTGTTGACATTAACTTGCGACCGCTATGATGACTGCGTATGTCTGTTGCAGCAAGGGCAGTCTGACACAAGGGCCAGTGGACCTTGTACTCAGCTGTGTCGACAACTTTGAGGCCCGGATGGCTATCAACTCTGCTTGTAATGAACTAAACCTGATGTGGTTTGAGTCTGGAGTGTCAGAGAATGCTGTATCAGGACACATACAGCTCATCATCCCGGGAGAAACTGCTTGCTTTGCGGTAAGTGTTTCCTCACAATACGAACATACAGGGTGGCTGTTTGGATATGGATAAAATAAAAACACTAGAACATTTCCTGCTGAACTTTGTGTATACAATACTGAAAGACGGAGATTCCCCAACACAACTGCCTCTGTACAGTCATCACAAAGCATAACCCTGATGTAATTCAGCCCATGTCCTTTGTAACTTAAGGCGAGTGATTTGTTGAAAAGCTGAGTCAGTCCGTCAGTGTTCCTGGATCTCTGTGCATTGGCAGTATCTTTAGCAGAATGCCACATGATCTCGCGAGTCTGGGGCACAACACAACATAACACACTACACACCCATTGAGGTGTGTGCACCATCTCGCTGGGATACAATGTTCACATTCTCTTGCTCAAGTTGTGGCAACGGAAACAACTGCAACATACTCAAGCAAGATTCATGATGTATTATCTTTTGCACAAGAAGAATGGTTATACACTTTATTGCGACTCACTCCATACCATACATTCTAGCTCGTAGGAGACATTTGGATTTTGTTGTGTAGTTGTGCATGTTTACTCTCCTACTGACATGAAAAGTGCCTTTCTCTGTGAATATCCAAGAAGCTGTTATCTGTTGGCACGTTATGGTTGTGAAATTGAAACAAGCTTCATGACATAGGCTTGTAGACATTGTTACAGTTTGAGGTGCTTTTGAACGACAGCATCTCTGCTGACAGTTGTCTTGACTCCTTGTCATAGCTTCTCCTCTTACTCCTGCATGTTTTTCGTAACACGAACCTGTTTGTGCAAGTGTTTGATACTAGAAGACAGTATGGAGTTAAATGGGACATCTCTGTCTCTATCTAGCACATACAAGTTGCCATTAGCCTCATCCTTTTCTACCCTCGCGCTGTTGCCAGATTCCTAATAGCATGGTATAAATATTCATTTGTTATAAATTTCAGATTTGAACACATTATCCTATGCAGAATTTTTTTCTCTATCAGACTATATCCTTTTCAGAGTCATTATACATTTCTATAGGCCCAAATTTCAGAAAACGTTTTTTTCAATAGAAGTCCGATATTTGCTGTTTCTATACTCATCACGCACTAACTAACAAACTGCTAGAATGCATCTATATTTTTTTCTTAGGTAGAGTAAACCATAGTGCTACTACCTGCCTACTTTGAATTCTCTATGTTTACTCAGTTAAGTGTTATAATTTTTTAAATTAAATGTTTTCAGAAAATTTTATATCTGTGCACTGCAAAAGTTACGCAGTGTGAAACTTTTTTGTTATTGAGTTTACATCAGGGAACCAGCGAGAACAAATGTTGACGAGGGTTGGAGAAAGTTTTTAAAATAAACCAAAAGGCAGTAACCTCTTTCTTTTATCCAGTAAGGCAAACAAAAGGTATTCATCTATTCAGCGTATTCTCGTGCCAGGCCTGAACAGAAGATAGTATAAGGAGCAGCACTAGCATTAATTCGAAAGAAGCCGTGTGTGTAACTGTGAGCTGTTATTGCGTTATTTGTTTAATATTTTTGTAAATATTTGTAGTTATGGAGGGGGAAGCTAGGAAGAGACGATATGTTGGTAAATTAAGAAGTAAGGAACGCCAAATAATTATGAATGTGTTAGATTATTTTTGAAGCAAAATGTGTGTAAGGCAGTAAAAGAAACAGCTAAGGCTATCGGGTGTTCAGAAGCAGTAGTGTGTATGATTAAAAAGGAACTCATGAAAGGATCTCTAAGAACGCCATCGAAAAGGAAAGCAAAAAGGGCCGGACTACGCAAAACGCTAGGTTAACGCAATATGATTGAATAGTGCAAGGTAGAGTGCAGCGAATTGTTCATTCTTTACTGTTTGCAAATATTCCACCCACGCTGAATATAATTTTGTCACGATTCAACAGTGATAAGACCCTACCAAATTTCTCAAGGGCCACTCTTAGTCGGTTTTTACATGATTTGGGGTTTGAATATGAAAGAAGGGGTAACAAGTGCATATTAATAGAAAGAGACGATATCATCAGATGGCGACATAAATATCTAAAAGACGTAAAAAGGTTTAGGGACCAGGGGAAATCAATTGTTTATACAGACGAGTCATTTGTAAATTTAGGTCATACAGTGACAAAGGCGTGCAGGGATACCAAAGTTAAAAGTGCCCGTCAAGCAGTAATTGAAGGACTAAGTACAGGACTCGGCCACCTTGGAGTCGCTCGCGGAGAAAGATTCTCAACTAGTATATGTTGCAACACTGCACTCCATTTAACGTGTACTGTCTTCTTAGGGTGGAATGCGCTTTACTATATCATGGAATCATGATTAGGTACATTAGCCACCTCAAAATTCCTTTTGAACTCTTCTCATACTCTTAAATTTAACATACCAAAGAACCACTTTATACCCTCTGTTGTTTTGTAGTAGTCATTTTAATCATCTGTCATTTTAATTTGTACTTTCAGGGGTAATTTTGCCAAATATGGGCTTAGGGTGCCAACACGTGAGAAATGAAAGTAGCCAACGGTAGTAGCACATAATTTGCACAATGTTGGAATTGTATAGTTGGCAATGCGTCTAAGAGCACATAAGTGGAGCTAACTTCCGGCAATGAAATCATAAGCTTATGCATTTTTGCAGTACGTAGATAATCTTAAATGGGAATATATTTCATTATGTACATTTATGTAAGAAATACAAAGTTTTAGAACAGTGGCAAGTGATTGACAAATGGAATGCTTTAAGCATCGGATATCACTGGAAATTACTAGTGATTACACTGTCATTTAATGGTCTCCTTTATTTACATTATTCACTATTTGGTTTGCACTTGTATTCCACTGTTTCATGCTTCTGTTCCATTTTGTGTGTTCCTCTCTGGACCTCTTTGTCCAGTAGTGTATTTCTGCATGGTTTAGCGACATTGCACATCAAGAAGCTCATATTCGGCAACATTGCCCTTGCAGGTTATGCATTATTGATTATCATCAGGGTGCGGATTCTGATGAAATGCCATCTTTTTTCCTTTTTGGTCATTTTTCTCTATTTTAACGTTTTAACTCATTTTTAAATATTTTAAGGCATTTTCCCGTCATTTTTTAAACATATTGGGACATTAATCATTTTTAAATTGCGTCATCTCTTGCAATGACCTGAGTCTTGACCGCGTGGGCTCCGATTAGGTTAAATCCGTCGTAGGGGACTTCCCCTTCTCATTGCCTCTCACTACTTGGAGTTGCAACTGTGCACATGCATCAGTGAACCAGCCGATTTGTAACAGTGCGGTTATGCATCTAGGTGTGCCATACAATTATGCCGAAAGTGAAGCCCAGTGTTGCAACAAGATTAAAGAATATTGTAAACGAGTTTGGGGAGGAAGTATTTTCTACAGATGGTTCCATATTGTTTTGTAAGCCTTGTGGAATTAAGGTAGCAGCTGAGAAATGATTTACAGTGCAGCAGCATATCGGACGTGATAAACATAAGCGGGCTGTGGATAAGAAGCCCAATAATGTGCAAATGCTGATTTCTGAGAGTGTAGGATCAAATGTTGGCACAGGTTCCGAGTTTTTTTAAGGAGTTATGTGACGTGTTTGTGTCTGCAAATATTCCTCTAAAACAGCTAAATAACGCTAAGCTGAAAAACCTTCTGGAACATCACATGGGGCGCTGTTTATCGGACATGTCAACATTAAGAAAGAATTCCATTCCATTGTGCTGTGAGGAAACTATGCGAAATGTAAGAGAGTACGTCACAGGAAAGAAAATATGTCTCCATTGATGAAAGCACGGACACTGAAGGTCGGTTCGTAGCCAATGTAATAGTAGGGACGCTAGAGCTGAATGGACCAGGAAAATATTTTTGCTAACTTCTGAAGTGTTAAAGAAAGTAAATCATTCAAGCATATGTATTCTGTTCGCTAATTCCATTGCATTGCTTTGGCCGAATGGGATCCGGTGTGAGGACGTGCTGCTTTTTATTACTGATGCCGCCCCTTATATGGTTAAAGCGGCAAAATCAATCAAGGACTTTTATCCACTAATGATACATGCAACCTGTTTGGCATATGCCTTACACAGAGTGGCGGAAGAAGTGAGGTCATACTTTCCGCAAGTAGATGCGCTTATTTCAAATACTAAAAATATATTTGTCAAATCCCTCGCACGCAGAGAAAATTTCAAATCTCATTTCCCTGGTGTTCCGTTACCTCCACAACCAAAAACAACACGATGGGGCTCATGGCTACAAGTTTGTTTTTATTTTTGTGAACATTTTCAAATAGTGAGGTCCTTTGTAAATTCCCTTGACTCAGAAGATGCTATAGCGATTGAGGTAGTCCAACAGCTGTTTAATGATAGTGAATTAAGGGGCAGTTGGCTTATATCAAGTTAAACTTTGGTTGTTTACCATATATGATTCAAAATCTTCAACAAAGGGGCATTGCACTAGACAAGGCTATAGCTTTGGTTAAAAAAGTTGAAGATGCATTGAACATCGTGGCTGGTGAAATTGGCAAGAAGATTCTAAAGAAATTTACAAATGTGTTAGAAAAAAATCCAGGATCCAAAACTCTTTGCACAATAGTTAAAGTACTTCTAGGGGAAAGTTTTAAATCTGTGGAGATACAAGAGGAATTGACACTCAGCGACTTGTCACTATTCAAATATGCTCCTGTAGTAAGTGCGGAAGTGGAAAGAAGTTTCTCGATGTACAACAATGTCCTTGCCGACAACCGTCGTTCCTTCACATTCGAGAATCTTCGGATGTACACCGTTATTTACTGCAATGGAGTGGACAGCTGTTAATTTAAGGTATGATTTTAATTTTTCATAATACATTTATTTTAGGATTACTCAATTGCTAGTTAATTCGTGAATTTTGTTCTTATTTTATACTTTTTAATGTTGAAAATTATGTACGCATATTAATTCAATACTCTTTAATTTATAATTATAATGTATAACTTTTGATTAGTAACTGTTAGGAAAGCCAATTTTTAGGTCATTTTTTAAGATGATTAGGTCATTTTCACTGAATTTTTAAGTCATTTTATCGGTCATTTTTCAAGCATTTTTAGGTCATCAAAATCCGCCCCCTGATTATCATATATGAAAACTCCCATCTTTTAAGTATAATATAACATGCAAGAAATTTATCCCACAATCACATTGGCTTTTATGACAACATTTAATTTTATGCATATCCAAACAGATGAACCTGTATTAATTGGCTTGTTTGACAGTTGTCTCACAGTGTGCTCTTGTTCCTCAGTGTGCGCCGCCACTGGTGGTCGCCTCAAACATTGATGAGAAAACGCTGAAGAGGGACGGTGTTTGTGCCGCAAGTCTACCCACAACAATGGGCATAGTTGCAGGGTTCCTCGTACAGAACACCCTTAAGTAAGTTGTATTTTCTATCAAACAACTCATATTACTTTCCAAGTTCTTACACAGAGTCTGGCCTAGCTGTGCACACTGAACACACTCATAGTAACATTGTTATAAATGTGTTATTATCCATTATCACACTCTTTAGGTCCAGCAGTTGTCTGGATGTGCAACAGGTCTTAAAGAACATTCAAATGATGCAGTAATTTTGTGCATTGTTTCCTCTGTTAGAATATGTCTTTTTCACTTAACCCCTTTGCATCATTTGACGACCAGGGCTCGCATGCGCCTTTTTGGCACATGAATCATATGATGAGCTCAGCTCACTATGCTGCATTGCTGCATGTAGTTTAGTTTCCTTCTCATAAATGTCATTTGTATACATGTGGTGGTTGTAATTCCTGTCAGTATGACGTAACCAACTGTGTTTCAACCAAGGAAAAATAAGTTTATCTTAACATTATTTCACTCGTCCTCAGTAATTATTATGGCCAGGAAAATAGGTCTGCACAGACAAGGAGGAGGGGGGTTTTGGAAAACTGAGACAAAGTGTATTAGAGAGTGACAGTGAAAGTGGTGATTTCTCTGAATATGAATCAGAGTCTGAAGAAGGCTCTGGTGACAGTGAATCCAGTACAGAAATCAGCAAATAAAATAATAATGAAGCCAATGATGATGCACCAGGCCCTGCGAAACACATTTGCATTATGACGCAGAAAGGTCAGTGTGACTGGAATTGGACTAAAACTGACAACAACCTCATTCTCTACCCTTTTACTGCAAATAGTGGCATTTGCAAAGACCTACTGAATAAGCATGCATCAGAGATGCGATCTGCACTTCCAATTTTTTCACAATACATGGAACCTTTGTTTGACAAAATATGTGGTGAAACAAATGCTACGCTGTAAGGCAGTTGAATAATCCTGTGCGTGTCCAGAGTTTGCAGCTCCTGCTTTTGTCCAAGAACCGATTTCACTGGTTTCAAACTAGTTCCCAAAATTTTCAAACAGTAAGTTGGAAATCCAGAACCAGGTCTGAAGGATTTTCTGTCATGTTTGGAACACTGCTTAGCTCCTGCGCATGCTCAGATAACAACTGACTCTGGATTGTGTTGGAACAAACCTTGTATAGCCCACAATGCATGCTCAGGTTATTCAAAATCAAATACTAATAATGGTTGAAGTTATGTTCCAACCGTACAAAATTGTGAACTAATTCTGAGAGCGTGCTCCATTGCACATGTGCATAAGAAAATGTTGGTATTAGTTTAGAAGGTGTTCAGAACGGCTTGTTGGAACAAATCTATTGACTAACTTGTGATGAAAGTGATAAATAATTCCCTCTTGTTTTGCTTACACAGCAATATTGCTACTATTTTTGTTACCCCCACGTAAAAATACAGTTATGTGCAAATTTTGTAATTGCCAAGTATTTTGGAGAGAAAAGATTCCATCAAGAAGCACTTAACATCAGCTAACCATGTGTCTGCGTTGAATTGGTGTAAAGAAATGTCTTCAAGTTTACAAGCATCCATTGCCATGTGCTTCAGCAGCATAGGAAAGAAAAGGAAGACTGCCAAATATTTTGCAAAACGTATTTCTGAAAGACTTAAAGGCTAATATTCCATTGTCTAAGCATGAAAACAAGCATGTGAAAGCATTCTTGAATGAATCTGTTGAAGGTGAGTTGCATAATTTGATAAAGGTAGAATGTTTTTTATTTACAGGAGCAGGGGGTTCCACAATATCCATGACGATTCTTTAAATATTTGACCATTGGCCCCGTGTAAGCACCATTTTGCGACAATGAATCTCAAAATAATTATCAACTTTCTCGATGTATCTCAGAGCGCGGTATGAATCAACACTTTACAAGAATGATTAATTTCCAGTTCCTCGTTAAAAGCTTGTTTATTCTGTTGTATAACAACTAGATTATACAAATTTTCTGGATTGGCGTCGTTTCTATATTGCACTATGGAGTTCACACTACCCTAACACAGAGTATGTATATTTGTAAGTTTGTAATCTTCTTCTATTTTTACCCCGCTTAACAATCTATATATTTGTTCTCTGCATTGTCATTTCTGCTATCTTTCGCAACACAATGTTTGTCCGATACAACACTATACGCAGATAAATTTCCAAATTATATGCGGACTTCGTGATTTCCATATGATGCCAACCCAAGCTATTGAAGAAGAAGATGACAATTGAACATGTACATTCTTGGCCTACTGTAAGCATTATTTCTAATTTAGCGGGTATTTTTCTGCTGCCTCTGTAACCATGTATTCAACCATATTAGAGGGCCTACGCAGAAAATATTACCTCAATGGATTGCTTTAAAATTTGTATAAGGTAATTTTTAACGGACTGTGAATATAAACACGTTCAAGTTCAAATGGGAATATTTAAGTACTTGAGCAATTCATTTTAATTTAGGAAGTACACTATGTGTTTAGTGGTATTATCATTGCATTTGCTTTCTGCAACAATCTTGTAACAATGCAGCTTTAATGTTGTTAGTTATACCTATGTATTTCCATAGCCTGGTGCAGTTCAATTGATTTGCAAGATATGGACATGTAATGTAAAAACGGTGTGTTGTAGTAGGTAACATTGGGAAATTGCATGTTATGGGCTGAAGTGATGTGAAAATGGGCATTAGTCAGAAGATGTGGTAATTTACAATGGCTAGAAAAGCAAGTAAGTTCCTGAACTTGCACTTTTACCAAGTAGCGTCACTGAACGCTGTCAGTTACCAGGATCATATCTACATCACTGTGTCCCACATCCAGTAAATCTACTGACATAAAACTGATGTTTTTAACCATCGATCTGGGCCAGGTTTGAACTTGTGACCTTGAGCTTTGAAGGTTGGCACTTAACCAACTGAGCAACCAGACTGACTAGCGTCACTGACTCATGTTTCTACAAAGTAGAATGCACTTCATGTTACGTTAGATTGGCTTTGTTCAGAAATCTTGGGTTTGATGTAATTTTGTTTCTTCTCAATCATCTTTTCACTATGTATTGTCCGGCTTAATTAGTTCATTGTTTCTCTTGATTAACACACATTTTGAGATAGGTTCTAATAGGATTGATTCTGTATAGCTCAGGTATTGAGATTGTTGCAAACTGCATTAAACCGGTACCTAAATACATCTAATTTCTGTTTTAAGCTTTTCACAAGATAAGCCACCATAACTTGTGAATAAGGCCCTAAATGTGTCACTGAATGTTATGGATGTACCTTTATAAAATGCTATGTTGCAAGTGTTAAGTAACATAAAAGCTCCATTTTAAAAGTATAGTGCTGTAAGTGCTGGAGGAACCAATGTAAGTTGGGGATACACCCAGCACAAAGACCGTGATGGACAAGTGTATTGGGGCAGAAGAAGGGTAGGCCCAGAACTACCAACAGCATATGTTTGTGGTACTACTAGTCTGATATCTGCGTTGTTGTAGAGCTGTATTCAACACACTGAAAATATGAAATATTGCATCAGATTCAGCATGATACATATGTCACTAAACCATGCCAACTTGACATGAAGAAGTACACTACTGGACAAAGGTTGGCAACCATGAATCACAGAGGAACACAGATAATGGAACAGAAGCTAACACTGAAACATGGAATTTAAGTGCAAAATAAATAGAATAATGTAGAAAAGGAGAGGTAACATTAGCAGAAAGTGTAACGAAATAATGAGTTCCTTTTTCCTCATGCCCTTTGGCTGTTATTATTAATGGAAATCCACATTTCAAATAATGTTGAAATTACCAGTAGTTTGCGACAATTATTTCCAGTAAAATGCGATGTTGAAAGTATTCCGTTTGTCAGTCATCTGCCGCATGTAAAACCATTTGTTTTATAAATGTACATAATGAAGTAAATTCATGTTTTATGGTTATCTACCTAATGCAAAACTGCATGAGTTCATGGCTATTTGAGCTTATACGGCTTGTGCCTCTAAAACGCAGCTATGTATTTCTTTCATAAATGCATATTAATGGAATATATTGTTATTTAAGGTTATCTATCTGTTGCTCAACTGCATGAGCTTGTGATTTCAGGTTATGTGATTCATGAATTACGTTGTTTCATTGCAATATGAAGGGATCCTCATTTATTGTGTAGTTGCAGTGCTCAGTGTTACATTTACGAGATCTTTTGGGTTGAATTGAGGAATGTGTAGATGAGTAAAATAGTTTCCCACCCAAGTTCACTTTCAACGAGGATAGCTTTTTCTTCTCAAGTTTAGAACAGCTCACTTTCCACTTGCCAGCCAGATTCCAAGTCCCAACTTACTTACTGCGCATGCGCCGACAGTAGTTTCACAATCGCCCACTAGATTTCACTGCATGACTAGCAGACGATTTTCACATCTGCCAACATTGCTTTTTACACTACACTAGTTTTCGTTGCCAACACATTAAACACAAATGCACTCACTCGCATCGTTGCCGCCACAGACATACCGCTATCGCGTATGATGATGATTATTGCATTTATATTATATATATTATTTATATATAATACTATATATTATACTTATATTTATTATTATTTTATTATTTAATGTTATTATATTTATTATATATATTTATATATTATATTTATTATATTTAATATTATTATATTTTTATTATGTTTACTATTTATCGTTCTTTTTTGTTTATTTATTTTATTTTATATTATTATTTTTAATGTTATTAGATTTATATTATATATATCATCTTTATATTATTTTTATTAATTATCTTTCTTTTTTATGTATTTATTTTTTAATTTTCGAGTGTAGAAAAAATCCATTTACGGAGCCCCATGCACTGGGATGGCACAGATGGGGGACTGTAGGCTTCGCCCTAGGGCACATCACATTCCCTGCATAGCATTCGAGTCCTCAACAGACCCTCGTCGTACAGGAACTGCATGCATGCCTCTTCATTTAAGCACAGAGGCACCAAATCCAATATACTGATAAACCTAGCCATTGCACTAGTTGCTTCTAAGAAGGTCAACAGCATACTGCCGACTCCCGCAAAAATATTCAAACTTACTATTGGCAACAAACTCCTAGGGACATTCTGCTGTTGGCAGCGCTGCATTAACACAGCAACTTCGGCAAATTTTGTGACCATTCATACACACTGCCGGGTGGGACTTTGCCGAAATTCTGACCAAGTGCTTGCGTAAGCTTTTCTAAATAATATCCGCTTTTTCCACCTTGTTCATGTCTACATCACTTCTGTATACACACATTGCCAGAAGTTACTTCCTTTCTCATCTTAAGGCATTGCTAACTATACATTCAAATAACGTTGTGCTACTGCTGGCTACTTTCATTTCTCACACGTTGGTGCCCTGTGTTAGGCGCTCCCTAAGCCCATATCCAGCAACGTTACTGGTAATTGTCCTCCCACAATGTTGTTGCTGGGCACACAATATCAGTAGTGAAGTCCTCATTTCTGAACACCTCAAATAGCCAGGGAAAGATGTTGGATTGTGTATTGACAAGATGGTGTGAATCTGTAATGCACCTTGAGACCTCTGCAGAAGAAGCAGAGGCTCACAGCAATGTCCAACCTTGTCTCTCTGGAGACGCTTACGCATGTGATGTGTAAACAGACAGACACAAACAGGCGATTCCAGGTCATACCTTGAAGACCTTCATTCTGGGTGAGTTTTGTATAAATGGTAAACAGTAAGAGACAGACAGAAGCTTACTAAATAAAAATGTGCATCTCATTAAAATACATAATTTATGTCAAATACTTCTATTTTCTTTTGAGTGAACCATTTCTGAGATATTCTTTACTATTTGTTTCAATTTGCCAATACTTATACTTTTTTCAAATAGGAGTATGTTATTGGATTTTTTTTTATCTCTTGGTTTTGCAAAGAGAACAGAATTTCAAAGGCATTGCATAGCAACCAGCTGTTAATACATTTCACTATTGCTTAAGGCTACTGTATTCCGATACTCCCCTTGCTTCTTCCTTCTTCGTCCAGCGCAATAGCCCATGAAGGACCAAGGCTTGCTGCCCAGCATCCCCCAACTCTGCCCACTACAGGCATCATTGGTGGGGTGCAGTACTGGAGGGTGGGATGTGGTCAGTACCCCGAGCCCTCCCGGCCAGTTATACGGTCTTCTCGACCTCTCCAACTCCCCTTGCACCTACAAGAAAATTAGCTGTAAGATAATTTATGAAAATGCTTATGTCTATTAAAATGAAGTACATAGAGAAATAAACATTTACAAGAATAGTGTGTATAAGAGTGAATATAGCTCTTCATAAATTTGTGAATGGTTTCTCCAAATTGAACTTTATTAAAAGTCTGTATTGCAATATGTTATGCAAAGATCACTTGGTGCATCTTGTAAGGCTATGCACTTAAACTTTGTCACCAAATATTGGTAGACTTGTTAAACGTAAACAGTACCAAACAAGTCATTAACCTCTTGAGCGACAGCCATTTAAAAGCTCCGCAGGCCGAGAACGGATACCCAATATCCAGCGCAGGGCATTTAAATTGTTAAATGCGCTAAAAGTGCTTCGTAAATATACAGCTGTATTTTGCGTAAATTTTAAGTTATTTTAATGAAACAAAAACTGGTATAAAACTCATTATATGCAGTATACATGTAGATCATCAGCAATGTTGAGTTGCATTTACAAATCGTTGAAATGGCACTATTTGTTTCACTGTGGTAAAAAGTTAACTTTGCTTTGTCGAAGGCGCCTAATATAATTTCTCGGAAAGAAACAGTAGTGGACCCATTGTATGTGTGAGCTATGTGTCAGCAAATCACAGTACAATGTGAAATAGAACACTACTGTATGCGTGGTTTATGAGTCATCAGAATAAAGCAGGTTTGCAATTTTTCCTTACACGTGTTTCGTAACTTGGATATAGCCTACAGGCTCCGTTTGTTTCTTTCTTGAAATGCATACGTATACTTTCCTGCTTGTAGCTGAAGTGAGAAGCTTTTGAGTGTTACATCTCAGAGCTAAAACATGGCATCAACAAGCAGTGTTGCACAAAGGTTAGCGAGTGGTGGAAGTGTAAGGGCTTCTGAAATTATACACGATAATGTGGAGGACTTCTTGGTGTGTGACAGCAATTTGGATATTAATGGCGAATTTTCCGAATTTGAGGGGGGTGTGGAGGATATAGGTACGAGTAGCAGTGAGGAAGAATGTGACCAACCTCCTTCAGGTGTTCCTGAAGAGTCAGCATTGTGGAGTGCTGAAAACAATTGCAATACAAACAGGCACATCTTCACGAGCACAGGGTCTGGTGTGCAATCCCAGGCTCAGCTGACTTCTGACAGCCAACCAATCGACATTTTTACAAAAATTTTTACTACCGACTTAGTGTCTCTCATTGTTTCGGAAACAAATGTATATGCGTGTAAGGTGAAGGAAGACCTGCTCTCTAAATGTAAATTAGGGCCTAAGAGCAGAATCCAAAGGTGGACAGAAGTAACACTCAACGAGATTTACAGGCTAATTGGTCTAATTATACTTATGGGTGTTATTCGTAAACCTGCATTATACATGTACTGGTCCACAGATGACATGCTAGCTACTCCTTTTTTTTGGAAAATGCATGTCAAATAACAAGTTTACGTCAATTTTGTGGTTCCTTCATTTCACCTGCACAGAGAATGTAAATGAGAAACTCCACAAAATTAGGCCTGTTTTCGATTATATTATTTCAAAATTTAAAGAAAATTATGTGCCTGGTGAAAAGGTCACTGTTGATGAAAGCCTAATGCTTTGGAAGGGCCGCTTAGGTTGGAAGCAATACATCAAAACAAAAAGGGCTAGATTTGGCATAAAGAGTTTTGATGTTTGTGAAAGTAAAACGGGATATCTTTACAATAGCTGCATTTACACTGGTCAAGGGACTGACAATACTGGAGACAAAGATTTGGGCTTATCTGGCTCCATAGTAATGCACCTAATGGAACCTGTGCTTGATCAGGGTAGGACTGTGTACTTAGATAACTGGTACAGCTCTCCTAAACTATTCATGGCCTTACACAAAAGAAAGACTAATGCAATTTGAACAGTGCGTTCAAATCGTATTGGTTTGCCAAAAGATGTGAATATGAAGGCTCTAAGGAGAGGGGAAATGGAGGTGCATCAGCTTCCACCTTTGACCTATTGTTGTTGTAGTGTTTAACGCCCGCTTTTACTACTACGGCACCGCAGGCGGTGACACTGATGATACATGAAGATGGAGCACTGGTGGAATGAGATGGCGGGGGAAACCGGAGTACCCGGAGAAAACCCGCCCTGACGCCGCTTCGTCCACCACGAATACCACATGCGGGTCCCTGGGATCGAACCCGGGCCACCTAGGTGGTAGGCGAGCGCGCTAACCGCTCGGCCACGGCGCCGCCACCTTTGACCTACCTTGCCTGGCAGGACAGGACGGTAGTTACGGCATTATCCAATTGCAGCTCTAAGATTTTGATGATTGACACTGGAAAAATAGATGCCCATACCAAAATGTGCATTTTCAAGCCTGACGTTATCCAGGAATACAATATGCACATGGGCGGTGTCGATCTAGTAGATCAGGTATTGCAAGCATATCCCTCTTTATGAAAAACAGTGAAATGGTATAAAAAGGTATTTTTGCACCAGCTGGATATAACCATATACAATTGTTTGGTAATTTGGAGAGCTCTAAACCCACACAAGACAATGACCTACCTGGACTTTCGACTATCAATAGCTCGCAGCCTAATTGAACAATACCAGGTTGAGAGGCCTCTTTATACTGGGGGTAGAAAATCCAAAATCCCTGCACCCCTCAGACTTCAAGGAAAACATTATCCCAAAAGGATACCGTAAACAGCAAAGAAGTCCCGCCCATCTCGAAGGTGTTTCGTGTGCCGCAAGAAGGGAATCCGTAAGGAAACTGGGATGATCTGTGGCGAATGTGGAGATGTGCCCTTGTGTGTTTATCCCTGTTTTGAGGCATATCACTGCAGAAGGAACATATAAAGGTAAGCCAGTAAAGCATATAGAATTTAATTAAATGTTTCATAACGGGGGAAAATTAAAATAAGTTGAGTTAGATAGAGGATAAATAAGGGTTAAATGTACAAACGCACAGGACGTGTATACATGCCCATATCGCTTGTCCGTCATTTTAAATGGACGTGATTTCACGTCCATATCCCTGAAGAGGTTAATGAACAGATGTTTATCACATAAGAGTTGAAAGTGGTTTCGTAAATCAATAACAACATACATATAATGAAACCACCACCTTAACACAATGCATGTCTGAGTGGGTGGCAGAGTCCACATAAAGTGGAAGGAGGTATAAGCAACCTCCCCTCCTTTGCAAACGTTGAGTTTGTATCCTGCTGTCCACAGTTTGAACAGTAGTCTGACATTGAAGTCAGTAAGATTGAAGCAAAGTTGAGTACTGCTGCTTCACATGGTGGAACTAAACTACATGCATTAAGAACCAGTGAGCATGCGTTTGTTATATGCTTATAATCTGCTATGTATACAAGCTTACATCACTGATTCACGGGAGGTTAAGTTAGCATTCGTTTTACTTATAATTTTAGGTTAATTAGCAGCCACTGGGTGTAGAGGGAAGCAGAACTCCGATCTAGGTGGAATACAACCTCTTTAAGATTCAGGTTAGGTATTTTAAAGCTTTCTTTTCTATAGTGATTTTAAATTTATATTTGTTATTATGTTTTTAGTTCAGAGTGCTAGATGCAATTGTTATCTAATCAGTTGTGTGATTTGAACTACCGTGTGAAGGATTGGTGGGTTGAAGGCAGGCAATGATAGTTGCAGGCTCCATGTGGTTTTCTCTCTTAGCAACATGTGGTTATGCAAATAGTGAAGATACTGCTGCAATCAGGGCAAGAAAGCGGAAGGATACATTTTTAGGCATTGTTTACATCACGACCACTTCTTTTGCTGAAACTAGTATAATAGGGTCTTCTATATTGTGTTGTGTCACGGTTCAAACTGCTCTTTTCCTTAAATATTTCCATGCTTTCTCTTACTATTCGATGAGAGAGATTGTCACAGATTGCTAAAATCTTTAAATTGTCAAAGTCATTGTGGTGGCTGGTGTTTTCTGCATGGTTTGCAATGGCAGATTTTTCTGAATAAGAGAGTTTCATGTGTCTTATACATTCCTTTTTTCTTGTATTGATAGATCTGAGTGTTTGACCTTTGTACAATTCACCACAATCATAGGTAATTTTATAAATACTCGGATTATTTTGCAAAGGGTTCTTACCTTTGACTAGTCTTAGAAAGGAACACAGCTTTTTCACTGATGTGTATCTTGTTTGAATTTTGTGGTGTTGTAATGTTTTTGTAATTCTTTCCGTAACTCGTACGTAAGGTATGTAAGCTTTCTTCGCATCAGTCTTTTCTGGATTTTGATATTTCTGTATTGCCTTAATATCTCGGCTCAGATAGCATTAGCTTTTAGTAAATCCCGGACATGTTTTAGTTCTGAGTCCAGATTTTCTTTGTCACGCACACATAGGGCATGCTGATGGAGTGTGTTTATCATGGCTCTTTTTATAGCTGAGGGTGATGATCGGATCCCATACACATTTAAAGAGATATGAGGTTTGGGAATCTCTCAGTCCCAGGGACAACACTCAGGGATAGTCCGGCTTGCAACGTGTAGCTTCAGTTTCATTGCAACTACTGCTTGCCACGCAGGAGTGCAAGTGTGTTTGAAATATTGTGTTAATAGTACGACGTCCTCTGGGCATACCGAGTTGCCATGCCAAAGGTAAAGCGTTGAGTTTGGTTTGCCATGAAACAACTCAAAAGAGAAATATGGAACTGGCGTAATTACTATAAAAAAAGAAAGAGTTCTGTTGTGTGAAATAGAACTAAGATCACGAAAGACCCAGGACATTGAAACGCACTGCAATAGCAAATCGCATAAAAAACTTGCTGAATGTAAATCACATGAAGACATCACTTAAACAACCCACTGTTCATCACAATCAGATGTAGAATCAAATTTTAACAAAGAATTGTGTCACATGATGGTGAGTGCTGATATACCTTTCAATAAACTCAATAATAAGTATTTTCAAGAATTTCTTGAAAAATACACAAAACATAACATACCTGATGAGTCCACGTTGCGTATAAACTATTTATCCCAATGTTCTGAAGCAAGTGTTGCAAACGTTAGAGAATGTGTGAGTTTGGATTGATGAAAACTGATGCAAACGGGAGGTATGTGACATGTGATTGTGGCTATATTGTCTCCTTCATGTGCAGGTGAACCATTCAACAATTATATCACTCTTTGAAACATCAATGTCACTTTTAGTGCCTCATGGAATTCACTGCGATGATGTGTTGCTTCTTGTAACAGATGCTGCGCCTTACATGGTCATTACTAATATCTACAGCAATTAAGCAGCTTGAAGAATGTAATTTAGAGCTGTCTAAAAGCATAGGCATAGTCGACGAGGTGTCTGCAAAAATTAACAGAATACAGAATGGACCACCTACTGAACGAGCAAAAAATAAATTGTCAAGTATTCTACATAAAAGTACTGGATTTTCAGTGCTGCGTGACATAAGAAATAAACTGTCTCAGATAAACACATGAAAATGATTTGTACTACATATATGCACCATTAACGTCATGTGACGAACAAACTTTCTCCCAATATAAAAATTGTTTCAGCAAAAGGCGCAGAAAACTCACATTCAACAATTTACGAATGCATATGGTTGTTGAATGTAATTCCCACTTGAAAAGCAATGAGGAGGATGGCATATTGTAATGTAGGTTACATTTTGTATCCGGTTGATGTCACGCTTGGTCATGTGTGCGAACATTGTGTATGCGATCCGATGTCTGGTTATAAGTTTCTGAAGTGCCAATACACCACTGGCTTATGATATCAACCATTGAAGGGCACAACACATGAAAGTGAAGGGACATCTCTCTGGCACAATGTTTATCACATTAATTAGCATTCGAGTTAGTCTTGTTTACTAGATACTTCTTTTGTCTTTCTTTTGAGTACAGCATCTTAATAATGTTTTGGTGTAGATTTATAACTCTATCTTAATTTGAACATACCTTACAATTCTTGCTAGCAAAAAGTTAAATCCTGCTTAATATATTCATATGTTATACTTTAGAAACCTGATGTGTTGCACTCACATGACTTTCTCTACTCTTGTACTAACCATTCTTACAAACTCTTATTGCTATATCTTCTTCATGTAGTTGAGACAAACATTTGCAGAAATTATTATATTGCTTATTTCCTTGTATGTACAAGGGGAAAATGGGAGGGAATACAGTAGACTTTGAGTGATAGTCAAATGTTTTAGAGCTTTCAAATTCCATTCTCTGTGCACAGTTAACATATAAAAAAGGGAATAATGATGTTCCCTTTGACAGAAGTATAAGTTCTCTAAAACTGACACAAATAAGAAGGAATATCTCCGAAATGGTTCACTCTTACAAAAAAATTTATTTCTGCATAAATTGTGTGTTTTAGTAACATCTATATTTTTTGTATAGTAAGATATGGTCTATCTCTTACGGTTTACCAGTTATGTAAAAGTCAGCCAAAGTAAACAGGACTACATGGGCCATAGTCAGAACATTCAAGAGATACATTTTATTTGCCATAAAAATATCTCAAACATATAACATTTTGATCAAAATCGCTTGAGCCATTTTCAAGAAAATCAAAATTTTCCATGTAAAGGGTAGTTTAGGGTGGAGGAATTTTCTTCAAAACCTTCATGTCGCTTCCTTAAAAGACATTAAACTTAAATATCAACTTTGGTTTTCAACCGACTTTTCGTTTTTAAGTTAAGACACACACACACACACAAACCTTTTACTAAAAATGCTTTTTTTTGAACTTGGGGGAGGGGGGGTGGCCTCATAACATATTTCCGTTGAAACCTCAACATCAAATTTTCGGGTAGAATACGATACTTCCTCTACTTAGTATATGTAGTAGAGAAAGTAAAACTGGGAAGTTCCTTTAAAGGTGAAAGAAAGTATAAAAACATCTTAGACTTCACTTCAGTTTTATAGGAACTGCTCGAAATGGTGACTGGATTTTCATGGCAAAGTTGTCAGTGGCGTAGGAACACCTGTCAATTCACACTTCTCTGCTGTGAGCCAAATGCTAATGTGAAATGTTAATGCTCTTCTTTATATGGAATAAAAAAAAATAAAAACAACAGTAACTATTTGACAGTAAACGAAACCATGAGCTGCAGGACAACAGTTTTTAGCATTAGGATTTAAGCCACAAGAGCAGTTAAAGAGTAGGCTGCATGATGCAAGAAGGCCACTAACTATGGTCAATGTCGCATTGTCAAGTGATTAGTTCACATTTAAGGGATTTTTGTGGCTTACATCTTGAGAATGCTGATAACGAGCTGCTGAAGATCAATATTTCTACACTCGGGCAGCAGTTTTAAAGATATTGTAAGCCAATTTTTCACCAGGTTTTGCTTTAAGACCGATTTATCAGCATCTGATACCCACATAACAGGAGAGCTAAAAGGCTCAAATGGGCTGCATGGTGGTATGCCTGTTGGCATCCCCGGTGCTCACTGCTGTCTTTCACTATTATAGAAAGGTGCAGATGGAACCGTACAACATTTTTAAAACTACTTCTAAAGGCTGTACTTACCAACTTTACGAAAGGAGATGATGAAACTGGTCACTGACATTGTCCATATATTTTTGGCACCTCTTTAGGAAATTATCCATCACTCACCATGGTTCACATTGAGAAATGCTGGCAATTTCCTGGCAGATATTTTGTTTTAATTCTTCCAGGGTGTGTGGGTTTGTCTTGTACACTTTGTTTTAAGTTACTTAATCCAGAGATAGAAATCGCAGGGGATAGGTTGGGGGACTGAGGGGGCCACAAAGCTCTATTAAAAATTCTGTCCTGAAACACACTTTCAGTTTAAGAGGTGGAATCAGGAACTGAAAAATTCAATGCCATAGCCGGGATTTGAACCACAGATCTTCTGCTTATCAAGCGGCTGCTTTAACCACTAAGCTACCATGGCCAACTTGCCAGTACCACATTAAATTCCCCAGTTGATTCGTATTTTACCCAGTAAGACCACAAGGGAATCTGACATCAGACATAAATACCCCAAGGGCGACTAACATTGTAAGTACTTCATGTCCCAGGTTTAAGTAACCTTTAGATGGTAATTATTATTTATTTATGCCAACAAGCTTACTGCTGGTGTTTTTAAACACACAGGCCGTGTGTGGCATTGAATTTTTCAGTTCCTGATTCCACCTCTTAAACATTGCCCACTGTGTGTTTAAAAACACCAGCAGTAAGCTTGTTGGCATAAATGAATAAATAATAATTAACACTTTCAGTTGTTCTCATACCACCAAGGTGGCCCGGGTTCGATCCCAGGGACCCGCATGTGGTATTTGTGGTGGATGAAGCGGCGTCAGGGCGGGTTTTCTCCGGGTACTCCGGTTTCCCCTGCCATCTCATTCCACCGGTGCTCCATCTTCATGTATAATCAGTGTCACCGCCTGCGGTGCCGTAGTAGTAAAAGCGACCTGAATAAGAGGGTATTTTCTGGAAACACAGGGGTATGTGTGTGTGTGTGTGTGTGTGTGTGAGCGTGCGTGCGGGGTGTGTGGGGTGTGGAGGTTGTGTGGGGTGTGGTGTGTGTGTGTGTGTGTTTATTTCAACAGAATCCCTCATCCTTAACTTTCCTTCATATGGAAAATTGTTCAATACTTTTTGATTTTCTCAAAAATGGCCTTTAATGCGTGCTTCGCCATGTTGAAACCATGTAAACGAAGTGATTGCTACTTCCTCGAAACAAGCAGTTTTACGAAACAGAACTCTTATTCTAGCCAGCTAAATGAAAACTTTTACCAAAAGAAATGCTAATGAAACCGAATATATGATTAACTCCAATGAAGAAGCTTGCTCACTAAAATGAGCCGGAATGATACATAGTAATTCATATTGGGAACTGAAGACATTCATACGTTTACAAAAGGTGCTATGTTTTGCTGCACTTCTTTTTGCGCCCTGTTCTTACACAATATTTTAGGGCAATTAAAATTTGAAAAAACAATAAGCACGAAAGCAGAATGAAACCAGCAAAATTTTGTTTTCTACTTATATGTATTAACAAAGGAAGCCCTAGTAATATGAAACAAGTGGAAAATAGATAGCAGTGGTTCATTAGCAAGTGGTTCATTAGCTGTTTTTATTTACCACAAGAATAAAAATCAGATGTGTTGCACTCACATCACTTTCTCTATTTTTGTACTAACCATTCTTACAAACTCTTATTCCTATATCTTCTTCGTGTTAGTTGAGATAAACATTTGTACAAATTGTCATATTGCTTATTTCCTTGTAGGTGCAAGGGGAATATTAGAATACAGTAGGCTTTGAGTGATAGTCAAATCATTTAAAGCTTTGAGATTCCGTTCTCTTTGCACACTTAATATATAAAAAAATGAACAACGATATTCCATTTCATGAAAGCTCTAAGTTTTCTGAAACTCACACACCTAACAAGGAATATCTCCGAAATGGTTCAACCTACAAGAAAATTTATTCAGAAATAAATTGTGTATTTTAGCAAGATCTACATTTTTTGTATAGTATGATTTGGTCTATCTCTAACGGTTTACCAGTTATGCAAAAGTCGTCCAGAGTAAATACGACTACAGGGGCTATAGCCAGAAAATTCAAGATATACATTTCATTTGTCATAAAAATATCTCAAACGTATGGCATTTTAATCAAAATTGTTAGAGCCATTTTCAAGAAAAGAAAAAATTTCCATGTAAAGGGTAGTTTAGAGTGGGGCTATTTTCTTCAAAATCTTCGCGTCGCAGCCTTGAAAGATATTAAACTTAAATACCAACTTCGGTTTTTAACTGACTTTTCGTTTCTGTCCACAGACACACATAGAGACCTTTTTCTAAAAATGCTTTTTTTTTTTTTTTTTTGATTCAGGGGTCCTCAAAATATATATTTCCGGTGAAATCTCGACATCAAATTTTTGGGTGGAATGCAATACTTACCAGTAGAGAAAGTAAAAATGCATAAAATCTTGAATCAGATTTTGCATACAGTAAATCATAAAGGCTTGTCATAGCAAAAGAAGTAAATAAAACACAAATGTAGAGCATGGTGCAGTAACACAAATCACAGCAGTAACTTCACAGAATATACACTGTATGGCAAAAGTTAGGATTATTTTACACTATATACCTTGTGTTACTGGGCAAAATACATTAACAATTATGCACAAATTGCTGAGATTCTGAAATAATACTTAACTTAAAGTAAGTTATAAATATATAATGCTGTTCACTTACTGTTGTTCATCTTTTGGAAAGCTGAAAAAGCTTATGTCCCTGTTTGCATGTGAATTATTTCTGCAGTTTGGTGCCGAACACCATCGGCCACCTTTTCACTTACTGCTGCTCATTATAACAATGTCGAAGCTTAAAATACATTAGCACATATTTATACCTTTTGCAATAGGCATATAAAACAATTCTTCAGGTATAGATATACCCAGCAGCTAATATGCTCAAGGTAAAATAAACACAATATATCCATTCGCTTTGGTTTCAGCAACATAGCTGTTGACTCAGTTTAAATATGGCAAACTTCGCGCATGTGCACTAAATTTTGGCGCACAGATTTCTGCTGAGTTTCCCTTCTGTATACTGTCTATTCTGTGACTGTGAATAGCATAACTCAAAAATGTAAATTTGGTCTAAAACCAAACTTGATGTTTAAGTTTAGCATTGTATCAAGGATGCAACAAGAAGATTTTGAAGCAATCCCCTCCAACTCTTTACAGAGAGAAGTTCTTGATAATTTTGATTTTCTTAAAAGTTTCTCTAATAATTTTAATTAAAATACTATATGTTTAACATTTTTTACAATAAATTAAATGTATATTTATCTTAAATTTTGTGAGAATGGTCTCTGAAGTGCTCTTCATTCTGAATGACTCTTGTATAACTGGAAAACGGTAAGCGATAGACAAAACCTTATTGCACAAAAAATACACATCTCACCAAAACACAGTTTATGTGAAGTTCTTTTGTGGAGATAACCTATTTTGAGGTGTGTTCTTGGTTTATATTTTACTCAAATACGAAGTTGTTATTCAACTTTTTAATCCTGCCCTTGCAAAGAGAGTGGAATTTCAAAGACATCACATAGTGAGCACGTCTTAAAATTCTGACTATTGTTTAAACCTACCACTTTTCCCATATCTATTATACCTATAAGGAAATATGTAATAAAACCATTTGAACAAGTGTTCATATTGATTAACATGAAGTAGATAGAAGAATAAGTGTTTGTAAGAATAGCTTGTGAGTAGAGAAGGTCATGTGAGTGCGCATACAATTTTTTACTTTCTTTACTGGTTCGGCGGCGCCGTGGCCGAGCGGTTAGCGCGCTCGCCTACCACCTAGGTGGCCCGGGTTCGATCCCAGGGACCCGCATGTGGTATTCGTGGTGGACGAAGCGGCGTCTGGGCGGGTTTTCTCCGGGTTCTCCGGTTTCCCCCGCCATCTCATTCCACCGGTGCTCCATCTTCATCCATGTATCACCAGTGTCACCGCCTGTGGTGCCGTAGTAGTAAAAGCGGGCGTTAAACACTACACACACTTTACTGGTAAGTAGGGGAAGTATTGTATTCCACCCAAAAATTCAATGTCAAGATTTCACTGGAATTATATGTTTCGAGACCCACTGAATCCAAAAAAAGGAATTTAGAAAAAAGTCTCTGCATGCGCGTGTAGTATAACTCAAAACCAAAAAGTCAGTTAAAAACCAAAATTGGTATTTAAGTTTAATGTCTTTCAAGGATGCAATACGAACATTTTGATGGAAATTCCTCCACTCTAAACTACCCTTTACATGGAAGATTTTTAAAAAATTTTGATTTTCTTCAAATTAGCATATGTTTAAGATATTTGTATGACAAATGAAATGTGTATTTTTAATTTTCTGGCTATAGCCTATGTAGCCCGTTTAGTCTGGATGATTTTTAATAACTCATAAACCCTAAGAGATAGACAAAATCTTACTGCACAAAAAATGTAGATCTTGCTAAAACACAGTTTATGTCTGAATAAATTTTTTTGTAGAGTGAACTATTTCGGAGATATTCCTAGTAGTTTCGGAAAACTTATACTTCTGTCAAACGGAACATCATTATTCCCTTTTTTATATATTAACTGTGTAAAGAGAATGGAATTTCAAAGTTCCTATTTTCCCCTTGTACCTACAACGAAATAAGCAGCAAGATAATTTGTAAAAATGTTTATCTCAACTAACACAAAAAAGATGCAGCAATAAGAGTTTGTAAGAACGGTTACTGCAAGAGTAGAGAAAGCCATGTGAGTGCAACACATCAGACTTTTTCTTTTATAATATTTACATGACAAATGAAATGTGTATCGTGAATTTTCTGGGGATAGCCTCTGAATGAATTTACTATAATTTTATATAACTGGTAAACCATTAGAACCTAATTACCACAGAAAATGGAAATATCATTAATAGGGACACTTTATTTCAAATAAGTTTGTGGCACAAGTCATTTCCAAAGTAGTGTCGTGCCACTATTGAGTTGTTTGTTACACTGTTGTGGAAAGAGTGTGTTGTGGCATGAGACATTTCCAAAGTAGTGTCGTGCCACTATTGAGTTGTTTGTTACACTGTTGTGGAAAGAGTGTGTTGTGGCATGAGACATTTCCAAAGTAGTGTCGTGTCACTATTGAGTTGTTTGTTACACTGTTGTGGAAAGAGTGTGTTGTGGCATGAGACATTTCCAAAGTAGTGTCGTGCCACTATTGAGTTGTTTGTTACACTGTTGTGGAAAGAGTGTGTTGTGGCATGAGACATTTCCAAAGTAGTATCACGTCACTATTGAGTTGTTTGTTACACTGTTGTGGAAAGAGTGTGTTGTGGCATGAGACATTTCCAAAGTAGTGTCGTGCCACTATTGAGTTGTTTGTTACACTGTTGTGGAAAGAGTGTGTTGTGGCATGAGACATTTCCAAAGAAGTGTCGTGTCACTATTGAGTTGTTTGTTACACTGTTGTGGAAAGAGTGTGTTGTGGTATGAGACATTTCCAAAGTAGTGTCGTGTCACTATTGAGTTGTTTGTTATACTGTTGTGGAAAGAGTGTGTTGTGGTATGAGACATTTCCAAAGTAGTGTCGTGTCACTATTGAGTTGTTTGTTACACTGTTGTGGAAAGAGTGTGTTGTGGCATGAGACATTTCCAAAGTAGTGTCGTGCCACTATTGAGTTGTTTGTTACACTGTTGTGGAAAGAGTGTGTTGTGGCATGAGTGTGTTGTGGCATGAGACATTTCCAAAGTAGTGTCGTGTCACTATTGAGTTGTTTGTTACACTGTTGTGGAAAGAGTGTGTTGTGGCATGAGACATTTCCAAAGTAGTGTCGTGCCACTATTGAGTTGTTTGTTACACTGTTGTGGAAAGAGTGTGTTGTGGCATGAGACATTTCCAAAGTAGTATCACGTCACTATTGAGTTGTTTGTTACACTGTTGTGGAAAGAGTGTGTTGTGGCATGAGACATTTCCAAAGTAGTGTCGTGCCACTATTGAGTTGTTTGTTACACTGTTGTGGAAAGAGTGTGTTGTGGCATGAGACATTTCCAAAGAAGTGTCGTGTCACTATTGAGTTGTTTGTTACACTGTTGTGGAAAGAGTGTGTTGTGGTATGAGACATTTCCAAAGTAGTGTCGTGTCACTATTGAGTTGTTTGTTATACTGTTGTGGAAAGAGTGTGTTGTGGTATGAGACATTTCCAAAGTAGTGTCGTGTCACTATTGAGTTGTTTGTTACACTGTTGTGGAAAGAGTGTGTTGTGGCATGAGACATTTCCAAAGTAGTGTCGTGCCACTATTGAGTTGTTTGTTACACTGTTGTGGAAAGAGTGTGTTGTGGCATGAGACATTTCCAAAGTAGTGTCGTGCCACTATTGAGTTGTTTGTTACACTGTTGTGGAAAGAGTGTGTTGTGGCATGAGACATTTCCAAAGTAGTATCACGTCACTATTGAGTTGTTTGTTATACTGTTGTGGAAAGAGTGTGAATTTGAAGGCCACTATCAGTTTTGTTTCCTCTGTACCCTTGTATATAAAGCAACTACTTGCGTAAAGGTCTATATTAATTGAAAGAGTAATTAGAAGGAGTAATGTGAATGTGTGACTGTTTGCAGGTGTCTCCTTGGATTTGGGGAAGTGTCCCACTATCTCGGCTACAGTGCTCTAACAGACTTCTTCCCCAAAATGACATTGCGACCTAATGCTTCGTGTGATGACAGATTCTGTAGACTACGGCAGTCTGAATTTAATTCTCAACCTCTCAAAGGGCAGTCCAAACCAGAAGTCGCCCAAGAGAGTGAAGTTATACATGAGGACAATGAATGGGGTAAGTTTATGGGCATCCAACAAACTCCACTGTTGATGGTACCATTTTTATCAACATTGTTGTTAATGGTATGTTTATAAGGTGAGAATCAAACTGAAAAGTGTATTGTCACAGCGAGGTTTCCTTCCATTTACTGTAAGCCAGAGATATTCATCCTATTCTACACGAACACTCCTTAGGGGGTAAAGAAAATTTAATTTAATTTGATCCTTCTTTGTGAAGTACTAAATATATATATACATAAATCAATTTCCATGCATTAGTCTTGTAAAAACTTGAAAGTGGCTCAACCAATTTGAATAATTTCTCTTTTGTTTTGTTCGACTCAGAACTAGGATGGCTCATCACTAGCAGGGACCGGCCTGTAGGGTTTGTCTGATGGAGCCCTGTTCTGTCTAGTCACTAGCACAGATCGGCCTGATGGAGCCCTGTTCTGTCTCGTTACTAGCAGGGACCGGCCTGTAGGGTTTGTCTGATGGAGCCTTGTTCTGAATCGTCACTAACAGGGACCGGACTGTAGGGTTTGTCTGATGGAGCCTTGTTCTGGCTAGTAACTAGCAGGGACCGGACTGTAGGGTTTGTCTGATGGAGCCTTGTTCTGGCTAGTCACTAGCAGGGACCGGCCTGTAGGGTTTGTCTGATGGAGCCCTGTTCTGTCTAGTCTCCAGCACAGATCGGCCTGATGGAGCCCTGTTCTGTCTAGTCACTAGCAGGGACCGGACTGTAGGGTTTGTCTGATGGAGCCCTGTTCTGTCTAGTCTCCAGCACAGATCGGCCTGATGGAGCCCTGTTCTGTCTAGTCTCCAGCACAGATCGGCCTGATGGAGCCTTGTTCTGGCTAGTCACTAGCAGGGACCGGACTGTAGGGTTTGTCTGATGGAGCCTTGTTCTGTCTCGTTAAGAGCAGGGACCGGCCTGTAGCGTTTGTGTGATGGAGCCTTGTTCTGGCTAGTCACTAGCAGGGACCGGACTGTAGGGTTTGTGTGATGGAGCCTTGTTCTGGCTAGTCACTAGCAGGGACCGGACTGTAAGATTTGTCTGATGGAGCCTTGTTCTGTGTCGTCACTAGCAGGGACTGGCCTGTAGGTTTTGTCTGATGGAGCCTTGTTCTGGCTAGTCACTAGCAGGGACCGGACTGTAGGTTTTGTCTGACGGAGCCTTGTTCTGTCTAGTCACTAGCAGGGACCGGCCTGTAGGTTTTGTCTGATGGAGCCTTGTTCTGGCTAGTCACTAGCAGGGACCGGACTGTAGGGTTTGTCTGATGGAGCCTTGTTCTGTGTCGTCACTAGCAGGGAGCGGCCTGTAGGGTTTGTGTGATGGAGCCTTGTTCTGGCTAGTCACTAGCAGGGACCGGACTGTAGGGTTTGTGTGATGGAGCCTTGTTCTGGCTAGTCACTAGCAGGGACCGGACTGTAGGGTTTGTGTGATGGAGCCTTGTTCTGGCTAGTCACTAGCAGGGACCGGACTGTAAGATTTGTCTGATGGAGCCTTGTTCTGTGTCGTCACTAGCAGGGACCGGCCTGTAGGTTTTGTCTGATGGAGCCTTGTTCTGGCTAGTCACTAGCAGGGACCGGACTGTAGGGTTTGTCTGATGGAGCCTTGTTCTGTGTCGTCACTAGCAGGGACCGGCCTGTAGGGTTTGTCTGATGGAGCCTTGTTCTGGCTAGTCACTAGCAGGGACCAGCCTGTATGGTTTGTCTGATGGAGCCTTGTTCTGGCTAGTCACTAGCAGGGACCGGCCTGTATGGTTTGTCTGATGGAGCCTTGTTCTGGCTAGTCACTAGCAGGGACCAGCCTGTAGGGTTTGATGGAGCCTTGTTCTGTGTCGTCACTAGCAGGGACCGGCCTGTATGGTTTGTCTGATGGAGCCTTGTTCTGGCTAGTCACTAGCAGGGACCGGCCTGTATGGTTTGTCTGATGGAGCCTTGTTCTGGCTAGTCACTAGCAGGGACCAGCCTGTATGGTTTGTCTGATGGAGCCTTGTTCTGTCTAGTCACTAGCAGGGACCAGCCTGTATGGTTTGTCTGATGGAGCCTTGTTCTGGCTAGTCACTAGCAGGGACCAGCCTGTATGGTTTGTCTGATGGAGCCTTGTTCTGGCTAGTCACTAGCAGGGACCGGACTGTAGGGTTTGTGTGATGGAGCCTTGTTCTGGCTAGTCACTAGCAGGGACCGGACTGTAAGATTTGTCTGATGGAGCCTTGTTCTGTGTCGTCACTAGCAGGGACTGGCCTGTAGGTTTTGTCTGATGGAGCCTTGTTCTGGCTAGTCACTAGCAGGGACCGGACTGTAGGTTTTGTCTGACGGAGCCTTGTTCTGTCTAGTCACTAGCAGGGACCGGCCTGTAGGTTTTGTCTGATGGAGCCTTGTTCTGGCTAGTCACTAGCAGGGACCGGACTGTAGGGTTTGTCTGATGGAGCCTTGTTCTGTGTCGTCACTAGCAGGGAGCGGCCTGTAGGGTTTGTGTGATGGAGCCTTGTTCTGGCTAGTCACTAGCAGGGACCGGACTGTAGGGTTTGTGTGATGGAGCCTTGTTCTGGCTAGTCACTAGCAGGGACCGGACTGTAGGGTTTGTGTGATGGAGCCTTGTTCTGGCTAGTCACTAGCAGGGACCGGACTGTAAGATTTGTCTGATGGAGCCTTGTTCTGTGTCGTCACTAGCAGGGACCGGCCTGTAGGTTTTGTCTGATGGAGCCTTGTTCTGGCTAGTCACTAGCAGGGACCGGACTGTAGGGTTTGTCTGATGGAGCCTTGTTCTGTGTCGTCACTAGCAGGGACCGGCCTGTAGGGTTTGTCTGATGGAGCCTTGTTCTGGCTAGTCACTAGCAGGGACCAGCCTGTATGGTTTGTCTGATGGAGCCTTGTTCTGGCTAGTCACTAGCAGGGACCGGCCTGTATGGTTTGTCTGATGGAGCCTTGTTCTGGCTAGTCACTAGCAGGGACCAGCCTGTAGGGTTTGATGGAGCCTTGTTCTGTGTCGTCACTAGCAGGGACCGGCCTGTATGGTTTGTCTGATGGAGCCTTGTTCTGGCTAGTCACTAGCAGGGACCGGCCTGTATGGTTTGTCTGATGGAGCCTTGTTCTGGCTAGTCACTAGCAGGGACCAGCCTGTATGGTTTGTCTGATGGAGCCTTGTTCTGTCTAGTCACTAGCAGGGACCAGCCTGTATGGTTTGTCTGATGGAGCCTTGTTCTGGCTAGTCACTAGCAGGGACCAGCCTGTATGGTTTGTCTGATGGAGCCTTGTTCTGGCTAGTCACTAGCAGGGACCAGCCTGTATGGTTTGTCTGATGGAGCCTTGTTCTGGCTAGTCACTAGCAGGGACCAGCCTGTATGGTTTGTCTGATGGAGCCTTGTTCTGTCTAGTCACTAGCAGGGACCAGCCTGTATGGTTTGTCTGATGGAGCCTTGTTCTGGCTAGTCACTAGCAGGGACCAGCCTGTATGGTTTGTCTGATGGAGCCTTGTTCTGGCTAGTCACTAGCAGGGACCAGCCTGTATGGTTTGTCTGATGGAGCCTTGTTCTGGCTAGTCACTAGCAGGGACCAGCCTGTATGGTTTGTCTGATGGAGCCTTGTTCTGTCTAGTCACTAGCAGGGACCGGACTGTAGGGTTTGTCTGATGGAGCCCTGTTCTGTCTAGTCACTAGCAGGGACCGGACTGTAGGGTTTGTCTGATGGAGCCTTCTTCTGTCTAGTCACTAGCAGGGACCGGACTGTATGGTTTGTCAGATGGAGCCTTGTTCTGTGTCGTCACTAGCAGGGACCGGCCTGTAGGGTTTGTCTGATGGAGCCTTGTTCTGGCTAGTCACTAGCAGGGACCAGCCTGTATGGTTTGTCTGATGGAGCCTTGTTCTGGCTAGTCACTAGCAGGGACCGGCCTGTATGGTTTGTCTGATGGAGCCTTGTTCTGGCTAGTCACTAGCAGGGACCAGCCTGTAGGGTTTGATGGAGCCTTGTTCTGTGTCGTCACTAGCAGGGACCGGCCTGTATGGTTTGTCTGATGGAGCCTTGTTCTGGCTAGTCACTAGCAGGGACCGGCCTGTATGGTTTGTCTGATGGAGCCTTGTTCTGGCTAGTCACTAGCAGGGACCAGCCTGTATGGTTTGTCTGATGGAGCCTTGTTCTGTCTAGTCACTAGCAGGGACCAGCCTGTATGGTTTGTCTGATGGAGCCTTGTTCTGGCTAGTCACTAGCAGGGACCAGCCTGTATGGTTTGTCTGATGGAGCCTTGTTCTGGCTAGTCACTAGCAGGGACCAGCCTGTATGGTTTGTCTGATGGAGCCTTGTTCTGGCTAGTCACTAGCAGGGACCAGCCTGTATGGTTTGTCTGATGGAGCCTTGTTCTGTCTAGTCACTAGCAGGGACCAGCCTGTATGGTTTGTCTGATGGAGCCTTGTTCTGGCTAGTCACTAGCAGGGACCAGCCTGTATGGTTTGTCTGATGGAGCCTTGTTCTGGCTAGTCACTAGCAGGGACCAGCCTGTATGGTTTGTCTGATGGAGCCTTGTTCTGGCTAGTCACTAGCAGGGACCAGCCTGTATGGTTTGTCTGATGGAGCCTTGTTCTGTCTAGTCACTAGCAGGGACCGGTCTGTAGGGTTTGTCTGATGGAGCCCTGTTCTGTCTAGTCACTAGCAGGGACCGGACTGTAGGGTTTGTCTGATGGAGCCTTCTTCTGTCTAGTCACTAGCAGGGACCGGACTGTATGGTTTGTCAGATGGAGCCTTGTTCTGTGTCGTCACTAGCAGGGACCGGCCTGTAGGGTTTGTCTGATGGAGCCTTGTTCTGGCTAGTCACTAGCAGGGACCAGCCTGTATGGTTTGTCTGATGGAGCCTTGTTCTGGCTAGT
This sequence comes from Tenodera sinensis, assembly GCA_030765045.1. NCBI lineage: Eukaryota > Metazoa > Arthropoda > Insecta > Mantodea > Mantidae > Tenodera > Tenodera sinensis. The sequence goes on along the minus strand of CM060966.1, from coordinate 24,764,175 downwards.
CACTATCAGGGACCGGCCTGTATGGTTTGTCTGATGGAGCCTTGTTCTGGCTAGTCACTAGCAGGGACCAGCCTGTAGGGTTTGTCTGATGGAGCCTTGTTCTGTGTCGTCACTAGCAGGGACCGGCCTGTATGGTTTGTCTGATGGAGCCTTGTTCTGGCTAGTCACTAGCAGGGACCGGCCTGTATGGTTTGTCTGATGGAGCCTTGTTCTGGCTAGTCACTAGCAGGGACCAGCCTGTATGGTTTGTCTGATGGAGCCTTGTTCTGGCTAGTCACTAGCAGGGACCGGACTGTAGGGTTTGTCTGATGGAGCCCTGTTCTGTCTAGTCACTAGCAGGGACCGGACTGTAGGGTTTGTCTGATGGAGCCTTCTTCTGTCTAGTCACTAGCAGGGACCGGACTGTATGGTTTGTCAGATGGAGCCTTGTTCTGTGTCGTCACTAGCAGGGACCGGCCTGTATGGTTTGTCTGATGGAGCCTTGTTCTGTCTAGTCACTAGCAGGGACCGGCCTGTATGGTTTGTCAGATGGAGCCTTGTTCTGTGTCGTCACTAGCAGGGACCGGCCTGTAGGGTTTGTCTGACGGAGCCTTGTTCTGTCTAGTCACTAGCAGGGACCAGCCTGTATGGTTTGTCTGATGGAGCCTTGTTCTGGCTAGTCACTAGCAGGGACCGGACTGTAGGGTTTGTCTGATGGAGCCTTGTTCTGTCTAGTCACTAGCAGGGACCAGGCTGTAAGGTTTGTCTGATGGAGCCTTGTTCTGGCTAGTCACTAGCAGGGACCGGACTGTAGGGTTTGTCTGACGGAGCCTTGTTCTGTCTAGTCACTAGCAGGTACCAGGCTGTAAGGTTTGTCTGATGGAGCCTTGTTCTGTAGCGTCACTAGCAGGGACCGGACTGTAGGGTTTGTCTGATGGAGCCTTGTTTTGTCTCGTCACTAGCAGGGACCGGACTGTAGGGTTTGTCTGATGGAGCCTTGTTCTGTCTAGTCACTAGCAGGGACCAGGCTGTAAGGTTTGTCTGATGGAGCCTTGTTCTGGCTAGTCACTAGCAGGGACCAGACTGTATGGTTCTTCTGATGGAGCCTTCTTCTGTCTAGTCACTAGCAGGGACCGGCCTGTATAGTTTATCTGATGGAGCCCTGTTCTGTCTAGTCACCAGCAGGGACCGGACTGTATGGTTTGTGTGATCTAGCCTTGCTCTGTCTAGTCACTAGCTGGGATGGAACTGCAGGGTTTGTCTGATGGAGCCTTGTTCTGTCTCTTCACTAGCAGGGACCGGCCTGTATGGTTTGTCTGATGGAGCCTTGTTCTGTCTCATCACTAGCAGGGACCGGCCTGTATGGTTTGTCTGATGGAGCCTTGTTCTGGCTCACTACTAGTATAGAGCACGGCTCTCAGTGGCGTCATGACACAACTAACCATACAGCAGGTCAAATTAACCTCAAAGTGTAATTGTGGTGCTGAGTGTTACATTTTGGAGAACTTTTGGGTTGAATTGAGGAATGTATGTGTAAGTAAAATAGAGTTTCCTGCCCTCTAGTTACTGAAATTCGTGATTATGAACGAGTTTTGCACCCTGATCTTATGTACATCACCTATGTAGATGCAGGTACATGCATTGCCAGAAGCTATCTCCTTTCTCATCTTTATGCATTGCCATCTACACAATTCCAATGTGATTGAAATGATGTTTTACTACCATCGCTACTTTCATTTCTCATACGTTGGCACCCTGTGTTACACCATGCCTAAGCCCACATTCGGCAGTATTACCAACATTTATACAAATAAGGTTAATGTCATTAATTACCTGGCAGTTTGACAGAACATTGCTACAGCATTTAGACTTATGTTGCACTTGTCCAATAACCTTGTGTTTCTTGTTGGACATTTAAATAATACTGCACAAGACTCTTGAAGAGTTAATTAAAACTGACATAGAATATAATAAAAGTGCCAAGAAGATACTAAAGCACTGTTGCATAACCACAAATACCACAGTTTGTAACAATGAAACCTCCTTAATACATCTGTGCGACTTCCACTTTGTGTATTGGAAGTGACTATGACCTTTTTTATTTTCAGTAATCAACATACACAGGCGGCCCAGGTTCGATCCCAGGGACCCGCATGTGATAGTCATGGTGGACAAAGCTGCATCAGGGCGGTTTCTCTGGTTTCCTTCACCACTGATTTCACCAATTACTCCTTCATCCATTTCTTATGATCCTCTTGCTTACTCTCTGACTGACCACTTCACTCTGTTCATCTGCTTCCCGACAGACGTCTGACCCTAGGGGGTGTAAGTACTGCATACACAGGGTAAGCAGAAGAAGAATCAACATACACAAAACCACTAAACAAAAGAAAGCCAAAAATAAAGAAACACAAAATTTGACTATTATTAGTGTATGATCAATGTCAGAGAGGAGATGAATGAATATTATGTGAATCCTTTATTTTGTGAAGTTGTGAAAATGTAAGTAGTTCTTCTTAAGTTAGCAATGTTCAAGCTACTATAATTATTGTCTTGCAAGATTTTGTAGGCATTACATAAAATTTAATAATGAATTGTGTGAAATGTAGTGGAATTTTCAATTCTATGCTATACAGTAATTTTTGGCTTGGCCAAGTTTGTTTGAAATCACTGCAACAGTTTAGAAGCCTATAAGGAACACATATGCACATGCTTTACATTTATAGATATTAAAATTGTGTTGTGAAAGTCGCTTGCTGCATACAATTTATATTGTAGAAACATTTGAACACAAAGACGTTTATGTTGCAGGAATCTGTCTGGTGGACGAGACGGACCCCAGCAAGCTGCAGGAGGAGGAACAAGAAGTGGCTGCTGGTGTGAGAGTCGCATACTCCCTCCCTTCAGCGACACCTACATTGGATACGCCACCAAATGAAGTGGACACATCAGGCCCAAGTTTGGAAGAACTAATGGCTCAGATGAAGTCTATGTAAATGGTGCATTTGGAAAATAAAGATGCTCTATAAGTTTGAATCCGGATTTTTCTGACACTTTATTTACACTCACGTTCACTCAAAATGTTGGAATATTTCAACACAAAGTGAAAGCGAGGGTAAATAAAGCGACTGAAATAGCCGATTCACACATGAAGAACACCTAACTTGTTGTTTGGCCTCACAGTCCTTTTAGTACAACCTTGGCCTCACAGCCTCTGATGCTTCCTTCTCGTGCTTTAGTTCTCCAACTCCTAATGTCATCAATTCATCTTTTCTTTGGTCTTTCAACTTTCCTTCTACCACCTACTTTAGCCTCCATAACAACTCCAGGCATTCGTTCTTCATCCATTCTGATAACATGGCCCAGAGACGATATCTGTATCTTTATACAGCTCTGCAATAGCCATTTTCCTTAGTTACTCCATAAATCTTTGTGAGCACTTTTCTTTGCCATATATTCAAAGTTGTTCTACATTTCTCGTTAAAGTGCAAGACTTGCTTCCATATAGCATAAGAATTTTATCTTCTTAGATATATACCTTGCTTTCATTAAAACATCTAGAACAGGGAAACACCGATCAGCAGATATGTTTTCTAATATGTCTATTAGTATTTATTGATGCCAACAAACTTACTGTTGGTGTTTAAGAGGTAGAACTGGAACTTAAAAATTCAATGCCACAACTGGGATTTGAACCACAGACCTTCCGCTTGCCGGGCGGACGCTCTAACCACTGAGCTATTGTGACAAACTGCCAGAATGGCATTAAATTCTCAAGCCAGTTCGTATTTCTCCTGGTAAACCACAAAGGCAGTCTCACATCAGAGACACTTACCCCAATGGTGACTTACTATTGCAAGTACTTTATATCCCAGGATTAAATAACCTTCACATGGTAATTATTATTTATTTATGCCAACAAACTTACTGTTGGTGTTTTTAAACACACAAGCCGTGTGTGGGCAAAGTTTAAGAGGTAGAACTGGAACTTAAAAATTCAATGCCACAACTGGGATTTGAACCACAGACCTTCCGCTTGCCGGGCGGACGCTCTAACCACTGAGCTATTGTGACAAACTGCCAGAATGGCATTAAATTCTCAAGCCAGTTCGTATTTCTCCTGGTAAACCACAAAGGCAGTCTCACATCAGAGACAATTACCCCAATGGTGACTTACTATTGCAAGTACTTTATATCCCAGGATTAAATAACCTTCACATGGTAATTATTATTTATTTATGCCAACAAACTTACTGTTGGTGTTTTTAAACACACAAGCCGTGTGTGGGCAAAGTTTAAGAGGTAGAACTGGAACTTAAAAATTCAATGCCACAACTGGGATTTGAACCACTGAGCTATTGTGACAAACTGCCAGAATGGCATTAAATTCTCAAGCCAGTTCATATTTCTCCTGGTAAACCACAAAGGCAGTCTCACATCAGAGACAATTACCCCAATGGTGACTTACTATTGCAAGTACTTTATATCCCAGGATTAAATAACCTTCACATGGTAATTATTATTTATTTATGCCAACAAACTTACTGTTGGTGTTTTTAAACACACAAGCCGTGTGTGGGCAAAGTTTAAGAGGTAGAACTGGAACTTAAAAACTCAATGCCACAACTGGGATTTGAACCACAGACCTTCCGCTTGCCGGGCGGACGCTCTAACCACTGAGCTATTATGACAAACTGCCAGAATGGCATTAAATTCTCAAGCCAGTTCGTATTTCTCCTGGTAAACCACAAAGGCAGTCTCACATCAGAGACAATTACCCCAATGGTGACTTACTATTCCAAGTACTTTATATCCCAGGATTAAATAACCTTCACATGGTAATTATTATTTATTTATGCCAACAAACTTACTGTTGGTGTTTTTAAACACACAAGCCGTGTGTGGGCAAAGTTTGAGAGGTAGAACTAGAACTTAAAAATTCAATGCCACAACTGGGATTTGAACCACAGACCTTCCGCTTACCGGGCAGACGCTCTAACCACTGAGCTATTATGACAAACTGCCAGAATGGCATTAAATTCTCAAACCAGTTCGTATTTCTCCCGGTAAACCACAAAGGCAGTCTCACATCAGAGACAAATTACCCCAATGGTGACTTCCTATTGTAAGTACTTTATATCCTTGGATTAAATAACCTTCAGAATGGTAATTATTATTTATGCCAACAAACTTACTGTTGGTGTTTTTAAACACACAAGCCGTGTGTGGGCAAAGTTTGAGAGGTAGAACTGGAACTTAAAAATTCAATGCCACAACTGGGATTTGAACCACAGACCTTCCGCTTACCGGCAGACGCTCTAACCACTGAGCTGTTGTGACAAACTGCCAGAATGGCATTAAATTCTCAAACCAGTTTGTATTTCTCCCGGTAAACCACAAAGGCAGTCTCACATCAGAGACAAATTACCCCAAAGGTGACTTACTATTGTAAGTACTTTATATCCCAGCCTCAGTTTACATACAACCTTTAATAATAACCTAGCAGGGTGATGATAAATCTTTTTGGGTAAAAGCATTTTTTCCCTAGAAAACCATAAACTTGTCAGCTTTTAGGGATTACACTTTCTTGTTATTCACGATAAGACAAAATCGCTCTTAAAGTCTGCAGGATTATTTCATCCTGTATTGCTGTAAATAAGATATTCCTTGAAAAACAATTTTAAAAAGCTGGAATTATGAAGTTTCACTGTGTTTTATTGCTTAGGCACCTTGCTAGGCTTTTGTTATGTCATAAATGGGGAAAGTTCTTTTCTTCCATTGTCAAGGCTATTCATGATGAGAAAGCGAATATTCATAGGAGTATTCCTCAGAACCAGAAATCCTCCTCTAAAACCTGTAGACTACGCTAGGTCCATGTCAGTGGATTTACTGACATGTAAAGGAACTCCTGTGGGACAAACTTCTGGCACACTGGCGCTGCTGATGTGATCCTGGCAATTGACAGTATCATTAAACAACAAAATAATTTAAATAAAGAAATAATGAAGCTATTAACAGTGAAACAACAAGAATCTAAAGTAAGAACAAATTAGAAACTAAAAGCTTCACTTGCAATATTACTAAAATAAGTGAAGCTTTTAGTTTCTAATTTGTTCTTACTTTAAACAAAATAATTTAATAATTAAAACCTGCACACCCAAGAACACCAACAAATCAACAAATGGAATGACATAGTCCCTCCTCACTGCTGGCTTCAGCCAAATTAATAAGCAAGCAAACCTCTACCCCCATCCATACAGGCACTGCAGGGACTTCACAACGTGCATCAGATAAGTAGAACTCCAAGGTTCCAAGAATCCTGATAATGGAGCATGATTCAGGAACCAATAATATACATAGGGGCACGCACAGTACAAAACTTCCAATGCTACAAAATCATCCAAGGACAGCCACAGGACTTAGCAAGTTGCCACTGTATCAGTGGTTAGAGCAGCTGCATGTGAAGTAGAAGATCCATGGTCCCAATCCCGGGTAAATCACCGAATTTTTCAGTCCTAATTCTGCCTCTCAAATATCTATATGTTCTGAAGAATATTCATGAATGATTTTAACATAGAGATTGTAATATCGACAGTTTCTGTTCAAGAATAGATGAGCAAATAAAGGTGGCCTTGACAAAGGAAAAAAAGGAACTCCACACAGAAGAAAGTTCATAAGAAATATTGTAAGAACTTTACAGAGACGAGAATGAGAAGGCAGTTTGATCTGCAGCAGGTCCAGTGCAGTTTCTACAGCCAATGTGAAGTCAGTAGTACTTCTGTACTGCACTTGCCATCACACAGATGATGGGGCATTTAACACTTTCACTGCACTTGCCATCACACAGATGATGGGACATTTAACACTTTTACTGCACTTGCCATCACACATGATGGAGCATTTAACACTTTCACTGCACTTGCCATCACATAGATGATGGAGTATTTAACACCTTCACTGCACTTGCCGTCACATAGATGATGGGGCATTTAACACTTTTACTGCACTTGCCATCACATAGATGATGGGGCATTTAACCCTTTCACTGCACTTGCCATCACATAGATGATGGGGCATTTAACACTATTACAGCACTTGCCATCACATAGATGATGGGGCATTTAACACTTTCACTGCACTTGCCATCACATAGATGATGGGGCATTTAACACTTTCACTGCACTTGCCATCACATAGATGATGGGGCATTTAACCCTTTCACTACACTTGCCATCACACAGATGATGGGGCATTTAACCCTTTCACTGCACTTGCCATCACACAGATGATGGAGCATTTAACACTTTCACTGCACTTGCCATCACATAGATGATGGGGCATTTAACACTTTCACTGCACTTGCCATCACATAGATGATGGGGCATTTAACCCTTTCACTGCACTTGCCATCACACAGATGATGGGGCATTTAACACTTTTACTGCACCTGCCATCACATAGATGATGGGGCATTTAACCCTTTCACTGCACTTGCCATCACACAGATGATGGGGCATTTAACACTTTCACTGCACTTGCCATCACATAGATGATGGGGCATTTAACACTTTTAATGCACTTGGCATCACATAGATGATGGGGCATTTAACACTTTTACTGCACTTGGCATCACATAGATGATGGGGCATTTAACACTTTTACTGCACTTGCCATCACATAGATGATGGGGCATTTAACACTTTCACTGCATTTGCCATCACACAGATGATGGGGCATTTAACACTTTCACTGCACTTGCCATCACACAGATGATGGGGCATTTAACACTTTCACTGCACTTGCCATCACACAGATGATGGGGCATTTGACACTTTTACTGCACTTGCCATCACATAGATGATGGGGCATTTAACACTTTCACTGCACTTGCCATCACACAGATGATGGGGCATTTAACACTTTCACTGCACTTGCCATCACACAGATGATGGGGCATTTAACACTTTCACTGCACTTGCTATCACACAGATGATGGGGCTTTTAACACTTTCACTGCACTTGCCATCACATAGACGATGGGGCATTTAACCCTTTCACTGCATTTGCCATTACACAGATGATGGGGCATTTAACATTTTCACTGCATTTGCCATCACACAGATGATGGGGCATTTAACACTTTCACTGCACTTGCCATCACACAGATGATGGGGCATTTAACCCTTTCACTGCACTTGCCATCACATAGACGATGGAGCATTTAACCCTTTCACTGCACTTGCCATCACACAGATGATGGGGCATTTAACCCTTTCACTGCACTTGCCATCACACAGATGATGGAGCATTTAACCCTTTCACTGCACTTGCCATCACACAGATGATGGGGCATTTAACACTTTCACTGCATTTGTTATCACACAGATGATGGGGCATTAACCCTTTGACTGCATTTGCTATCACACAGATGATGGGGCATTTAACACTTTCACTGCATTTGGTATCACACAGATGATGGGGCATTTAACACTTTCACTGCACTTGCCATCACATAGACGATGGGGCATTTAACCCTTTCACTGCATTTGCCATTACACAGACGATGGAGTATTTAACCCTTTCACTGCACTTGCCATCACATAGACGATGGAGCATTTAACCCTTTCACTGCACTTGCCATCACACAGATGATGGGGCATTTAACACTTTCACTGTACTTGCCATCACATAGACGATGGAGCATTTAACCCTTTCACTGCACTTGCCATCACACAGATGATGGGGAATTTAACACTTTTACTGCACTTGCTATCACACAGATGATGGGGCATTTAACACTTTTACTGCATTTGCCATCACACAGATGATGGGTCATTTAACCCTTTCACTGCATGTGCTATCACATAGATGACAGGGCATTTAACCCTTTCACTGCATTTGCCATCACACAGATGATGGGGCATTTAACCCTTTCACTGCATTTGCTATCACACAGATGATGGGGCATTTAACACTTTCACTGCATTTGGTATCACACAGATGATGGGGCATTTAACCCTTTCACTGCATTTGCTATCACATAGATGATGGAGCATTTAACCCTTTCACTGCACTTGCCATCACATAGATGATGGGGCATTTAACCCTTTCACTGCATTTGCCATCACACAGATGATGGGGCATTTAACACTTTCACTGCATTTGCTATCACATAGATGATGGAGCATTTAACCCTTTCACTGCACTTGCCATCACATAGATGATGGGGCATTTAACCCTTTCACTGCATTTGCTATCACACAGATGATGGGGCATTTAACCCTTTCACTGCACTTGCCATCACATAGATGATGGGGCATTTAACACTTTTACTGCACTTGCCATCACACAGATGATGGGGCATTTAACACTTTTACTGCACTTGCCATCGCACAGATCATGGGGCATTTAACCCTTTCACTGCACTTGCCATCACACAGATGATGGGGCATTTAACACTTTTACTGCACTTGCCATCGCACAGATGATGGGGCATTTAACACTTTTACTGCACTTGCCATCGCACAGATGATGGGGCATTTAACCCTTTCACTGCACTTGCCATCACATAGATGATGGGGCATTTAACACTTTCACTGTACTTGCCATCAAACAGATGATGGGGCATTTAACCCTTTCACTGCACTTGCCATCACACAGATGATGGAGCATTTAACCCTTTCACTGCACTTGCCATCACACAGATGATGCGGCATTTAACCCTTTCACTGCATTTGCTATCACACAGATGATGGGGCATTTAACACTTTCACTGCATTTGTTATCACACAGATGATGGGGCATTAACCCTTTCACTGCATTTGCCATCACACAGATGATGGGGCATTTAACCCTTTCACTGCATTTGCTATCCCACAGATGATGGGGCATTTAACCCTTTCACTGCATTTGCCATCTTACAGATGATGGGGCATTTAACACTTTTACTGCACTTGCCATCACACAGATGATGAGGCATTTAACACTTTTACTGCACTTGCCATCACACAGATGATGGGGCATTTAACACTTTTACTGCACTTGCCATCACACAGATGATGGAGCATTTAACCCTTTCACTGCACTTGCCATCACACAGATGATGGGGCATTTAACACTTTCACTGCACTTGCCATCACACAGATGATGGGGCATTTAACACTTTCACTGCACTTGCCATCACACAGATGATGGGGCATTTAACCCTTTCACTGCACTTGCCATCACACAGATGATGGGGCATTTAACACTTTCACTGCACTTGCCATCACACAGATGATGGGGCATTTAACACTTTCACTGCACTTGCCATCACACAGATGATGGAGCATTTAACCCTTTCACTGCACTTGCCATCACACAGATGATGGGGCATTTAACCTTTTCACTGCACTTGCCATCACATAGATGATGGGGCATTTAACACTTTCACTGCATTTGCCATCACACAGATGATGGGGCATTTAACCCTTTCACTTAATTTGCCATCACACAGATGATGGGGCATTTAACACTTTCACTGAATTTGCCATCACACAGATGATGGGGCATTTAACCCTTTCACTGAACTTGCTATCCCACAGATGATGGAGCATTTAACCCTTTCACTGCATTTGCCATCACACAGGTGATGGGGCATTTAACACTTTTAATGCACTTGCCATCACACAGATGATGGAGCATTTAACCCTTTCACTGCACTTGCCATCACATAGATGATGGGGCATAACCCTTTCACTGCACTTGCCATCACACAGATGATGTAGCATTTAACACTTTTACTGCACTTGCTAACACACAGATGATGGGGCATTTAACACTTTCACTGCACTTGCCATCACACAGATGACGGGACATTTAACCATTTTACTGCACTTGCTATCACACAGATGATGGGGCATTTAACACTTTCACTGCACTTGCCATCACATAGATGATGGGGCATTTAACACTTTCACTGCACTTGCCATCACACAGATGATGGGGCATTTAACACTTTCACTGCACTTGCCATCACACAGATGATGGGGCATTTAACCCTTTCACTGCACTTGCCATCACACAGATGATGGGGCATTTAACACTTTCACTGCACTTGCCATCACACAGATGATGGGGCATTTAACACTTTCACTGCACTTGCCATCACACAGATGATGGGGCATTTAACCCTTTCACTGCACTTGCCATCACACAGATGATGGGGCATTTAACCTTTTCACTGCACTTGCCATCACATAGATGATGGGGCATTTAACACTTTCACTGCATTTGCCATCACACAGATGATGGGGCATTTAACCCTTTCACTTAATTTGCCATCACACAGATGATGGGGCATTTAACACTTTCACTGAATTTGCCATCACACAGATGATGGGGCATTTAACCCTTTCACTGAACTTGCTATCCCACAGATGATGGAGCATTTAACCCTTTCACTGCATTTGCCATCACACAGGTGATGGGGCATTTAACACTTTTAATGCACTTGCCATCACACAGATGATGGAGCATTTAACCCTTTCACTGCACTTGCCATCACATAGATGATGGGGCATAACCCTTTCACTGCACTTGCCATCACACAGATGATGTGGCATTTAACACTTTTACTGCACTTGCTAACACACAGATGATGGGGCATTTAACACTTTCACTGCACTTGCCATCACACAGATGACGGGACATTTAACCATTTTACTGCACTTGCTATCACACAGATGATGGGGCATTTAACACTTTCACTGCACTTGCCATCACATAGATGATGGGGCATTTAACACTTTCACTGCATTTGCTATCACACAGATGATGGGGCATTTAACACTTTCACTGCACTTGCCATCACACAGATGACGGGACATTTAACACTTTTACTGCACTTGCTATCACACAGATGATGGGGCATTTAACCCTTTCACTGCACTTGCCATCACACAGATGATGGAGCATTTAACCCTTTCACTGCACTTGCCATCGTACAGATGATGGGGCATTTAACACTTTTACTGCATTTGCCATCACACAGATGATGGAGCATTTAACCCTTTCACTGCATTTGCCATCACACAGATGATGGAGCATTTAACCCTTTCACTGCACTTGCCATCACATAGGTGATGGGGCATTTAACCCTTTCACTGCACTTGCCATCACACAGATGATGGAGCATTTAACCCTTTCACTGCACTTGCTATCACACAGATTATGGAGCATTTAACACTTTCACTGCACTTGCTATCACACAGATGATGGAGCATTTAACCCTTTCACTGCACTTGCCATCACACAGATGATGGAGCATTTAACACTTTCACTGCACTTGCCATCACACAGATGATGGGGCATTTAACCCTTTCACTGCACTTGCCATCACACAGATGATGGGGCATTTAACCCTTTTACTGCACTTGCCATCACATAGATGATGGGGCATTTAACCCTTTCACTGCACTTGCCATCACACAGATGATGGGGCATTTAACACTTTCACTGAATTTGCCATCACACAGATGATGGGGCATTTAACCCTTTCACTGCACTTGCCTTCACACAGATGATGGGGCATTTAACACTTTCACTGTACTTGCCATCACACAGATGATGGGGCATTTAACACTTTCACTGCACTTGCCATCACATAGATGATGGGGCATTTAACCCTTTCACTGCACTTGCCATCACACAGATGATGGGGCATTTAACACTTTCACTGCACTTGCCATCACATAGATGATGGGGCATTTAACCCTTTCACTGCACTTGCCATCACACAGATGATGGAGCATTTAACACTTTCACTGCACTTGCCATCACATAGATGATGGGGCATTTAACCCTTTCACTGCACTTGCCATCATACAGATGATGGGGCATTTAACACTTTCACTCTATTTGCCATCACACAGATGATGGGGCATTTAACACTTTCACTGCGCTTGCCATCACATAGATGATGGGGCATTTAACCCTTTCACTGCACTTGCCATCACATAGATGATGGGGCATTTAACCCTTTCACTGTATTTGCCATCACATAGACGATGGGGCATTTAACACTTTCACTGCATTTGCCATCACACAGATGATGGGGCATTTAACACTTTCACTGCATTTGCCATCACACAGATGATGGGGCATTTAACACTTTTACTGCACTTGCCATCACACAGATGATGGGGCATTTAACACTTTCACTGCATTTGCCATCACACAGATGATGGGGCATTTAACACTTTCACTGCATTTGCCATCACACAGATGATGGGGCATTTAACACTTTTACTGCACTTGCCATCACATAGACGATGGGGCATTTAACCCTTTCACTGCATTTGCCATCACACAGATGATGGGGCATTTAACACTTTCACTGCATTTGCCATCACACAGATGATGGGGCATTTAACACTTTTACTGCACTTGCCATCACACAGATGATGGGGCATTTAACACTTTTACTGCACTTGCCATCACATAGACGATGGAGCATTTAACCCTTTCGCTGCACTTACCATCACACAAATGATGGGGCATTTAACACTTTTACTGCACTTGCTATCACACAGATGATGGGGCATTTAACACTTTTACTGCACTTGCTATCACACAGATGATGGGGCATTTAACCCTTTCACTGCACTTGCCATCACACAGATGATGGGACATTTAACATGAGCCTTTTTGAAATTGTGTTTCCTATGTGTGCTTTGGGGTTTACTGTAATCAATCAGTACTTTTAGAATAGTGAAGTTGTAATAGTTGAACTTTATGACATAATGCAAAGCTCATATAGAGAGTTAATTGTTATGCATGTGGATATTTCTTATGTGTTGAGGACCCATTTGTCAGAGATCGATCCTAGTAAGAGCGAGAATTTTGTTCCTGATACGGAAATGTATTCAGGAGTGGCAGCACATAAAGAGGTTAAAAACTGTAGTTTGTCTAACTAAATAAATCTATTCAAAGACTTTTACGGCAAATGCAATTTTTCCAAATAGGGTGCATGGCATTGAGAAAGAGGTATGATTATGTTGACACTCTGTTACCTTTATGTCCTTTTTTTTTTTTTTTTGCTAACACTGAAGAAAGCTTTGCCCAATTAGAAAATAAAAGCAACGCCATCGCTACTCCCTCTAGCAATACAATTGCCCAGGGTTGTGTTGGATGAAAACTCAGTTTTGTTGCTGCAAATAGATGACCAATGGCGAAAATGCCGCTTGCGAACTTTCCGCAAGAAATGATCAGCTGAGCCAGGTGAATTTTGGGGCTAGTTGTTGCAGTTCAGGGACTGTTTTGGCTACATTCCGTTTAAAGACGCTTCTCAATTTATATTTTCTTCGTTATATTTACCACAATCCAACACTGATTGCGAGCGCGTCTTTAGTAAAATCAAACGACTTAAAGTGAAACACCGAAATTGACTCACAACATTTACAATTAATGTTTGTGTTTTAGCCAGTCAGTGAATACAAAATAATAGATCCACATGAGAGAGCTTCACACCTACTAAAAATATGGTAAACTCCATGACACACAGTACTCCACACTCCATTCACCAAGTCACATTCAACACAAAATGACATTCCTTTAGAGGAGGAGGATGCTGACGACAGTTTCGTTTTTAGTGAATGACAAATCGGTGAGTGTTTATTTATTTATTACTCTATTAACGTACTATTTTTCCAAGTTACAATTTCAAAATTCATAAACATATTTCAGTATCATTCAGCTCTAATGTTTTCCCAAATATATGGAATCATAATTTTAGATCTTTTAGATCCTTTATAGTATTCCGCTTTTAGTTTCATGCGTAGTCGATTATATGTATAACAATTCCATAAGCGTTTAGGATTACACCCTAGTTTCATTGCTTATTTAAATGAAGCACGATATACAAGTTTGAAGTAAATTCTCTTGATATATTATGTACATTTTCAAAACAAAAAACGTGGTAAATATACAAATGCGATTATTATATGCGTATGTCTATATTAAAAGTTTTGATATTCTACACCAAATCTGCAAAATACGGTCCATTTTTAGCATGCGTACGGTTTGGGCGTTTTTTTTAATATGGAAACCCTGGGTTAATCAGATAAAGAAGAATAAGTATAATTAAACTGTAATACTATAGGCATACTACCAAAGTAGTTAAATAACCAGGGCGTTTAAGGCTAATAAAGTTACAGCGTCGTTGTCAGTGATGGCGGGGTAGTTGAACATCATCGCCTTTCGTTTCGTTTCGAATATACAGCTATCTCCCAGGTCCATGGGAGACTCCGACTTAGAAGAGTTTTCACTTCACATTAATAGTATAAACCCTCGGATTCAGTTCACTATGGAGAAAGAAAAATATGGTACACTTCCTTTCCTAGACGTTCTTGTTATCAAGCAAAGTGATGGTACATTAGGACACACAGTTTATCACAAACCCAGCCACATCAGCCGATATCTCCACAAAACCTCAAATCATCATCCATGACGAAAACGGGCCATGATCGAAACTTTGGTAGACAAAGCCTTAAGAATATGCAAACCTTAGACTTACAACATCTAGAATACGCCCTCCGTAATAATGGGTACACAGACAAAGAAATAAAAAGAGCCTTACTCCCGAAAAAGAAAACACAAACACAAACGGAACAACACCCTAATGACAGGAAAGGCACAGCATACCTCCGTTATTTGCAACACACTAGGACCGCATTTCTAAATCATTGAAGGCCCATGATATAGAAACATTTTTCATCCCGACCAAAAGATTCACTATGGTCTTCGTTCAGCTAAACTTCGGCTGGAGTGTACTGAATTCCTTGCTCGCGCGGATCAGTTGACGTGGGCACCACCCAAAACAGTATCAATACTAGGTTAAAAGAACACCGTAGACATTGCCGCCTTGGACAGCCGGAGAAATCAGCAATTGCCCAACATGCCTTAGAAGCACCCGGTGAACACATTATCCGCTATGGTGAAACCGACATCCTCGCTACATCACATTGCCATGCACGCCTATACCATGAAGCAATCGAAATTTATAAGCATAAAGACAACTTTAACAAAAAGAAGAAGCTCTCAAATTTCATAAGACATAAAATAAATAAAAATAAAATAGGGGATTCGGGCATGCGGTGCATGCCCAGGCTGTTCAGCAAGTGACTCCTCTTCAGCCAAGTTTTGTTTTGATTTTGTTGCTTGGGCAGAGATCTTTCAGGTGTTTACGTCACAGCTCGTCAAGGTGAAAATAGAAATTTAAATTAATAATTTAGGAACAATATACTTTTGATTACTTAATGCTACATTGGTTTTTGTGTTTGTTTTCTTTTCATGTTTTTGTTTTTTGTGTATATATTTTGCTTTTTTACATGTTTTTGTTTCTTTTTTATTTTATTTTTTGCTTATTTAATTTTATTTTTTTTTTTAATTTTTTTTTTTTGCATATTGTTCCCTGTGTGCACTTAAATCATGTGCTCATTCTAGGAACCCAAGAAAACAATTTTACTGAGAGGTAAATTTATTTCCTTTTGCTGCTGCACCTCCTATTGCTTTTAATGTGTGTGTTTTGTTTTATGATGCGGGGGTTGTGTCTTAAATATTTTGAAAATGTTTAAGTGTTGTTGCAATTGTTCTTGCTCGTCCTGTTGTTTATCATACACTTGTATTAGTGTTATCAGAGGCGGGCTTTTGTCTCGGTGGTTTGGTTATATTGTTTTCATCTTTTGCGCGGTGTTTATCAATAGTCTCCTATATGGCCTGATGTGCGCATTGTGGATATATTTCAGCATGAGTGTGGCAACGTGTGTATCAATGGGTGTAGTTCTGGTGTAGTTGTGTAGAAGGCTGTTTTTATAATTGGGGAGAAACTTGAAGGCTGTTCGTAAACACTTGCGTTCGAACGCTCTGATTCTATTTATTGTGGTTGTTGTGATGCGTGGCATGGTAGCTAATGCTACATATGTGAGGTGTGGGCATATCCATGAGATGTACAGTTGTCTCAGAATGGCTGGTGACAGTCATTGTTTGTTGAGTTTTGCCAGGTACGTCAACGTTGCATGTTGTCGCACGCCACTCTCTCCTTCTTTAACTATCTGCTACCATTACTTGACTTGACACTTGCTAAGCATAGCCCCATGATTTTCCTGCTACCCCACTTGACTTGGCTTAGCGAGAGTGAGTGGACATCTATTTGCGGAATCGTGTTGGGAATGGATCGGTGGAGTATATTGTGGTTACATATAATACCAAATGCCTTTTCCTTGAATATATTTTGAAAACGTAAATAAATACAAGACTTAACACGGACGGTGTTAAGTAACAAGAATATACATAAGAACATTCAAAGTAAGGTGAATGATGAAATATATATATATATTACGAAAATGTAAAAATAAGCACAGTTACATAAAATAGACATACATGTAAACTATTCTTTGCACTAAGTAATAATTCCTTCCTGACTATTTGGCTTCCTGAGCAACACTGGTAGAATGGCCCTGATTCACCAATATAACTTGGCACCCAAAAGACATCCCATTTAACTACACACTCACTTGATTGTGTTAGTCGGAATTATAACTATTGCCGTTTAGGCTACATTAACTATGATACAAAAGATCACCTACCCTTCTTTAGCATAAAAGCCCTAAAACACTGAACACATGCATCTAGATGAAATACAGAACTGTTTGTCTCACCCAAATGTCTGGTGTGCTATTGAACAGGTCCTTCTCCAATTATGTTGAAATGAACATGCACACGGACTGTGGCACATTCCTGCATATCAGCCATAAAGAATAAACGCGTCGTTCCTGCTTAATTCCGCGTATGCCTGAATTAGCATACATCTCGAAGAAATGGTGGTGAATGCCGACGTTGCTTCTCCACGGAGAAAAGTTGCTCGCTTGCTTGGCCCCTTTGACAAGCAAGAGCCTGAAGCATGAACCCGTTGACTTCGATGCGTGCTGACGTCACTGTTGATGAACCGCTTGGCTCGATGAAGAAGAGCTTGCCGGGTAATGTTAATAGAATTGAAAATTACTAAGCCTATCAGCTCATTACAGACGAACTTGTAGGAAAGTATGTAAGATACTAATGCTGAGCGCCTCGGCTCGATGAAGACCAAACCATAGTATGTAAGGCTCATACAATACGCTTGCTCGAAGCTAACTATACTTTGGCTGACGAAGACAACTGATGGCAGCGCCTACGGAGTTCGACTACTCGACGAGGACTGAAGACAGCGCGCTTCCGCACTGAAGTGAACTACGAAGTCTGAAAAAAAAAATTATTTTGTTGTTTAACGACGCTGTCAATTGCCAGGATCACATCAGCGTCGCCGGTGTGCCGGAATTTTGTCCCGCAGGAGTTCTTTTACATGTCAGTAAATCTACTGGCATGGAGCTGTCGTTTTTAAGCACACTTAAAAACCATCGGCCTGGGCCGGATTTGAACCCGCGACCTTGGGAACAGTAGGCCAGCGTCTAACCAACTGAGCCACCCAGACCGACACGAAGTCTGAAGGCAGCGCGCTTCCGCGCTGAAGTAACCTACGAAGACTCCAGAACCAGAACCATTATCAGGTCGTACAGGTACTCCTGTACGGTGTGTCTTTTCGCACAGCACCTAGCCGCTCTTGCGGCTTTATCTGTGCGATATGGGAGGTTGTCCGTGTATTGTCGTGCGTGTTTGTTCTGGGCAAAGGTTATTTTCTGTATACCTAATTCAGGATACAGAAAGGGGGCAGGAATAGGTGATGGGTAATGATGTGTTGGAGGATGGGAGTGGCGTTACCCTTATCCAAGGACGTCCTTGGGTAAGCGGTAGCTTTTCTTCCTTCTAGGTGCTAAGTGGTCATATTGACCTAATACCCGTACCAGCTGATTGGTGTGGGAGTTGATTTTCGAGTACATGGTTCGGGATCGCTCCTTTACCATGTCCTCGATGTAAGGAAGTCCTGTTTGGGTATGTAGGATGTGGGACGGGAATCTACGTCCGGTATTGAAGATCATTCTAAGTGCCCTGTTCTGCACCGACTGAAGTTTGATGATATGTGAAGGTGCAGCTGATCCCCAGGCTTCGCAGCCATAAAGGATCATGGGTTACGAAGACTGGTCTGGCAGCCGGTCTTTTATACTGAGTGCGGGGCGTAGCGGGGAGCGAGAGGGGTTGCGCTTACCAACCTGACGACTGTACACCTCTCTAAGGGAAGGCCAGTCGATATCTCGAAGTGACGACTTTCCATGACGTCACAATGTATGCGGCGAGTTTTCCTGAGAAGTTCCTCATAATGTGATTTGATAGAAAGGGTGGTGTCTATTTTTATTCCAAGGTGTTTTATGGACTTCTGGCATGGGATGTGTTGGCTATTGAATCTTACGGTGGCATTTCTGTGTTTCTCTTTTATTTTTCTCCGGAATACTTGCTTGTACCTTCTGCACGTTTATGGTGATCCTCCATTTGCGAGTCCATTTGAGGAATACTTTCAGCTGCTGTTCTAGTTTATTTCTGGCGGCGGCGAGTTGTGCGTGTACTCCAATATGCTGTGTCATCAGCGTACTGAGCTAACTGTAGTGATGGGTGAATGGGTTGTGGTGTGTCTGACGTGTACAGAATGTATAGGAGGCCTGAAATGCCGCTCCCTTGAGGTGTGCCGGCTTCCATGTTTATAGTATTTGACGTTTGTCCATTTATCCTGATCCTGGCCTTACGGTCAGTAAAAAGACATAATACATGGTACCTTGCTGTACTAAATAGACCAACAGTCAAACCTCTGGACCAGTCATAGAAGATCATAGGAAACAGGTGGACCGATCAGGTTAAGAGAGGGAGGTACTTACCAATACATATAAACTCGCTCTTTCTCCCGGGAATTCAGTGAAGTTCGCTTCGGGACTTCAAGGGGGGCACATCGGAGCAGCAGCAAGTCACTTGTAATAGAAGAGCTAGACTAGTCGTGAAGGCGAGAAGCGTAGAATCGAGCCGGCGTGAGTAACCAAAGCGGATAAACCACGGCAGCGTAGCGGTAAGTATAACAATTGCAGCTTAGACGAGTAAGTTAGCACGGCCAAAGCCAACAGTCTCTTTGAATGGCACCAAGGCGCCTTAACGGGTTCGGTCCACTGCTAGCTCGCTTTCTGCCTCTTTCTCTTCGACTATCTCTATCTTTCCTCTGTTCTAAATAGTTCTAAGTCTCCCGGTTAGGTCCCCCTGTTTGACCTTCTATAAAACCCTACTTCCCCCCTTTCTTATATACACACAGACTCACACCTATACAGACACTCAAATCAAAAGTTACCCACACATTCAAACAGAGACAAACTTACACACAACTCTCACCCACACCC
Organism: Tenodera sinensis; assembly: GCA_030765045.1. Taxonomy (NCBI): domain Eukaryota; kingdom Metazoa; phylum Arthropoda; class Insecta; order Mantodea; family Mantidae; genus Tenodera; species Tenodera sinensis. Next base: position 24,743,851 of record CM060966.1, on the reverse strand, counting down.
TTAAGGAAGATGAAAAGAAAAAAAAGCCAAAAAAGGAGAGAAAAAAGAGAGACAAAGTCTAGGAAAGAGAAGGCAAAAATAGAAAAAAGAGAGGAAGAAAAAATGGTGGGTCAGACTCGAGGGGGTTTGTACTGCTCGAGTGGCACCACGCCACTTCCCCTTACAATGGAAAAGAGAACGGATCCTAAGACAAAAAGCAGAAAAGAAGCAGACAAGACACCGCCTCCTGAGCAGAGCTCTGAAGAAAAGACAATGCCAAGGACGCAACTAAACATCGCCGCACCTCCAAAAATGGCAGCGAGCATTACCATAACCATCCCGGGAACAGGCACTGCCGCGCCTCCAGAAACGGCAGCGAGCACAATCATAACCAACCTGGAAATAGACAATGCCGCAGCTCCAGAAACGGTAGCGAGCACAGTCAGTGGGCCAACGGCCACACAAGCAACCGCGTGACCGGGCACAGACAACGAAACTGATACCAGTAACGGGTACCTAACAGATAGATGGCATAATATTCCGAAAGTGTTCGTAGCGAACTATTGCCCTAGAAGCTCAGCCTCGCTCACTCGTGAATTTGACATGATATACAAACCCAATAGGTGCCATGCGACCTACAGAGACAGATATCACAACTTTCAGTTCCAAATCTTGCAGGACCACAACAACTTTGTGAGATACTGCTAAAGAGAAAAAGTACCATTCCCATCACGACACCCATAAATTATAGAGCATATAAGGTGGTGATAAAAGGCTTACACGCTAGTGAAGACCCAGCCGAACTCAAACAAGAATTTGAGGCGCTGTGTCTGGAGCCAATGAAAGTGACTAAGCTGTTTTCAAATAGAACAAGGAGATTCATTCCAATCTTCCTCGTGGAACAGTCAAACCAGGAATCATCAGAGGCCATTAAAAGATTAACGAAACTGTTCCACTGTAAAATAAAGGTAGAAAAGGTTCGCACCCCAATGGATTTCTGCAATGCGGGAGGTGCATAAGATTCCGCCATCTGTATGGGGGGAGGGGTCTTGAAAATATTCGTATTGGATCCTTGGAAGAGTTAAACTTACATACCAAGTTTGGTATGTAATCGACTTTTCGTTCTCGAGTTATGCCTCGTTCTCGAGTTATGCCGTTACACACACACGCGCGAACCCCAAACCTTGGGGTTCCAAAACATGTATTTCTGATGAAATGTTGATATCGAATTTTCAGGTGTAATGCAGCTTTTCACTTTCTCTACTAACGTCGAGATTTCACCGGAAATATGTTTTGAAGCTGCCCTGAATCCAAAAAAGCATTTTTAGAAAAAGGTCCACGCGCGCGCGTCTGTCACACTGTGAACAACATAACCCAAAAACGAAAAGTCGGTTAAAAACCGAAGTTGGTATTTAAGCTTAATGTGTTCCAAGAATGTGACACGAAGATTTTCAGGAAAATTGCTCCACCCTAAACTACCCTTTACGTGGAAAAGTTTTCAAAAATTTTGATTCTCTTGAAAATGGTACTAACGATTTTGACTAAAATGATACATATTAAGGATGTTTTATGACAAACTAAATGTATATTTTGAATTTTCTGGCTATAGCCTATGTAGTCCTGTTTACTCTGGATAACTTTTGAATTACTCGTAAACGTAAGATATAGGCAAAATCTTACTACACGAAAACTGTAGATTTCGGTAAAACATTTTATGCTAAAATAATTTTTTGTACAGTGAACCATTTCGTAGATATTCCTTGTTATTTGTGTCAGTTTCGGAAAAGCTAAACTTTCGTCAAATGCAACATCATTGTTCATTTTGTTATATTTTAACCGTGCAAAGAGAACGGAATTTCAAAGCTTTAAAAAATGTAACTGTCGCTCAAAGCCTGCTATATTCTCATATTCCCCTTGCATCTATAAAGAAATACGCAATAAGATAATTTCTGCAAATGTTTATCTCAACTAACACGAAGAAGATATAGGAATAAAAGTTTGTAAGAATGGTTAGTACAAGAGTAGAGAAAGTCACGAGAGTGCAATATATCAGATTTTTAGATTAACGCCCTCCAACGCAGTCATATCGGGCGGTGAATGAATGAAATGGGCAGTGGCGGCTCGCAGTCAAAATTTTAGGGTAGGCAAAGTGTAACAGCAGCAGCAACAACAACAACAATAATAATTAATAATAATTAATAATAATAATAATAATAATAATAATAATAATAATAATAATAATAATAATAATAATAATAATAATAATAATAATAATAATAATAATAATAATAATAATAATAATAATAATAATAATAATAAACCCCGTTTATCCGAAATATAGGGGACGAAGTCATTGCGGATAATGCAAACAATATATTGTTTGGTTGTTTAATAAGAGCAGAGTGAATGAGTGTGACTTACGGACGAATTACCGCCAAAACTGAAATGACGAGTGTCGGCAGACTTTTTTCCAGGGGGGGGGGCACATGTTGGAAATTTGCAATCATATAATATTAAATAATTATTTTACTGTCCAAATTTATAGTACTTGTTGCACATAACCGTATTAATTTGTCCTAAACAAAAATGGTTCTTTACATCAAAATTAAAATAATAGTTTAATAGTCAGTAACTGACTGCCCATTAAGTTCACCAACTTTCAAGGGGGGCCGTGGCCCCCCTTGCCCCCGTTTCGCGACGCCCATGACTAAAATGGATTAAGAAATTGAAAAATTGTCTGACTGCAGCTTTGTGTTAAATAGCTAAAACACTTCTCTTTTCATTGTCAGTGCGCCGCGAAAGCGGAATTTGTAATGGTTCACTAATTAAGTCGGTCATACTGGTATTGCACAGAGTGATAATAACACGATTCAGATCTCTGAGATCTTCGTTCGTGGAGTATGGCTGTTCGGAAAATGTCGCATAAATTCGGATTTGGGCAGGCAAGTGTTCGGAGTGCTGGCAGACGCGTCTACGCATACTCGGAGTGCGTATACAGACGGAATGTTTCCTTATCCCTGTTCAAGGGCCTCGTACTGAGGAAATGGGGCCGGGCAGGCAGAGGTTAAGCTAGCTGGCTCTCCACTACCCAGGTTCCATGCGTATCATTTCTGCCGCGCGTTTCAAACACGCAGCGCAGTTTTGATGAATCGGAATTGAAATTAAAGGATTTGATCATGCGCTGGTCATTATAACCGAGAAAACTTTTCTTGAACTGCAATTTAGCGGAAAATGACGGTTCAAATGATAAAATGCAGAATCGTAGTTAAACATTATTTTTTGATGTATTACGATAGGGTAGGCAATGCCTACCCTGCCTACCCTGAGGAGCCGCGCCTGGAAATGGGTGAAACGATGCTCAAATGAGCCCGAGGTCAACAGAGCTTTAAGTTACCCGACAATTATCTCCTCGCGATAAGGGAAAACCTAGAGAAAAACCCTTATCCGGATAACCCACCCTAAGAAAGATTCGAACTCGTCACCTCTTCGAAGTGAGGCAGACACGCTACAGAGGCGGGCTAGTGCAATGCAGTACTTCACCTTGTTATAGTTTCAACACATGGTTATATCAGATGATTTTTTTAAATTTTTTCAAAGTTTCTAGAAAAGAAAAAATGAAAACAAAGAGCTTACCATCGTATTAAGCTCAATAACATTGGTTTTCATTAAGCTGGGCTACAAAAGTCAAGCACTTAGTATCTGTAAAGTCTGTACACTTTTTATGGGCCCATATGTTCCAAAAATGGCACTGAATCCACGATTCCTTATTTCACAATTATAGTCGCAGAGAGCTGATCTGGCACTTGATATCTATGTGATTCACCCACCTGCGAATGAAGCTAGCCCTATCTCGTCCAATAGTGTTAGAAATCCATCGCGAAACGATTGGTCGATTGGACGAGATTCACTCACCTCGTTCGCAGGTGAGTGAATAAACTAACTATGAAATGCCAGGTTAACTCTCTCCGACTTTAGAAAGTTGTTCATTATAAATAAGGCACGGCACATCTTCTGGTACAGGTTTCTTAGCAGGAGGTACTGGGCAGGCATCTGGTGATCCGTTTCTGCTATGTGGTTTCTTTTCTTACCATACGATCCAGAACTGGGTGGGATACTAAAATTCTTTTATATCCCCTGGCTTCTTTTACTACAACTCATTCATAAAAGGGAAACTTGTGAGAATTTCATACTTCTGAATGTTAATTCCTTTTATTCCCTTACGTTTTACGGCCTTGCGTAAGGGTAAATTATATTTTAGAGACAAATTGGACAGAGATTCAGGGTGTTTAGTGCTAGATCTAGCAGATGGACTGCATAAATACCTATTTTCACTGCTTAAAAGACTGAGTTACTATCAATACAATATTTAATAAATTCCTGTGTTTGAAGGCAAGATGGAAAACCTGCTCCAAACACAGTTTTTCATTTTGCTTTCATAATCTAAAACAACACCTTGATTCTTGAAAATCAGTTTATATAACGATGGGGATTACTTCAGCGATTATTTTATATAATGATAGCTTAAAGATTCATAAACTATTGTCAACATATTCGTAAGTAACATGTGTAGTGTAATAATGTATTATTCACGGATATTCACTTACCTCGAATACACAGTGCAACAAACGGGGGAATGTAACTCATTTTTAAGAAGTTACTGTGGCCAATGCTATGATTTCCTCAACATTTTTCTCCTTAAAATAATATCCTCTGTGAGCAGTTATTTGTTCATAGCGCTCTCTCTTTATGATACAGAGAAATAGCTTATTTCTATCTTGCCCATGCTTTCCACCTCCTCTGCTACGCAAACTTTCAACAAACCACGTGTCGTCTTCTTGGTGCAATATTTAGAGAAGGCAAAAAGTGTAAAGCGCTTATTTTTCATTAGAGTGTATAAAGACGGCCGTATTTTGCATGAGATAGAACCTGCAGTCTAAGCAACGCCCGTGAACTGTGTGGCCAGAAAAGCATGGCTACTTTATTCATTACTTTCAAGCAGGGTTTCATTAGAATCTTTTCTAACTTTTTTCAGTAACTGTAGCAGGCGAATTTCTGCAGATGTACAGGCTGTTATACTTGCATTAACGTAACTTGGGTATTCTGACAGTTCCCCCGGTGTGCGTTATGCGCGAGGTAGGGGAGTGGCTTCAAGTACTCCAAGTTATTTATTAGGGAGTGTTGGCCTGGTGCCGGTACATTGGGCCCGGCTTACAGGCTATATTTACATTTATATACAGTTGGCTCTGTTCATATTTTCACCTTTTTTGTGGTATAAACAAAAACCCATACGGTGACCATCATTAGGTCACCGAGAATACTTTACTTTTGTCTTTTTTGAGTTCTGTTCCGTCTTTGTGTTATATATACATATGTGCATATTTACATTATTTACAGACACATACACGCACGCATTCTCTCTCTCTCTCTCACTCACACTCACACACACACACACATCTTCACTGAGCACACCAGAAATATGCGTCCCAGCTCGCGCACTGCACTATTTACACTTTTGACACTATGTACACTGTCCCGCGGTGGCAGCTCCTGAATATTTTCCGAGGCGAGGGCCTCTGCCGGAACATGTATGTGGCTTAGGAACGAGGTTGCGTGGACGCGCATTAGTCGGCGAGCCGAGCCGCTTCTAGAACATTTTTATCCTAGTATGCTTGCGGTGCTTCGGCTCGCCTTTGCCAATGTTGGCGATCACGTCATTTTCGTGGTTCCTAATGCGCGTCCATGCCGCCATTGCTCTTTTGTCTATTGCCTCCGGGATAAACGGGATCCAGGTTTCAAGGTGAAGAGTTTGGTTAGTGGTGAGGAGTGGAGCAGACAGGATGTTTCTGAGGGAGAGGTTTTGGAGGGTTTGAAGTTGTTTCAGGGCGGTTTTGGAGGCATTAGCCCAGGCCATACATGCATACAGCACCACCGAGAGAATAAATGACTATAGAGTATCAGTTTTGCCTTCAGTCGCAACTGTTTACTACGGAAGATGGGGGCGTACAACTTTAGCCGCTGTCTACCTTTATTGGCGCTATTTTTTATGTGGGTGGACCAACACATTGTGCGGCCCCATGTGACACCTAAGTATTTAACCTGCTGACGGCAGTGCACTATTTGACCACCGACAATTAGATCCATTGCCAAAGTGTGATGCCGCTTAGAGAAATGAATCAGCTGGCATTTGTCAGAATTAATTTTGATTTTCCAGTCATGTTGCCATGAGAGGAAGTTGTTTACATAACTTTGCATTTCTGCAAGGCCGAAAGGTGGGTTTCTACGGTGGTTGTATATTACAGTGTCGTCAGCATACATGGCGACCTTGCATCTGGCGTTCACAGGGAAGTCATTAGTGAATAATATATACAGAAAAAGGGACATTAGTGCCCCTTGTGGGGCGCCAGCCCGCATCACTCGCTCTCGAGAGGAGCGGCCCCCTTGGACGTAAAACTGTCGTTTTTCTAGAAAATTGTGCAAGTATAGATAATTTTGAAGAGCCGGAAAATTGTGGTGCAGTTTGTACATGAGGCCATTGTGCCCGCACCGGTCAAATGCGGCTTCTACGTCCAGAAATAGCGCCAACGTTCAAACCCCATTGTTAAATTGATCTGTTACGTCATCAGTTAGTCTGAGGAGCTGTAGTTCAGTGGAATGTCCTTTTCTAAAGCCAAACTGTGGATTTGAGAGTTCATGTGTTGCCGAGACTTGTTTTTGTAGTAGAGAAAGGATGCATTTTTTCGAGCAATTTACCAATAGTAGACAAAAGACTAATGGGGCGGTAGTTTTGCGGTTGTCTGGTGCTTTTCCCTTGCTTTGGGAGCATGATAACCTTGGCTCGTTTCCAAGTAGAGGGGAAATAGCCTTGCTGCAAACAGGTGTTAAATATCTTTGTTAGTTACACCAGAGCTTTTCTCGGGAGATGCTTAAGTTCCTCATTAGTAACTTTGTCTGGGCCGGCAGCTTACCCATTAGGCAATTTCCTAATGAGCTTGAAAACTTCCTGCGCCACCCAGGTTTGTACCCATGTCTAGACCTCCCGTTCTATTTCACGGTTGGTCACTGGGTTTTCGGTGAATCTGTCTTGGAGACAGTCAGCGAATACCTTGGCTTTATCCTCTGCGGAGAAGTGCAAGCCGCCATGAGTGGGCAGCGCCTCAGTTGCAGAGTTGACGCTCGTGGAAACTTCGAAAGCCTTAAGTAATTTCCACAAAGAAGAGTCCGAATGGGTGGTATTCAGCATTTTGTTTCCCCACCGTTCAGTTTTATTGATTTTAATTTGTGGCCGAATGTCGTTGCGTAGCCAGTTTGCTAGCACTTTATATTCAGGCTGACGGGTGTACCGCTAAAGTCTTGTCAAGTGTCGTCTCCGCTACCTCGGGATACGTGCAAAAACTGGATGATCTTGTGGTGTACATGGTCTTCTCTTGGCTGTGCGTAGTGAGGCAGTAAAGTTTTTATTGGCGACACCTATGTCTGCCTCGCTATAGTATGAGTCTGGGTTGTGCCATTCTGTGCATTTCCATGGTAAAGCTATCCCAGTCAGTGTCGGCCCTCTTCCGAAGGCCAAGGGTTCCGGTCGTTATAGCACCCGGTATATCGAAATGCACAGGAAGCTGGTCGGAGTCCAGGCTGTGATAAACAGTTAAGTTATATGAAAGTGTCGCATTTTTTGTGAGTACGAAGTCCAAAATCTCAGGGCTGGTGGGATATGTACCTCAATATCGCCATTTTCTGTTATTAGTTCAACTAAGAGATCTCCCGCCGCGTTTGTTCGGCGACAATACACCACCAGGGGTGCTGGGCGTTGAAATCTCCTGCAATTATAACGTGGTCCTCTAAAGCGAGGATTTGTTCGAGGTCTGGTGTGAAATTTGGAGAGTTAGGGGCCGATAAAGTGCTATTAGCATCGCCGTTTGGTTGATAACACCAGTGGCGGTTATTCAGGTGAAGCAGGTGAAGAGGTTTTCACCTGAAAATGGCAGTATTCTATTTTTGTTAATGTTGGCAATATTACTGTCATTCTAACAGTTTAGTCACAAATTTCAACTGGTAGGAGCCGTAGCGGGGTCAGTGACCAATCCTTCTTTTGTTTGGAACTTACAGCCTGGCAGCCGACAGGGTAAATTGGTGGGAACCCACCCTCAGATCGGTTCCAAGGACAAGTGCAGCAGTCAGGATTACGGAAAAAACTGCTGCACTAAACAGCTTGGTTGCCATGGCAACATGACGTCACGAAACAACGTACTACGGGGAAATAAAACGGGCATGCACATGTTCCAGGCAAACAAGAAATATTTTCACTTGGGTAGAGGCACAGAACACGGTAGAGGGGATGGTTTCTGTTTTCGCGCGCTTAGAAGATACTGTTCGTTTACCTCGAGGAAGAGCTGGCGGTAAACTTAAAATGTGGTGTTTTAGACAACTGTGAACGGTAGGTATAATTTACGAGTTTGCTAGACTCCAGTGCTTTTAATATTTAAATTACGGAATATAACTGTTTTGTTATGAATCCAGTGAACCATATAGTTTGCAATGTGCTAGAAACCCTATTTTCCAGGTGATAAGATGAAGACAAGAAGTATGTTTTAAACCTTGGGCGGCCCACTGATATCATTGATATGGCCCTTAAAAGAGAGGATAAGAAAATAAGGAAGACTTATAACATTAAATTCAAAAGCTCTTGTCTCGATAACTATTTTTGGTTATGCAGTAGCCATAGTTTGCAATCGCTATTCTGTTGGCCTTGTTTACTTTTTAGCAACAAAAGTAACGTGTGGGACAAAGAGAGATTCACAGATTTCATTAATATAACCCGTTCCCTTCACAAGCACAATGATTCGGCGGGGCATTTAAAAGTAAATTACAACTAAACGCTTTTGAAAAAAAAAAAAAATAGAAACACAATGGCTGACGCTCTTCAGGAAAACAGCAGACTTTTTCATGTGCGTTTCAATGGAAATGTGACATTAAATAGGCTTTTCCTGTAGTTGATCATTAAACCAATTTAGGTAAACAAGAACTTGTATTCTGAGGTCATGATGTGAGTGCACTTTCGCCAAATCGGGGAAATTTCAAGGAGCTTGTGTACTGAAACTCCATTAGAAATCCAAAACCACTATAATAAAATTAAAAGTATATTCAGCGGTGATTCTAAATCTATACAAAATGAGGTGATTGGATGTATTTTGGAATACTTACAAACCTGAAATTAATGTCTCAGTTTTTTTTCTGTTGAAGTTGACAACACTACAGATATTTGTCAATAGTCTTAGTGCTCTATCATTGTAAGATACGTGAATACAGAGAGCACATTGGTTGAACGATTTTTCAGATTTCATGATGTGAGTGTTGACAGGTTCGCAGAAATATTGTTCCTTTTGCTGCATGGTGTTCTTAAATAATTTAATTATGAGCGTAAATTAGTTGCACAATGTTACGATGGAGCGAGTGTTATGTCAGGACATTTGAATGGACTTCAAAAAAGAATCAAGAACAATACTCCTCAGGCAGTTTTTGTACACTGTTTGGGCCACCGTTTAAATTTTATTTTAAAACAAAACTGCATATATCTGCATCCGCCATGTTTATTTCTCTCACTTACTACGGGAATTGTCATATGTATTGGACCAAAATGAACCATAGTGTGACAGTTTCTTTTGTGTATAGCTCAATTGGATACAAAAAGTTTGGTAAAAAATGTTGGACCGTGGTACACCTACTTTGCATTGTATTTTCAGCATGCTTAAGTGAATTTCGCCTATTTTGTAAGGCACGAGCCGCCACTGGATAACACGGGTTTTAAGAGCCGTGCACTCTAACGCTACCAGTGCCTTGTGTTACACAAGCATGAGCAATTGGGTTTCTGAGCAAAATAGCAGTCCCTCCCCCGTCTGCAAATTCTGTCGTTCCGAAATACTTGATAACCTTGGAACTTAAAAGTGTGCTCTTGTTTTAATTTAGTTTCGCAGATGAATGCGATGTCAATTTTGTTACGCCGTAGGCAGCTTTCAAGTTCGTGTTGCTGCCTATGATGTCGTCGGCATTCCACAGGAGTGCGCGAGTTAAAGTTATACCTCCCCTTACATGTGCCATTTATTCTAAGAGGGTGGAGAGGAGTCATATAATGGTTTCCATTTTCTCCATAGTGCTGCTGCAGCTTCTAAACTTGATCAGGAAGGGCTGCAGCTTTGTTAAAAGGACTGGGAGGTTGAGATTCTTGAACAGATTTAAAATATCTCTTAGTCCGCCCAGGTCGCCGGTGGACGCCTGCGGAAGTTGAGGTTGTGGAGGGGGACCATTTGGTGGTGGGACGGATGCCTTTTGCCCTCCGGCAACTCTTGCAAAGGAGACGCCTGGGTTGACAGGGGCCGGGTGCAGGATGGGTCTGGGCCCTGGCTGAGCACTTGGAGCCGGCCTGGCTGTGGTTGCCAGTTGACGCTAGTGGCGTTCGTTTCTGAACGTCTCGCACCCCCTATAGCTGGCAGGATGCGCTTCCCCACAGTTTGCGCAGTGGGGTTGAACGTCCTGCTTTGCCTTTTAGGGGCAGTCGGCTAGGCGGTGGAGGCTACCGCAAAGGACACACCGGGAGGTCATATTGCACATTCCGTATGTGTGCTCTAGCTGTTGGCAGTTGAAACTTTGGGTGATGTTATTAGTTTTGAGGACTTCCACGGTGACCATTATATGATACACCTCTCGTTCCTGTAGTATTTTTGATTAACGGTGGTCCTGTCTACACTCACCTGGAATATTGGAAGAGGTCTGCCGCGGGAAATCAGTTGACGCACCTTGACGCTGGTGTACCCCTTCAGCTCCAGGTCCTCTTTGATGTATTCTTCCTTCAAGTCGACAGGAAGACGTTTCAAGGCGCATCACAGAGGCTGGTCGCTCCGGGGCGTAAAGCTGTAATTTTCGGCTCCGGCATCCCTCAGGAGCTGCATGGTTGGTGTGGCATTCTGTTTACGCTGGAGGAACAGCTTGAGGCAGTCCCTCGTTGTTTACAGCTTATAAGCTCCAGCTGGCAGGGAGTCTCGTAGAAGGTGGGGGACCTTTACGGTTTGGATTCTATCAGGGACAATAATTCTGCGAGGTTTTTGGTTTTCAGTATTTGGTATCGTGTGGGTGGGGTTATGGTTGGGAGTGGCCGTGGATGTGGAGGGTTGGGGTGTTGTTGTTTGCTTGTGGGGTGATCTGATCACCGTTGTTTTTGTGGTTGGGTCTTTCTAAGGACGGGATTTGTTGCTGCTGACAGGTATTCCTCCTCGTCTTCGGAGTCTGCGTCTTGCGGCGCTAGGGGCGCGAACTGGTTCCTGGTCGTGATTTGCGGTGGCGTAGGTTGTTTGTTTACCCTCTTGCTGGTACACTCATTGTTCGAGTTGCTTTCCCGGTCACTGCCTCGGTGAAGTGGGCGTTTCTTGCTCACTGGAACCGTTTGCTAGCCCTCCCCTAGCTTGACAAGGAGCTGCTTCTTTTGGGCGTGCTTCTTGCAGCACAGCCCCAGGGCCTGTGAAACTTTGGCAAAGTGGTTGGACTCCCTGTCCATTTGTGCAAGTAGTTGTTGATAGTAGGTGATCTTATTGCTGAGATCATCCACTTCTTCCTGGAGCTTTGATTTTTTTTGAATTTGCTGAGTGTCTGGGAATTTATTATATAATCTTTATCTTTGAAATTTTGCTGCTTGTAAGTAGTCCAGCCAATGATCCTGTCATTCAGAATGCTTTGCAAGGCTGTTCCAGGTCAATTACATGCAAGATAGCCAAAGATTAAATAAACATAGGTTTGCCTTGAGTTTTAACATCCTGTGTGAATATTTGTTATCATGGATTTGCAAGCTTTATGGGTTCAAGCATTACACATTTATACATTGAGTATTGCACAGAACACAGGGAATGTAACACATTCAGGCATAGACAGATATCAGAAAACTCTTTTTTTCACAGGAACATTGTCGTATATATCTTCACCATTACTGTATAGGAAGCCTATTTATCAGTAGAATTGCAATAGTTGTCACTTTGTAATAAAAGAAATGTAGAGTGGTCTCTAAATTTTAAAATGAAATTTTAAACATTATGTTACTGTGCAAAAATTAAGATGTAACACCAGAATTTGTAAAACAAAAAAAGAAATGTTAAGTACTTGAGCATTTAAAGCTTTCACGGTGCACGTTATTTATTACAGTTTCACGGGTGATCAGTCATGTGAGGTTTGAAAACATTGAGCTTTCAGCCATTGTAAACTCTATGGCCTTCGTCAGAATGAAAAATGACCGTTAGCTTTCCGCTCCCCATATATATACAATGTCAGCAGCGGCCGAGCATTGTATGGAGTATGTCCGCAAAATAAACTTTGAAAACATCAAAGTTCTGGATCATACGGATAAATACTGGGATAGGGTCATTAAGGAAGCCATCCAAATCAAACTACATCCAAACAATTACAACAGGGACCGCAGACTTCAGCTAAGCCCTGCCTGGACAATAGCCATGAAACACATTCACAACAGCAACTATAGTGATTCTGGTCCAAGTACTGACCCTCAAGAAAACACTGTGGCCGGTGACAAACATAGCCCGAAACAGCAGGCCCAATCACAAATCGTCACCCGCTCATTGGCCAGGGCAACGCAACCCCCTCTCACCTAACATTGTATATATATGGGGAGCGGAAAGCTAATGGTCATTTTTCATTCTGACGAAGGCCATAGAGTTTACAATGGCCGAAAGCTCAATGTTTTCAAACCTCACACGGCTGATCATCCATGAAACTGTAATAAATACTTGAGCATTGTTGGATATCTACTATTAGAAAACATTGAACATCCCTTTTAAGATTGAAGCTCTGTGTAATTATCAGGATCTCAACAGTAATAGTAAAGACAATTAATCTCGACAGAAGATGAGCTGTATTAGGTCCCTCTGAGCTATCATTCACATCTAAGTAGCAAGGACAATGTATTGACTCAAATTATCATACCTCACAAAAAATCGCTACATATAAAGGATGCTATTTATTTTTGAAAGTATATATGTGTGTGTAAAATAATTAATGTAACAGTATATGTTTGACCTATATTTCACAAAACTAGTTAACACAGTATAATAGATTCATAAATTCCTAATACGTTTCTAATACCCCTTCCCCTTTCTCCAATAAAAGGTCTACAAGTGATCCTTAATAGTGATACACCTATAATCTGCTATAGCGAAACACCATGTTTTGAGACTATTGAGGGAATGATTCATTGTACACATATATGATCTGGCCAAACTTTTGCAAATATCAATAATAATTATGTAAAATGCAATAGTTACTGCACTTGCACAGATGAAGGCATGCCTTTAAAATGCCAAACAGCATAGAAAGGAGAAGGGACACCAAAAGAAAGAATGGGTAAAAGAATAGAACATAAATGGAAGAAAATATTTGCATACACATAATAAACTGAAGATTATTTAGTATTAAGATAACTATAACTGAGGCTTATAATAACTGTTTTCAGATCATGAAAAATGCAAAAACATTACAATGGCTCCATATATAAGAACCACTTTTAAGTGTTTAATTTTACGGACGGGAATGGAAAACAATGTGTATCTTACATTAATTAACCACTTCACCCCATTTACTCTTATCTTTTAAAACTTGAAAACTTGTGTGCAATATCAATGTGTGGCGCAGTACACTTAATTCTATTGAGTTGAGATACCTTAGTATGTTTACGAAGTTAAATGCAATGTGACTGTAAAAGCAGCTAAAGCTAATTCAACGCTTATCTAGGACTCTGGTTCTGGAACTAGCCCAATATGGAAGGCATTCACCACTCGATACTGAAAAGGAAATAATTAAATATCAGGACAAGTATATTAACATTTACTGTTAGAATACCCTACATTCATTAAATATAATTCCTGAATCATCAGGTTATCATTTATCAGGATAATTTGGATTAAATAAATAGTACTGCTGGTGATGATCCATAAAATATCTTAAGGATATACTACTAATTGCTTAAAGGAATATGTAGCAAAGATGGAACTATAAAGCTTAAGCGATGCGTGCCATCCATTGAATACAAACGTTCATGCCAATAGATGTTTGGTTATTTATGCCTGCAAGTTATTCCAGCGGCCAAAAATTCATTAAAACATACTGATAAAGGTGTGATATCAATATTTATGTTTTAAACCCTTATGAAAATAATTACTTTCCAGAGGCGCTACAAAGTCTATGAATATATCATCTGTGATGAGTATCTTAGTGACTCCATGTGCAGGGATACCCTCTTCCAATGTAACATCACACCATACTGGGGTGTACTATCTCATTTGAAAGTAATCTTGTGGACGGAGCTTAGTCCCTTGCAAATCTGACTGAAGTCCCATTCTTATTGGGCAAATATTCAAGCTTTGGTCATTGTGTTCTAATTCCATGCGTGTTCTATTGTAGAATGGGCATGTTAATTTGTATGGGATAACTACTCAAACATAACTGAATCAATTTAACCTTTTTCTTTGGCTAACATTTTTTACTGGAAGTTTATCCTGTCTCTTTTTCACAGGTGTTGTTGCAGTGTGGGCAGAATCTTCCTGCTCCATCTCCTGCCAGAGAAGGGCTATCTTTGAATAGAAAATTGCGGTTCAATAACCTGGAACCGATTGGAAACGGAGATCAGGGAGCAGTCTTGTTATTTTTGTTGAGAAGGTCGGATTTGTTACAACTGGTCTTGAACCTTTTGCCAGATGTCTCAAGCAGTTCTGATATTTCAGGATTTTCACTTTCTCCTCCTATGTTGTGCATTTTGTGATGTAATTTTTAAAGGTATAAAAGTTGTTCAAGTGCTCATCGCATGGGTTTTCCATTCTATATATTTCGGAAACACATTACTGTATATATTCAAGATGTTCTCAGGCTTCTAGCCAGGTGTAGTGATGCTGAGCCATTGACATTTCAGGAGTATACATCTCTACCATCATCAGGATGATGAATGACTGGCAAGAGTGATTTTTTTTTTTTATTTTTTTTATTTTTTTAGGTGGAGGGGAAAAATCTTGTTACGAGACCCCATGGTACTGTGGGAGTCGCCATTGAAGATGGCCATACCCACTAAAAAACCCCATCCACCGGATTAGGAAGGTGAAAGCCTGCTGCGGTACCGCCTGTAGCACCCGCGCATTCAGTGGTGAAGATAGAGCTGGTTCGCATAGCGTAACCAGACGGAGAAGGTTAGGAGCTTGGAGACAAGCTTGACCGAAACCCAGCTTGCCCCCTAGCGGAGTCATGGATGGTTTGGTAGGAGTCATCTGCAAGAGTGAAGGGACCAGTATATTTACTGTCCGCTAGTACGTACCGAGTAGAAAACACCCAGTCTAATGTGGAGGTGGTTCACTGCTCTGTTGAAATCTGTGTTTTTTGAGTTGGTCAATTTCCAACTTAAAGGCTGGTTTACAGGAGGGACTAAACTGCAATCCAGCATCCCGGTTCAGTGTGTTCTTTTCGGAGGAGATGGAGAGAGCCTCCTTAGCGGTGGCAAATGACCTTGCTGTGTGAGTGACGTCATGCAAATTAATGGTGAGAGGGACATTTCTGTTTCTGTCCTGGAAATAACCAAGACACTGCTGATTATGTGAGTGGGCACTATATTTAATCAGGTTATGGTTTTTATTGCAGTTTATTAAATAACCTATTGTTGAGTGTGTTACCAAACCATTTTATTGATTTGAACACAGAAAAACAATGAATAGAAACATAGAAAATAAAACTAAGGTGTTAAACACAGAACATCAACTGCACTCAAAAGTTTCTGGGATTCTCCACTAGGAACCACCACTCACTCCCTCCCCAGTGACAGCGTCCATGTATTTTCAAGGGAAGGTGACTTGTCAACCTGATCTGGTAGTTTGTGGTAAAGCTGCACAGGGTTGATTGCTAGGTGGATAAGATGAGGGAATATCCAATGTGGATCCTTCTGATGTGTTTTCCATGTTGTAAGAAGAATATTCTTTTAGAATGAAAGCAGGTTTTAATCTGTCGATGCTAATTGTTCGTCTTCCACTTGATGTCTCTACTTTTTTGTTCGGTAATCTAATTGTCGGAGATCATCAATATGGTTTTCTTACGGTTTATTAAATAACCTATTGTTGAGTGTGTTACCAAACCATTTTATTGATTTGAACAAAGAAAAACAATGAATAGCAACATAGAAAAAAAACTAAGATGTTAAATATAGAACATCAACTACACTCGAAAGTTTCTGGGATTCTCCACTAGGAACTGCCACAAGGTACTGTTTCCGATGTTACCCGCCCGGAAGTCTGAGGGATATTCAACTGACACCCCTACGTCTTATAAATACAACAGCGAACTCTTCCATCAACCACAGCCCATTTATTGTCCATTCGTCACATCCAAAAAATGCCTTTGTATAGTATATTTGATCACAGGATGTACTGCAAAATCAGAAGTGCTTTTCCTCGCTACCATCATTTGGTATGTTTCTAACTTTGCAATTTGCTTACTAAACTGTCACTGGCTGCTCATAACGGTGGACATTATTTAATTAGTTTTTGAGCTGTAATAAAATTAAATGTTGTGGTCATTGTAAACTGTGTTTGAGAAGGCTGTAAGTAATTAGATTTATATTGAAAATATATTTATTAAATGAACTCTCTCTCCCACACACATACACATACACAAAAACACATACACACACACACATGCATGCAGGCATGTATGCACACACATAATATGCATTATCTTCCTTATAGATTTACATACCTCAGTGTGAAGCTTTGTTAGAGCACAAATCCATAACATCTGGCCTTTCCGTATATTTACTGCGGAATCGCTATGGTGCAAGAGTCCTCTTGCCAGATTAGCACTCTGCTCATGCTTATCATACTTCCTACGATGAAAACTGAAAAATTAAATGTAATCAATTAAGTAAATATATCTTGATAATTATAAGCTTCACATAAATATAAGGGTTGTTATAAATGAGGGGGCTTCAAATGCAGCATGAACAAGAAGTTTGAACTATGTGGAAACAAATAATTTCAAGTTAATTTCATTAGTTTATGAGGAGAGTAGGAATTTAATACCATAATTCTCGAAGCTTCTACGTTACATAAGTAGCAGACACTCTGTTTAGAGGTGATCAAATGGAAATGCTAAGAATTCTTACCATTGATTTAAACTCTTTCAATACTTGGTGCCCAACCTCACAGAATGAATGAAATGTAGGTAATGCACAAAAACATTAACCCTAGCATTACCAAGTCTTATTTCATAACTTATATTACCACTAGTGATTAAATGTCAGAGCAGTTTTTAAAAAAAATTTATTTTAAAATAGGTATTATACCTTCTCATGTCCATAACAGTAATATTTAACACTGTTTAACTATTAGTTTTTTTTTACAAGAATCACATTCAGTATTACGCCAATCCTTATTACAGAGCTTCTACTACCATAGGAGGTGACCACCGCTTGTAACAAAATATCTCAGCAATTTTTAAAGCTAATTTATTTTAAAATTGGGTATTATATCTAGTCATGGTTGTAAAGGTAATATTTAACATTGTTTAAATATTCCAATTTTACTTTTTTACATGAATCACATTATGCCGACGGGGCACTGCTATATGACATTTCATTGTTTTTCAAAAAGACCAACAATGAAAACTTTGAACCAAATACGGAATTCAGTGGTAGAAATAGTGATTAACTAGTGATTAACTATTAACTACATGCCTTTAATCAAAAAAATAAAGACACAGTTTAAAAAATTACACAAGGTGGGCACAATGGGTAATGCAAATGTTAAGATACTGCAGTAAATTGAGTCACAGGGGATGTGTGTGTTCGGAAAACATTATTGTAAGTTATAGATATTTTGAAAATGTCTTAAAACTTTAAAATGTGATTCCAGAACATGCAGGTGGTAAATATGCCATACAAATACCAGGGCCATAGCCAGAGGGGGGCCAGGTCGGGCAGCGTCCGAACTGGAAGAAAATTTGTCCGTACTGAGAGAATCCTCATTTGTCCTTTCCTGTTTTGAAGTTTTAGAAATATTTAATAATAGATTAAGAACTAAAATAACTATGTATTGAAGACTATATTAATAGTAACAATGCTGTAATAGTTATCCTGGTCTTATTCCAGCATACCAAATATCCAAACCTCTCAACAGTCAAAGGCCGCTCTGAAAGCTGCTAAAACAGTCGAACATGTATACATAGCAGCACATTTCCACTCTCCATGTTTCTCAGACATGACTTCCAACTTGAATAATTTTTACGACTTACAAATTTTTTTCAAGCATGACTTGTATACAGCGTACAGTTTTAGAAGGCACATGAGCTCAACCAATGCGTGCACACTGTGGCTGCACTGCTGCCAAAGTGATGCGCCATAGCGGAAGTTACGGGGAGGGAACGAGGAAAGAAACATTTGTTGTTGTTGTTGTTTTCTAGTGCCTTGCATCTGGCAATGAAGCCATTAGCATTCGTGCTTTCCAATACTTTTGAACTGTAGTTTCTTCTGATCTTAATGCTTCACAGGTCTTCAAGTGTTCTTCATTCATTTCTGCTGGATCTTTACACAGGACACATATTGGTGAGGCTGAGATACCTATTCTGTAGAGATGACTTGCCAAGCAGTCATGATTTGTCAATAGTCGGAAGGCTGCAACAGCTGTTTTCCTTGGTCTCTGGGGGATTATATCTGGATTGGAAAGTAGTGTAATCCATTTTTTATCTTTGGCATTTGTTTCTATTTCTTGTAGGTATGAATGACAAAAATTTTTAATGATCAAGCGTTTTATTGAGGAATATGAGAAATTGAATTTAGACTTTTGTTTTATTGTTGTGCCTTTCTTTGCAAGTGAGTCTGCAGCTTCGTTCCCCATGACTCCACAGTGTGCTGGAATCCATTGGAGATGAACATTTGTCGTGTCACAAATTGTCAGAACATAAACTTACGCAGCAAAGGATAATGATGATAAGATTATAAACTGTTACTCTCACTATTAATGTACTTATTTACAGGCACTTCTTCGGATGCCAATTCCTTAAAAAAACTGTACACTTTAAAAATAATATTTCTGGCGTGAGAGCAGAGTACTTTACTCTTAGTACCTGTGCCACTGGTACCAGGCTTTGAAAGTGACATTGTTAACTAACTAAACCCCGGCGCGACAGCCCATGAAGGGCCAAGGCTTACTGCTCAGCCACTGCATCCCCCACCTCTACCCACTATAGCCATCATTGGTGAGGCGCAGTACTGGAGGGTGGGACGTGGTCAATGCCCCGAGCCCTCCCGGCCAGTTATGCGGTCTTCTTGACCTAGGGCCACTACTTCTCCGTCAAGTCTCTCCTCAATTGGTCCCCCCAGCACGATTCCAGACTTCTTAGACCATTTAAACAGCATGCATAAAAATATCCAATTCACAATGGAAATAGAGAATAACGGAAAACTGCCCTTCCTGGACATTCTAATTCAACGGAAACAAAATAAGCTAACATTTTCAGTATATCGGAAGCCCATGCACACAGACAGATACTTGGATGCTTCATCCCACCATCCCCCAGCTATTAAACGAGCATTGGCCAACACACTTTTACACAAAGCCAACTGCATTTGCGATCCGGAGAACTTACAAGAGGAATTAAATTACTTACAATATGCCCTAGAAGCAAATGGATATTCAAAAAGACAAATACAAAATCTGCACATAAGCAACAATAGGCTCACAGAATCAAACCATACAGGAAACAAAAGGGACAAGGATAAAAACACAGTATGGCTACCTTATGTAAAAGGAACGACTGACAAAATAGCAAAAATACTATTAAAACACAACATCAAAACCAGATATAAACCCACTAAGAAACTCAGATCGTTTTTACGTCCAGTTAAAGACAAACAAGACCCTTTGAATAACGCCGGTGTATATAAAATCAACTATGATTGCGGAGCGGCATATATAGAGCAGACAGGCAGATCAATAAAAATCAGACAGCAAGAACATATCAGAAGTTTAAAATTAAACCAACCTGAAAAATCAGCATTGGCTGAACATGCCATATCCATGAAGCACCATATAGATTTCAACCAAATACAGTTATTAGTTAACTCTGACCATTTTACATATAGAATGGCCAGAGGAAGCATAGAAATATTTAAATTAAAAGAAAGTATCAACAGGAATAATGGAAGTTGTCTCCACACTATTTGGCAAACATTGATAAGAACGCGAGGATTGGCAGACCATCAGCCAATGAGAACGAGAGGGCCGGCTCTAACCTCTACGGCCAAGATATAAACAAGATATAAACAAGCTAGAAGTTGAAGAGACAGCACAGTTCCTGTGGTGCTACCAAAGAAAGCATTAGCCCTGAAGAAGCTCTACATAGTAGGGTGAAACGTTGGCAACAACAACATAACCAAGACGCGGCCTTCCCTGGACATACTTATCATTATTAAGTTTGAGTTTGTTACTTATATGTGGTTTCCATGTGAGTTTTCTATCAAACAGTACACCAAGGTATTTCACCGTTTCTCTGTCACTTTTCCAGGATATAGAATTTGTTGCTATCATTACTGATGGTGGATATTCCGGTCTGCATAATGTAAACACCATTACTTCACATTTTTTATGGTTGAGAGAAATGCGCCAGTTGTCAAGCCAGGGTATGATTAAGTTTAAGGCCTCTTGAAGGCGATTTATAGCGGTGTGTAAATTACGATGGGTTGCATAGGTGGCAGTATTAGCGGCATGCATTACTATTTGAGCTGTGGGCGTTGTAGGCATGTTAGAAGTGAACAAGTTGAACAGAATTGGACCCAATATTGAACCTTGTGGAACACCTGCTGTTACAGGTCTGGTAGAAGAAGGACTGTTACCTATTTGAACTGAAAAGGTACGGTATGATAGAAAGGAATGTTAAAAATTGAGTAACAAGTATGGGATATTAACAATACAAGTTGGCTATACAGTGATAAGTATTGTTAACAACTTGTTAAATACATTGTTCATAGTCAAGGGAGTTTTGATTCAAACTTACTCAAAGAGTAAGTCGGGTGCAAAAGTTCCACGTGAAATAAATGCCCTAAAGAATTACAATGCAGATAAAAAATAATTCATCCCACTAGAAGAAAGTGGTGATGAAAGGATCATTACACATTACTTCATCTTCCTTCTTGGTCTCGTATATCGGAAAGTCTAATAATAAATTTGCCATCAGATGTCTTCCTAGAGGTTCTATTTGGTTGAAAGGTACAAATAATACACCTTGGTCAATGACAGGGCTACAAAGTATTGTTCTAATGCATCTAAATGATTAGAACAGCAAAATGGTGTCCTGAGTCACTCTTCAAAACTCTCTCTTTGAATATTTTGTCTCAAATGTTGTACAATTCGCTCCATTTTAACTGGTGCCTCAGCAACTGCTGAAAAAACATTTTTATATTATCACTTAATATCTGAACTTTATCTGGTCTCAGTGAATGTGTCCACATTGATGTCCACGCAACAAATTTTATGCAATGAATTTTGAGTTAAGTGAAAAACAAACAACATTGAAAACAATGGGTAGCTGTGATAAATTATACAAAGGATACATTATTTTCTTTCACTGCCACTCACACGAAAGCTCTGAGGTGCTCAAAGAGTATTATAGGTAATCAAAATAATGCAGTCACCCAATTTTTGATGGTGCACATACAACATGGCTCGGTAGATGGTACATAGCTCTGCAGTGTAAATGCAAGTACTACTGTTAAAACCAAACATATGCCTTTGGTTCTATAAACATGAGCAATCCAATATCTGTGATGCTCTTAGATCTATTGGTGTACAACAAAATTCATCATTGTATTTGGCAAAGATTCTCAAAAACAAGTGCAGATTCTGGATGTTATTATGGTATACTGACAACCCAAGATCTATGTTAGATGTCACATGCAATCAAGGGGGCTACACCCTCTCCCTTTAGGAAACATGCTAGGCCTTTCAACATCATGCTTTCAAAGAATCTCCTGGAATCAAACACCTGCAGATTTTGTGCTAAGTAAGCTCTTCCTATAACATCCTCCAAAGTGGTGTTGGAAGTTCTATTGTTACAGCCATATGACTTTCTCTACTCCTATGCAAAGTCTTCTTACAAACACTTATTAATTTATTTACTTAATATTAATTGAGATAAACATTTGCAGAAATTGTCTTATTCTGTATGTTCTTGTAGCTATAATGAGATTATGGAAATACAATGGGCTTAAGCGACGACAAATTACCTTTAAGAGCTGGTCGCTGTATGATAGCTTTAATATTCCATTCTCATTGCATAACCAGAAATAAAAATGTCTGATGTGTGCACTCGCATGACTTTCTCTACTCACCCTCGCACAAAATATTCTTAAAAACATTTATTTTTCTATCTCCTTCATGTCAATCCAAATAGACATTACTAACAACTATCTTATTACATATTTCCTAATAAGTATAATGGGAATAGGAGAGTATACTAGGTCTAGGCAAAAATAAAATCTTTTAAGACTGGTCGCTATATGATAGTTTTGACACTTCATTCTTTTTGAATGTCTAGGATATAAAAAAGGAAAAAAAAAAAAAAAAAAAAAACGAATAACAGCTTCCAATTTGAGAAAAGTATAACTATTGGAAAATCCAAACAAATAAAAGCAATATCTCAGAAATGGTTCACTTTTGACAAACATTATATACAGGATGCATCACCTAAAACTTGCAGCGCAAGTATTCTGGAAATGGAAATGTTATTGATGTGTAGTTTTCACAGCACTGATTGGTAGTCAGGGGCTAGTGCTTTTAGCCTATACACATATTTCAATAATACTTAGAAAGAGTTCTTTTTGAGCAAGCATACAATTTTTAAATTGAAAAATGTGTAGTTAGATAAACAAAATAAATGTAGAGTAAATTAGAATGTCAATGGTGTTTGTTGCAGGACTCTAGAGCAAGTAGTTTATGAGAAATCTTATTTTGAAACTTTTACACACCACACTTGTACAACCTGTGGGAGCACAAACTAAAGAAAAGCAAAAAGAATACACTACTTCTGTGGATTCTGACAAGTAAAGAGAAAATTGACCTTCAAAGGTTGTGATCAAAATAACCACCGGTAGCTTCAATACAGACCTCCAGTCTGCTATGGAAATAATGCTGCACATGTTCCAGCATTCAGCGGAAATTTCAGAGCAGGCAGCAGTAATAGCTCCTTTCATATCATCTGGTGTAGTTGGCATGTCCTTGTAGACAGTTTATTTATGCTTTCTCCATATAAAATAGTCTAAAGGAGTCAAATCCGATGAATGGTCCCCTTCGTCCAATCCAATGACACGGGAAAAATCTGTAAAGATAAGTTGTAGTAACTCATGCGCTGTGGGCTGGACAGTCATCATCTTCATACCAGGGGCTCTAATGACCTAGCTGTTGACGAGCCCTTAAACCCTAATCACTCACTCACTCACTCACTCACTCACTCACTCACTCACTCACTCACTTCGTACCACTCGTTCCTCCTTGTCTGCTGAGGAACGTCTTCGAGCATGTGTGGGAGATAGTCTGTTAGGGGGCTGCAATGCTTGTGCAAGTTCAGTGTTCTATCAAAAAAGGGCTTATGAGCTGATGAATCGCTGTTTCTGTGTTTTACCTGGCCATGATCAGTACATCTTGATTAAACACTAAACAAGATACAAGATGAATATGACGTGTCATGTCTTAATGCTCATGTGCAAAAGTTAATACGATTCTCAGAATCGTTTCCATGCAGCTCTTGACGGAGAGAGATGTTATGATGGAACCTATGTTGATGGAGAAAGCGAAGTATACTAGCCTGACTCATGCTACTTCCACGTGCATGGGAATGTGGGAACTAATTTGCTGATCTACTGCAACTGCAGCCAAAACATTCATTTCTCCTTTTCTCCAGTCACTTGTTTGTTTCTGTTACATTTTCTAGGTGATACATCACTATCTTCCGGTAACAGGTTGATAAATAGTTATTGTCTATTAGGATATATTTTTCCATACACCGTACAAGAATGAACTGCATTTTTCTATATTGTCCACTCTTGATTCTAGACACACATGCACTTGTCAAATCATGGACTGTCAAACACTGATGTAGAATGATTTCGCAGGCTTCTGTGATTTGTGGATGAAACATTTCTTCATCCAGGATGTTTGCTGCATAAACCAATTGTTTAAAATGCACTCAGAGATATAACTCCAAAGGATTGAGTTTCTGTGAACCATGGAACTGGCCCTCTCTGACTATACATCTGTCATGGTAGATACCAGTCAGTGCATCTCGAACAGTGAGACACTAAAATATGCTGGAGCACCACCGTGCATAAACCACATGTTTTGTCTTACTTGCAGGGGCATGTCTTCATGTAGTAAGTCTGGAAGAATCTTCTGCATAAAGTCCCTGTAGATAGCACCTGTAAGACGTGGTGGGAGAACGTATGGACCTACCAGACAGTCACCTACAATTCCAGCCCACACATTAATCCTAAACTGTTGCTGATATCTAGCCCAAATTACAGCATGAGGATTAAGAGCTGCACATGCCTGTTCAAGTGGAAATTAGTAATTCCATCTTTTGCAAACGTGGTCTCGTCTGTAACGAAACTGACGAGACAAACAATGAATTGACTCTTGGGCTAGAAACTATCGGTAAAAGCTCTCCCATGGTGGGCAATCGGTAGGTGAAAGGCCCTGCACACTTTGAAGATATGAATACAGGAGCTTCTCGTGAAGTACCCTCCATGCTGTACTTTTAGATGTACCAGATGCCACAGCCATCTGTATTGTACTGACACCTGGATCGTCTTTTACACACTGTGCAATTAGTTCTCCTTGATCTGGGGTAAGAGCAGCTCTTGATCTTCCATGATCAAAAGCCCATGGTTCAATAGTTCTTGACTCAGCAATGCAACAATAAACAGCAGCTAAGTTTGGATAACTCGGCTGCTATTGGTTTAGAAACACAATCTGATAAAGCCATTCAGCCTCGCGTCCATTACCATTCGAATGACCATACATAAAAATAAAATCTGCCTATTCACAAAAAGAATATCCTGCCATGGTTGAACGAAACACAAACACATGCAGTTAACTCACTACTGAGATGTACACAATTGAAACACTGAAGACGACTAGTGACATCTGTAAATAAGTATCCATGACAACAATTCACCACTACTTAGGATTGAATGACTAGAACAGGTCAAACTTTCTATGAATGGGTGCATAAATGAAGTTATGAGATTGGACCTGGAAGACTGTTGAACATAAACTATCATTAATAATGAGAAAGCAAAGAAATATGAGACATTTGTAAACATTTTTTCTTCTTTTTTACTTCCTCTGCTGGTAAGTAAGTATTGTATTCCACCCAAAAATTTGATGTCGAGATTTCACCGGAAATATATGTTTTGAGACACCCTGAATCCAAAAAAAGCATTTTTAGAAAAAGTTCTGTGTGTGTGTCTGTCTGTCTGTCTGTGGACAGCATAACTCAAAAATGAAAAGTCGGTTAAAACCAAAATTGGTATTTAAGTTTAATGTCTTTCAAGGATGCAGCACAAAGATTTTGAAGAAAACAGCCCCACCCTAAATTACCCTTTACGTGGAAAATTTTGATTTTCTTGAAAATAGCTTTAACGATTTTGATTGAAATGTCATATGTTTAAGATATTTGTACAACAAATAAGATGTATATTTTGAATTTTCTGCCTATAACCTATGTAGTCCTGTTTACTCTGGATGAGTTTTGAATAAGTCGTAAACCATAAGAGACAGACAGAATCTTACTGCACAAAAAATGTAGATCTCACCAAAATACACAATTTTTGTTCAAATAAACTTTTTTCTAGAGTGAACCATTTCGATGATATTCCTTGTTATTTGTGTCAGTTTCGGAAAACTTAAAACTTTTGTGAAATGTAACATTGTTGTTCATTTTTTATATGTTAGGCGTGTAAAGAGAATGGAATCTCAAAACTTTAAAAGATTTGACTATCGCTCAAAGCCTACTGTATTCTAATACTCCCCTTGTACCTAGAACGAAATAAGCAATAAGATAATTTGTACAAATGTTTATTTCAACTAACATGAAGAAGATGTAGGAATAAGAGTTCGTAAGAATGGTTAGTACAAGAGTAGAGAAAGTCATGTGAGTGCAACACATCTAATTTTTTGATGTAAGGAGTACATGCCTTAAGTTTGTAAACATACTTTTGAATCATCCCATATAGTTTTATACAAATTGCGCATATTAACAAGATCTGCATCTTTTCTAGAGAAGATTTTATCTATCTATCGTGATTTAACAGACATGCAGAAGTCATCCAGAATGAAGGAGTCATCTAAATGTAACAATAATATTTTTTGTTCACATTGCTTGAATTATGTGTGGAAATATGGGCCAAGAATTAACAGGAAACAGCATAGTTTCCCAGCCAAGTAAATCTCCAAGTTATTTTTTCAAAGCTTGTAGGGAAATAAATTAAATAAAGGAATGTCCAAATAGTATTCGTGTGTGGAAATGATCCCTAGGACATTATTATTTAGCTAAATATATCTCTACGCTATCGAAGTAGGGGTTTAATTTATTCTAAAGCTTAAGTTAGTGTGGGAATTCAAGTCACTGCTTCAAATTGGCACTTGATGAGGAGGCCCAAATCAGTTCAGAATAAAATGATGTGGAATGAGCCCTCTATTAGGACAGGATATAACACTCAGTTTGAACGAGATTCTTAATGCTTACTCACAGGTTTAGCAGGTGATTTGAAACTAATTTAAGTACCATGTACAAACAGGGTAATACCTTAATAAATAAATAATATACAAATATCTTATAAACAGAAATCAATTCCAAATGTGCGGCACAAATACTTACAGGAATACTTTTTCAAATATACTGGTTGGCAGTGAGATTAATACCTGTCCCCACACTAGACTGCCTACTCCAAGGAACATGCACCACAACCATAGATCCAAATCCAGCTTTTTAGTTGAAAATGCATATCCACCATATTGAACAATCACAATCTAAACAAAGAAACAAAATAGCTTTGAAAGCCAATAATATCCCACCATCAAATAAAACGTCTCTTATTCTACACCAGTAGTTAACAGCAATGAAGATGTATTGTTTTCCCTGTGTGGTGGAACCACTCCGGTTCACTCACCCTTTTATGGAAATTGTTTAGCATTCCTGAGTTTCAGCTTGTCCACTAATGTAACAAGGGACTTCTCCAGTGCTATTTATATTTGTCGCTTTAATTTGATCAAGGTTGCATATACAGGAGGCGGGTAGTTTGAGTGAAGTAATTATGGAATCTGAAAAACCAAACCTAAATTTTGCAAGAAACAGAGAGGGTAAGAGAAATATTGCCAAAAATTCAAGGAAGATAATGAAATACCATATGGGTTTCTTCGATGACACAAGGTAAGAAGGGTACAAGTTAATTATAGTGAAAATATGTTCTTAATATATTTTGAAGATAAAGTCAAAATAACGATGTCTTCAATTTTGGGAAAATTATTCTTTGATCAGGTTGTGTCTCAATGTCAAGAACAACAAAGGCATTAGTAAATACTACAAACTAGTAGCAATATTGAAACAGATGCCGAATTATTCTTATAGGCTTCCTTAAGTATGGTTTTTTCCAACTCATTATACTATCAGCACTGATATTAAAAGGAAACAAGTGACCATCACAGCCATGCTGTCACTGATATGAAAAGTTGGTTTGACGCTGGCCTACTGATTGGTTCAAATCCAGCCCAAGTGGATGGTTTTTAAGCACGCTTAAATGTGGCAGTCTGATGTCAGTAGATTTACTGGCATGTAAAGGATATATCGCACAGATATGATCCTGGTAATAGGCAGCATTGTTAATAAGCAATATATACAATTACAAAATAGGTACACAGAATATAATTCATAATCTCTCTCTCTCACATTTTACTTGTGAATCATAAATAACCATTGCAATGTGTTCTGCATTCTTCTTTGCACTGCAAGCTAGGCTGGCGAGCAGGCAGGGATGTTTAGGGGTAAGGCTGCCTTGCACAACTGCTGTGTGTACGTGATTAACAATTTGAAGTGGCAGGAACAAGAGATGCTTTGGGAATGTTCTCGAGACTTCTAGCTGAGTCATTGCCAGTGCATGTGTGTGTAGAAATTGAGAATGGTCCATGTGACATCATCCCCAGAATATAAGGAGGTCTGAGAAGAACAATTGAGTGACTTTTAAAGACATCTATTCGTGTGTATGTGTGTGTGTTGTGTGGTACGTCGCGTGCATCGTAAGAAGGTTCAGAGAGCATCCTGAGTGATTGTAAAGCCGTAATTAGAGTATGAGAGACAGAGGAAGTGAAGAAAGACACTAAAAGGACCGATCAATGTTAAGAGAACAACAGTTGTGAGTTGTGATAGCCCGAAAGACTGTTGACTGTGTTTTCGATGAGAAGAAAAAAAATGTATTTGTGGTCAAAATTTAGAGGACAATAAAGTGATAGAAAAGAAAATGGATGGATTTTGTCATTTTGTTACAATATTATTTATGAATTTAACCCTAAGAGGGGCAGCCTTTGTTTTCTAAATATCTATTGGAAAACGTTTTATGTCATATCCTGTACTGCTTCTTATGCTTCCTTATTTAAAGTACTATTGATCATATTCTGAAAGTAATTATTTTTGTGTCTAGGATGTACAGCAGCTGTATCAGATGTCTGTGAAAGGGGGGATGTTGGATTTACCTTCTTCCACTTTATGTGGATTATGCTATTCTTTAACACTCAGATATGCATTGTGTTGCAGTGGCGATTTGGTTATATGTAAATTACGTTTGATTTACAAGAGCACTTTAAAATCTTATGTGATAAACATCTCTTCATTAGTGACTTGTTTGGTACTGCTTATGTTTTAGAAGTCTATTAATATTTGGCGACAAAGTCAAAGTGCAAAGCACACACTTTAATATCACTCCCCCCCCACAGAAATACAGCCAATTGAGCGTCATTAGTTTTACCTATGGCTTCATCTAGGGCTGAAAACAAATTAATGTTTTATTTCTTGATGCAGTTGGTGCTCTATATTATATACCAACTTTTCTATGCTCTTTTGCTACAGTATTTCTTGAAAGACTTATGAACTGAAAAGAAGACACTAAATGGGGATAAACTTCTTCAGCTGATATGATTATATAGCCTTTTATAAATTATGCTTCTCTAAATGATTTCATATGCTTCCTGATGTGTGCAGAAATTCGATAAGAAAACTTCAAATTATTTTCTGCATTAGGTTCCTCATGATTTCATATTTTTATAGTATTAAATTTTGCCAACCTTGCTTCATCAGTGAGTATAAATGCATTTCAAAATAGAAAATTGCTTCTTTAGTTTGTTTCTGACTGAAATTCAAACAGTAAAATAACTAATTAATTACCTGACAGTATGCATATGTTTACCATAATCCGTCTGATAGTGGCTGTCGAAATGCCGTTCAATATTGAAACATGAAGCCCATGATAAATATGGTGTGTAAATGAGACATTTTATTTTCTTCTCCTCTTAAATACAAAAATATTCCTGGATACCATCTGGTTGTGATTCTATACATTACAGGCATTAGCTGACTCACCCTCCAAATGAAGGATGGAGTTGAGGTTATAGCCGCTAATTACATAAGCGTCTCCAAAGAGACAGGGAAAAACATCGCTGATGTACAAGTACACTGCACTCCTATATTAGATCTGACAAGTAATATATATATATTTTATACATACACATACAAGCTTCTTTGGATGGGTTGGAATGAGATGTAAAGGGATGGGAAGAGAAAGGGAGGGGAAAGGAAAGGGATGGGACAGGCGGGCGGGCGGATGGATGGAGGGTGGGTGGGTTGTTGGATGGATGGATGGACGGATGGATGGATGGACGGATGGATGGATGGATAGTTATAGCTAGATTAGATAGGTATACTCTGTTTGTCAAGAGATTAGAGGAGACGTAAACAAAGCCACATGCGTTTTGACCACAGCGCGCCCTCTTGACGCTTTCGCCGTGTAAATAGTCCCTTGAAGAAATACTGTTACTAAGGTCTGAAATGTTACTTAATGTTTGCTAATGCATAAACTAAGTGTACTAAGCATAGTTAAAGTGTAAGAATACGCAGTTAAGTGAATCTGTAACCAGCCTAATTCATTCTGCGCGCGCATCAGTATGAATGTAACATAGCGGAACAAGTGAGTTGTGAAACATAAGTGCGGCAAACCGTTGCGAAGTGGTGAAAAAACAATATTGAACGTATTATCAAGTTCTGCGAGAAATATCCCGAACTTGCTATCGAAGACGTGAAGAAATTAACATCTGAGTTTACCGCTGTGTCAGTTGCAAGTATTTACAGTACACCCAAGGAAAAATCGTCAGTTGGTGAAGATCCTGACTAAAAGCGACCACACACTAGATAAATGGTGGATGTAGTTTGCGACGAATTTGTGAGATCTGCAATCCGTCGAAAAGTTCACCAGTCCCTGTTAACAATGAACTTTCACCTTAAACGAAGTGCTGTTGGCAGTTAACTCTGATCCCGATCTTCCATATTTAAAACGAACTTCCCTCCACAAGCTGCTTCTGGTGATTGGTTTCGAGATTGTGAGCAGGAAATGAAAAAGTATTATTGTGGACAGAGAAGACGTAAGTAGCAGTTAATTTCCATGTGCTACATGTTATTTGGATCAAGTAAATATATCCTTTAAGTAGTGTAAAATGCATATTATACCTACGCGTAGCGGTAGGTAACTGTGTTGTGTCATTGTGAAAGCACGTGGCCGCGGAGTGATACAAACCAGTGCTTTGTTTATATCTCCTCTAATCTCTTGATGAACAGAGTATAGGTAGGTAAGAAAGACAGACAGACAAACAGACGGGTAGAGAGACAGTGACAGATACACAGAGAGAGATAGAAAGATAAAACAGAAAGATAGAGAGACCGAGATAGACACAGATATACTTATATATAGACAAACAGATAGGTATAGATTGACAGAGATACAAGGATATAGATAGAGACAGATGCAGCTATAGATAGACACAAAGAGAGACAAACAGCGGCAGATAGACAATTATTGTAGGTAGGTATGTAGGTTTCAGATGCGGCTCGTGGCATTTAAATGTGGTAGGGCACACAATAATTGACATACAGTAATATATAAGGAAAATAGAGCAATAAATTATGATTAGGGATAGGAATTATATGAAAATGCATATTTTTTATCGGTTGCAGAAAGTATGCTCTGTGTGAGGGTGGGGGAAGGAATAGTCTCTCGGGAAATAGCACAAGGGAAAGGAACTAAGGCAAGGGTGTAAATTGAGTCCTATACTATTTAATTTATTTATCAATGATGTCCTGCTGGGGATAAGCAAGAATAATAGTTGTATGCCTGCAATAAATAATATCATGATCCCTGGGCTACTATTCGCTGATGATCTGGTAGTAGGATCAATTACAGTAAATGGTCTGAAGCAAGCGTTGCAGGAGGTAGATACATACTGCAATGAATTGGAACCTAACTGTTAATCAGGAGAAAACACAAATAATGGTATTTAAGAAGGGAGTAAAATTGAGTAAACATGAAAAGTGGAAAAAGGGGAATAAGGAGTATAAAGTAGTACGAGAATGTATCTATTTAGGAGTAAAATTAGATGGGAGTGGGGGGTGGGGAAAACAAAAGAAATTAGCTCTGACAAAGAGGAAAGGAGCTATGTCAGCAATAAGAAATTGTAAGTACAGAGTACCGAATATTGGGGTCAAATGGTTGGAAAAAATTTATAATATGGTGGTGGAACCAAAAATGCTGTATGGTATAGAAATATGGGGATTGAACGAGGGGGAGGAAACCTTAGATACAGTTCATAGGATGTTTTGCAGGGGAGTGTTGGGTCTTCCAAGTGCGGTGGCAAGAGAGGTAGCGCAGATGGAGATGGGAAGGGTGTCGAGAAAGGGCATGATTATAGAAAGTGCTCTGAAGCATTGGTACAGAATTTTGAATTTGGGTAAAAATAACTTGTTAAGGCAGTGTGTAAAATACCAGGAAAAGAGTCTTAGGGAATCTGGATGGACAAGCAGTATTCGAAAGAACTTAGAAGTAAATGGAATGGGGGACTACTGCAGGAGAGGGGAGAATAATATATAACAAATTTTGGAAAATAATAAGAAAGAGGTTTGAAGACATAGAAATCCAAAATCTGTTTGGTGGTCTAATGGAATAAAGGTCCCTGGTAGATTACAAATCAATGAAGGAAACATGGGAAAGGAAACATATGTTGATAAGGTAAGCGATGCACAAAGAGAGGCAATAGCATGGCTAAGAACTGGTGTTGGGAGGTTGAGAGGACTAAGAAAGGGTATCCCTCAGAGTCTGTGTCCTATTTGCGGGGGGAAGGAACACCTGGAGCACATAGT
The DNA here is from genome assembly GCA_030765045.1 of Tenodera sinensis. Taxonomy (NCBI): domain Eukaryota; kingdom Metazoa; phylum Arthropoda; class Insecta; order Mantodea; family Mantidae; genus Tenodera; species Tenodera sinensis. The sequence goes on along the minus strand of CM060966.1, from coordinate 24,711,352 downwards.
CTTTGAGTACCAAGGAACGGATGTATGGAGGAAAGAATTTTGGGGGCAGAAAAGGTAGAAGGGAGAGAGGATAACAGCATTTAAGAGGATTTTTAGAAAGGAGGTCAGGACCTTAGGTCAATTTTTAAGTAGAGTTAAGAAAAAATGGAATTGGTCTGTACAAAGAGAACAGAATTAAAAATGTTGTGTTAGTTATGAAGTGTTAAATAGCAATAGAGAAGCAAAATGTATGATAAGAAATTTTGTTGGGTGGATATGACAGGCTAAGAGCCTGGGCTGAATGTCTGTCATATTCAAATGTGTATTAATTTGATTTAAATAAATAAATGAACAAATCTAAAACACAAGTAATGACAAATGGATTAGAAACCCCAATATATCTTGAAGGAACAGAACTGCTGTATGTACCTCAATACATACCTAGGAAAAATAATTTCCTTTAACAACAAAATGGAAAAAGAAATCAAACAAAGAGTTTCCTTAGCTTGGAAAGCTTTCTGGACCCTAAAAGTCATATTTCTGGACAAATCCCTGAATAGGAGACTCAAAATGGAGACACTCAAAAGCTGTGTTTTTCTAGTGCTATTATACAGTTGTCAGACATGGGCTCTCAAAGTCAAAGAAAGAAACATTCTACAGATCTGCCAAAGGAAAATGCAGAGGAAGATCCTTGGCATCTCTCTGAAAGACAGAATATCAAACACCTTGATACACAAGATGTCAGCAACGGTAGACATAGCACAACAGGCTATGAAGGCCAAGTGGAAATGGGGCGGCCACGTGATGAGGCTGCAAGATGACAGATGGACAGCACGAGCTACCACATGGGACCCTTACATCGGCAAGAGACTCCCAGGAAGACCAAGATGCAAATGGTCAGACTTGTTCAGAAAACAAGTAGGAAGACAGTGGACCACCATAGCCAGAAACAGAAAGGAGTGGAAAGAACTAGAACAACAATTAAGTGAGCATGTGCAATCCAATGTTTAGTGTAATATGTACGGTACCCTCTTACGCGGACTAGCTCACCATGTGAGTATTTTAAAGCAGCTACCCCTACTTGTAGGAGGCCTTTGTCCTCAATGGGACATCTCAGGCTATTTTCATTCATTCATTCTCTCATGGGGGGATCCAGCATTTTAGATTTGCGAGCAACAGTCATAAAATAATTAACCATTGAGTGGTTTTTCTTGGGATTGTATTTGCCATGACTTAATTCCAGTCAAATATTGGCTTGCTTACTGGCACCCCAGTTTCGATTTAAAAGCAAATCTACAAAGATCCTGTAGTTATTATCTGTCCCTACCAATAGTTTGAGTCAATTAGCTACATTACCTTTGAAACATTTCCTAATTATGGTCTTTTATACTCCTCAGGTATATTTTTTATGGTAAAGTACTCACGAATATTGGCTAGCAAAGCTTTTGGATCATCAGATTCCTCATGTTCAAATGTTGGTGGTGTAATTTCATGTATTAGATGGTTAGGCCATTGAACTTGTGAACCGCCACTTTTGTTAGTACAGGGTACATTATTTGAAGTACTAGCACTCACATTAGTTGTCGAAATGTCAGCGTTTGCACTTTGCAAAGCCTCGTTTCGATGGTTTATGTTTACACTATGATTAGTACTTACACTAGGATTTGCGCTTACACTTGGACAAGCAGAATTAGCATGACTATCACTTAATTTCAAATTTTCCAGTACTTGCTTTGCACCCTGGATTTCTGTAACCACTTCCTTTACATGCTCATTTAAATCTTCCATATTTACAGTTAACCTCCTACCTTCGCTTTCTGCCTTCTGTAACCTAACTTTACTATCTTCCAATTCTTTGCAGGTTGTTACTCTCTCATTATTCAATATTTGCCCTACTTCTTCCCTACGCTTACTACTCTCTCTCAGATTTCTCAACAAATTGAACAAATTCTTGATTAATTTCTTTCCTTACATCTTCGATCTCCCCCGCAACCTGAGTTCTGTTCTCCCTAACCTCAGTTCTTAAATTATCCACTTCACTTCTAATTTCCCCTTGAAAATTTTCTATCACATGTTAGTTTTCAATTTTCTGTGCTAATTCTGTCAAGCCTCGATTATTGCTCTCCAATTTCTATGTCAACACTTTGTTACTACTCTCTATCTCTTTCTCTATCTTTTCAGTTAAACTTTGGGTAGTCATTCCTAGCTGTTCAGTCAAACTTTTATTGTTATTTTCCATACTTATTTTCATTTCATTCAACATTGCCATTATCGGCCCTAGCATGTTACTTTCTGTATTTACAACTGGTGTTTAACATTCCCTGCCAGAATGACCTTCACTTAGCTGTTCTCTTTGATCTCATACATTTACATTTCTCCCTACATTTGCTACTACATCTACAGTTTCCCTATTTATAACTTCTATCTCCTGAATTTTACTATCTACTACAGAATGTTCCAACATCTTGCTGTTTCTAAGAAATATCTACCTAAATATCACTGATAAATTAGTTTAACACATAGTACCTTATTATTGTTGCTACACACTGATGTTACCACTGTCCCTGATGTTGCTGGTCCATTACTTCCGCAGTCTCAGTTGGTTCTCTTCTTCTCGAATCTTGTTGGCTCAATCCTTATCATGTCAGCTTCTGTTGGTCCTCTTCTTCTCGAATATCATTGGCCCAATCCTCATCGTCTTATTGTCCCACACATTGGTTCGCCATTTGACACAGACTCCTCTCCCCTAGGTCGAAGATGTCATCTTTAAGATCTAAAAGATATCGTCACCAGGATATCTCCTATCCTGGATTTGGTGTCCCAGTATCTAACTAGCTCTAGCACGAGGTCCTGATCTGCAAGGTATGCATGGTAGGAATGGAACCAAACGAAGAATTAACAAACATTTGGCTTTATTTGCCAATTTCCAGATTTGTAGAGAACTGCCGATGATATCTAAATAGAATATAACTTTCTAACTTCAACTGCAACGTTATAACACTTGAACTTCGTCACCCTTTGGCAACCGCCGAATTATGTATATGTGCCAGGTAATGTACAAATCATCAAGTTGCATGCGCACTGGCTGCTCGATTCAAGATGAATGTGAGTTGCGTTACATGTGTTTGCATGGGCAACATGAAGGAAGCGATTTCAATTGGTTAACTTTTGAGCACGTCATGGCAAGATACGAATCAGCCTGCAGATTCTTTGGGCTTTGCTTGTACAACAATTGTAATCTTATCACTCATCTGGCTAGGCTTCCATTCTTGAGACTTTAGTATATTCAGCTTTATTACGTTCTCCCCTTAACTATCGATTAGAAACTCCTTTTACTTCTTTCTATTATTAATTATTATAGTCACCTTATAATTTCGGTTTCACATTGAAGTTTAAGATTTCCTTGATGTGCACAGCAGAGTGTGTAGTTTCCATAGGATACCTTTCTTTTATCACTGTACCTCACCCTTCCTTTCACTCATAACAGAAGCTCCATCATGAGTTTGGCATATAAATTTCCCTGGATTTTTCTATACTCCCATTTTGCATAACTGTTCTACAATAACAGCTGCAAAACCAGTGGCACTCCTATCAGTCATTTCAAAATATCCCCAAAATCTCTCAAATATTTTCCCTTCAATTTGATATCTTACAATTAAGGATAGTAAAGTTTTACAAGATTGTCTGTTGTTTCATCAGCCTGAAAGGATAGAAACTCTACCTCACCTAGTTCAGATAAGATATAATTTCTGCAAACTGATGAAATTGTGTCTAAAGTGTCACTGAACTATTTTTGATGTACCTTTAAAGACAGTGCAATTTTCTAAGTGCTCTCTCAAAACATTGTCAAGGACCGTGGTATAGTTTATTGGACCTTTGTTGTTGTTAGCTAATGCTGGATTTCTGACAATGAAGTCATTAATCCTCTTGCTCTCCAATATTTTTCACTGATGATATTGAAGAGAGCAATAGCAGTAATAGTAACCGCTTTTTAGAGAGCACCATATTTTTATGTTTTGGCGGTCACATCGCTCTCTCACAACCCCCAGAATGTCTGGAGGACCACACCTGTCGTTGGTTTACGGGTCTCACCGACCTGACCGGGAGAATTATCAAAATAAATTCACTGACCATATCCTCTGATTACCAATCAGAGGACGTATTACATGCCATGACAGGTCAGCATGTTAGGGGTTAACCTTTAAAAACACCTGAGTTGACGGAATTGTCTGTTTCGTTGTGGCCACGCAGGGCTAGTTCAAACTCGTCACAGAACTTAATAGCATCAATAATACATGACAAACTGCACCTATTTTTATCAACAAGTTTATTGTATTTGTGAACAGACACATGTAGCTATCATCAAGCTGTATTCTAACATCTGTTTTTTCATTATGTAAATGAGTCTTTGATAAGCTATGTTTCTTTCTGTTTCCAGACACATGTTTCAAGTCTTTTGTGCCAAATTTAGTCCACATACCCTCTCCACCAAATAACACACCAGGAAAGCAAAATAGTGCACTATCTACAGTACACCTGCACATCCATTCCCAATTTTCATACACAGATTTATTAAAATTCCTGTTGAATATTCTGTATTTATCTTTAAAAACCTGGCTTATGCAAAGATCTGGCCTAGGAGGTCCTAATTCCTTTGCTAGCAATTGGTCCTCGAAACTTGAGCTTTTAGTTTGTAAGGACTTCACCTGATTCATTTTAATAGTTTCATAAACCTTACAAACATAAATATGAAACAAAAATCATTGCAAAGAACACATTTAAAGAAAAAAAACATATTGCAGTTCTGTCTAGAGCACCAGAACGTGATTGGAGGGGCACATGACCTTGTGACCTAATAAGAGTAGACCGTCCCTGGTAGGTTTGGGAAGATAGGTAGGTTAGGGCAGGCAGACAGGGTAGAACAGGTAGGTAGGGTAGGATAAAGTAGGGTAGGGTGGGGGTAGGTTTGGATAAGGTAGGGTACATAGGTTGGGATCGATTGGTTGAGGCAGGTAGATTGAGTGGAGTAGGTTGAGTAGAATAGGTTAGGGCAGGGTAGGTCATAGTATCGTCAGGTAGACTAGGATGGGGTCAGTAGGCTAGGGTAGGGACGATAGATTAATGTAGGTTGGGTATGTTAGGGTAGGTTAGGATGAGTGGGTAGATTAGGTTAGACTGATTAGGTAAGTGGATTGAGTGGCGTAGGTTGAGTAGGATAGGATAGGTCAGAGTAGTGTCAGGTAGGTTAGGATAGGTTCAGGTAAACTAGGGTGGGGTCAGTAGGTTACGATAGGGACAGTAGATTAATGTAGGCTGGGTATGATAGGGTATGTTGGGTAGATTAGGTTGAGTGGGTAGATTCGGTTAGACTGATTAGGTTAAGGTAGATTGGGTTAGAGTGGATAGATTAGGTTAGTCTAGGTAGATTAGGATAGTAGGTTAGATAAGGGTGAGTGAATTAGGTTAGGGTGGGTAGATTAGGTTAGGTAAGGGTGGGTAGGTAGGTTGGGGTAGATTGGTAGAGAGAGGTAGGTAGGAAGGTAAGAAGGAAGATAGATGGGTAGGTAGGTAGATTGATTGATCAATCGTTTGATATAAATGATGGCAGCTAGTTCTTTCACATCAGCAGTGCGTAGGACAAAGACTGGAAAGGTAGAATCAGATGAAAAATTCAATGGCATGTCCTGAATTTGAACTGTATATCTCCTGGTTTCCATCTGATTGCTCTAATTACTGAGCTACCATGGTAAAACGCTCGCAGGACATTAAACTCCCCAACTGACTCACGAAATTGCATGAGATCGGATTGGGACTGGGACCGGGATGGGAATGGGGATGGGGATGGGGATGGATTAGGTGCTTCCTATTTGAAATGATTATTCAAATAAAGTCTATAAAGCTATAATGCTAGAAATAATATTGATCAGAATGCATACCTGAGCCAAAAATGTGATGACCCAAATTGCACAAAATATCTTGTTTGTCAGAATCCCCTGGAAAACATTCCTCTCTTCTTGCACTTTTCTGGCATTAATTTCATTGAACAGTGTCATCATGACAAATGTATTAAATATTACAGTGTAGTGAACAGTGGGTTCAAGACGATGACGACCTTCAGTTGGTTCATGGGGAATGCCAAATATTGCTTTATCTGTAATGTAGAGAAAGTTCAATGCAAATATTAGTTTTACTCAGCACCACAACTCTTACTTAGAATAGAATTTGTCCTCTGGAAAGATGTATAATAGATTTTTCATCATAAAAATATCTTTTCCATGTGCTGGTTGCATCACTTTACTTTACACTTTTTATTCATAGCATTAGATTAACATAAACAGGAGTAGAAATACACACTCTAAAAATTAAACCTAAAATTCTGTTCAGCAAAGGTGTCAACTGATGATTCAGTCAGGATCGACATGCAGATTGGCCTGCATGTGTAGGCTTCAAAATTTATTGTCAGTCTGGGTGGCTCAGTTGTTTAGATGCTGGCCTACTGATCCTAAGGTTTCTGGTTCAAATCTGGCCCAGACTGATGGTTTTTAAATGTGCTTAAAAACAGCTCCATGTCAGTAGATTTACTGGCATGTAAAAGAACTCCTGTGGGACAAACTTCCAGCACACTGGCAATTCTGATGTGATCCTGGCAATTGACAGTGTCGTTAAGCAACAAAATGTTACTATTATTCACAATTGATGGCTTTGAAATTCTGCACTGTTTGCATAGTAGCAGGAGAAAAAGGAGATAAAACATGACTAAAAGCACCCAGCGCAACAGCCCATGAAGGGCCAAGGCTTGCCGCCTGGACGTTGCATCCCACACCTCTGTCCACTACACGCATCATGAGTGGAGTGCAGTACTGATGGGTAGGATGTGGTCACTGCCCCAAGCCCTTCTGGCCAGTTATGTGGCCTTCACGACCTGAAGTTGCTACTTCTTCAAGTAGCTCCTCAATGGGCCCCTCTGGGTCCTAATGAGGCTGAGTGCACCCTGTGTCAGCCGTCCTAATGGGGAAAAAACCAGCATGCCGGCACTGGGGATTGAACCCGGGTCTTCCGTGGCAGGAGCGCTACCACTGTGCTTCGGAGGTGGTCTATAAAACATTACTAGTACTTCAAAAACTTTATGATAAAGTATAGAAAAATTTAACCTGATGTCGAGAGTGCTTAGTGACTCAAAAAGTGAATTCAATCTAAATGTTATATTTTAATGCCATCTCATTTTACATACTACTCTGTTTCTGTCCCTTATGGCTTACCAGCATTACAAAATTTCTTTAGAACAAGAGGATGTTGCACAGGTTCTTCAGAGAAACTGCATACATTTTATTATGTATGAAAATATCTTAAATGTATTATGTATTAAGAAGATTAGAAACATATTTGAGGAAATAAGTAACACAAACAGTTTTACACATGAAGTGTGGTCTGTGAGAAGAAATGTTGCTGAAAATGTCTTTATCACAACAGTGGAAGTTGCTGAACTTAAATTCCAAACTTGGTATTTATTAATTGGGTTCAGGAGTCCTCAAAAGAAGTATTGTTGCTGAATTCACAATATCAAGCTTCTAGCTAATATTGTTGTTAGCTAATGCTAGATTTCTGACAATGAAGTCATTAATCCTCTTGCTCTCCAATATTTTTCACTGATTGATGGGACACTAGAAGTGGCCGGGCATATTTGAAGGTGGTCTCGATCCATTTCCTCTTGCAGATCACATAGAGGACAGAGTGGTGAAGAATATATCCCAATTCTGTTTAAATGTTTTCCCAGACAATCATGTCCTGTAATCAACCTAAAGGTCGCAACTGCTGTTTTTCGAGGATACTCAGGAATTACTGTTTCAATTAAATAAGGAAAATTGAAGCTATTAACAGTGAAGCAACAAGATTCTAAAGTAAGAACAAATTAGAAACTAAAAACTTCACTTATCTTAGTAATGTTGCATGTTCTTTTTGCATAAACTGACCCAGGGTTTCAAGTTGTCTCCAACTCATTCTCAAAGATATATAAACAAATTTGTTACCAAAGTTACAATCTTTCATTTTTTTCTGAAAAAAAAAAATACTGATATTCAATTTTTATTTACCAATCTCTGAAAACAAAAATGTATAAATACAATCCATAGATGGTAATTCGAAGTTCATAACACGGTTCCTGTTTTTTAAAATAAACATTTTTCCCCAAACCATTACTAAGATAAGTGAAGTTTTTAGTTTCTAATTTGTTCTTACTTTAGAATTACTGTTTGAATGTTTGGTAGTTCCCATCTTTTATTCTTTGATTTTTCATAGTAATATTTTGCAATAATTTTTTTGAATTCAGAGTTGACTAATCTTTTAGCTGCATAAAATGGTAGATTAACTTAGATTTTTGTACACCACTGGTACCCTTTTTTGCAAGAAAATCAGCTTTCTCATTACCACTCAGTCCACAGTGAGCTGGTATCCATTGGAAGACTAGGTGTTTTTGAAGTGGTGTTAGATGGGTAAGGATTTTTCAACATTCTATAATTGTTTGGTTTTTTGGTGACAACTTGGAAGTAATTGCTATAATTGCTGCCCTGGAACCTAAGAGAATAACTGCTTGCTGAAAATGTGAAATTCTGTACAAAAGATTTTGTAGGGCCATTCGAATTGCTTCAATTTCTCCATCAAAGTTAGTAGTTCCATAACTTAAAGATTTGTAATAGGAAAAGAGGTGACATGTGACTCCAGCACCTGCTCCATCTTGGTTTGATATCAATGATCCATCAGTATAAACATGGAGCCATTCGTGTTCTGGAAATCTGGTATGGGTTGTCTCTAATGCCAATAATTTTAGAACACTAGTTGGAGTATCACTTTTCTTAACTTCTTCTGTCAGGTGTAAATAATATGTGATGTCTAATGTATGTGTCGGAGTGACTTTAGATATGAAGTTTTCCTTTGAATTAGGAAGGTATACATTCTTCTTGAGGTCTTGAATTTTGGAAAGAAAGCTCTCCTGAGTCTTTAGAGTATGTGTAAAATTTCTCTTGTGCCATGTATTGAATGGGAGTCTGATTAACTTTTCATGTTAAATAAGAGCCACTTTTTCTATTTCATATTCAATGGGGTTGGCTAGTATTTCCATAGCTGCTATTGGTGTGGTTTTGATAGCACCTGTAATTAATCTCAGACTTTGGTTTTGAAAGATTTGAATTTTTTTTGTGTTTGCTGTTACAAGAACTTCGCTGCAGTAAGTAAATAATGGCTTTATATATACATTGTATGTTGTGTTAAGAGTTGCTCTGGAACATCTCCACTTCATTCCTGTTGGACATTTTAACAGTGAAAGGCGCCTCTCTGCTCTTTGTATTACATTTTCTATTTGTTTGGTCCATGTAAGTTTGGTATCAAATGTAACTCCTAAGTACTTTGCTTCCTTTGTTTCTGGTAATTATTGACTTTCAAAATTTAGTTTTATTTTTAGTGGCTTTTTTCTTAGTGAAAAGATTTGGTAGTTTGATTTTGTTGTATTAACAGTCATTAAATTTTTTTTGGTCCACCTTTGTAATTTGGTTAAGGATTGTTGCATGGTTTTTTCTAGTTCTGTACTTTTGCTTTTTGGTTTTGAAGTCCACATTACTAAGTCATCAGCAAATAGTGCACACTTCACACCTGATTCTTGTATTTGTTGTGGCAGATCATTAATAAATATATTAAAAAGTGTTGTGCTGAGCACTGCGCCTTGTGGTAAGCCACGGTGCACTTGTTTGTATTTAGATATACTTCTATATCTGGTTGCAATAAAGTGTTGTGTTAGGAAATGACATAGCCATGAAAACATTGGACCTTGTATCCCTATTTTTTTTACTTTCTTTAGTAGTTTTGTTCTAGCTAATATGCATACTTCCTTTCATCCTGAAAAGATCATCGCCCTCCATTGGGTTTGAACCTGCAAACTTAGGAACCAGACAGGTTACTCATGTGATAAAGTGAATGTCTTCTAATGTTTTCTTTGATACTGTACACAAACGCCAACTTAATGTATCCATTATTGAATTTCCATTTTGAAATGTTATTTACTCAATCTTCTCTACAAAAGGAACTTCAGAATACCCTATGTGCATTATTACAGAAGTTAATCTGGTCATCATGTTTTGCATATCTATGGACCATCCTTCCAAAAGATTATATTCAAATTCAAATGGTTGCTGAACCAAATTATGTGCTTCCCAGTCTTTTCCTTTTTATATATATTTACCAAATTCAGTGGGTTAAAGTTAAGTCATTCCAATCTGATTTAACTCGTGGTCGGTCTGGGTGACTCAGCTAGATAGCCACTGGCTTACTAATCCCAAAGTTGGGATCAAACCGGGTCAGACAGATGGCTCTTAAATGTGCTTAAAAGTGACAGCCCCTTGTTTATAGATATACTGTCATGTAGAAAGCTCCTAAGGCACGAAATTCCGGCACACCAGCGGCACTAATATGATTCAGTAATTGACAGCGTCATTAGCAAATAAACAAAGAAAAAACATTTAATTTAAAAGGTGAGTTAATTAATAACACTGAACAACACTTACAACATTTACAAGGATTTAAATTAAATTAATTACAACAACACTGTTTTCAAACTTCTATGAAAGGAAGATAGTTAAATAGGCTAACAAGTCTTCAGGAAGTTAAATAAAACTTACACATGGTGGAACAAGAACAGGTTAGAAAATGGCGAACGAGGTAAGCGTATTCAATGAAAACTTCGGATCAAAGAAGCAAGAAATAAAAATGTTCATAAAACTTAACAAGAAAAAGAGGAACACTTTCGCCAACATAAAATTTATTAAACTATGTTTACGAAATAAAGTAACCCCCAAATTCATCCGGAAAATAGTTAAACTTGGCAACGGAAATGTTCAACAAAAAGCGGCAGAGAAAAAAGTTTTACAACTAGAAGTCAATAGACATTACAAGCAGTTAGAAGACATAGAATTAAAACTTTACAAGTTACATTCAATTTTAATACAAGCACTGGGAAACATGATTTGGGAAAACCTTCAAAATAATTATTTGGCAATCCTTAGTGGAAAAATGAGAGCAAAAACTTTGAAACTTAAACATAAATTGGAAAAATTAATAAATGTATCACCAAAATTTACACGAAAAAATTATACAGAAATTAAAATGCAAAATGAAAACAGAGAGGGTTCACGTACAAACGTACATTCAAACACGGCACAAAATGGCGGAACTACAAAAACTTATTTACAAAACTTTGAGAATGTGGTTAATCTTTCTGATCATGAATTCTCCAAAGAAGAAATTAATCTTTTAGATCAAGGTTTAAAAACGTGCGTCCAGTTTTCTACGGAAATTGAAAATTATATAGCAGACATAAATATTTCAACACAGTGTTTACCATTATCTACACAAAATTCGGTAAAAACCCAGTGCAAAAAGATTTTAGAAGAATTAAAATACAGATCAAGTTGCAAAAATAAACGAAATCTTATCCATTCTTTAAAACATAAAAACGTAGTATACACAAAGGCAGACAAAGGGAACAAAATAGTAATAATGAATAAATCAAATTACATAGAAAAAATGGAAATAATGCTAAATAATAGTAACTACGAAAAAATCAGCAAAAACCCGCTAACCACTTGTGTTCAAACCTTTGAAAAAACTATACAAAATTCAAGCATAGTGCCAAAGAAATATGCAATTAAACCAAATAATCCAACCGTACCCAGAATCTATGGTTTACCCAAAATACACAAGCCAGACATTACCATGAGACCCATAATTATCAGCATAGATTCACCAACTTACAAACTGGCAAAATGGCTATCTAATAAATTTAATTAATGTCCTAAATTTGAAAGTTTAAGCATAAGAAACAGTTATGAACTAATAGAACATATCAAAGATTTCAAATTAACAGAAGAGGACACCCTTGTCTCCTTTGACGTAGAGTCACTATTTCCCAGTATACCAATAGAAAAGCTCCCATCACTGATAAAAAATTGGCTCAAATCACTTGGAATGTCGTCGTCAGAAATTGCAGAACACATAGAACTCACCAAATTATGCACAGAACAAAATTTCTTCCAGTTCCAAACAAAGTATTTCCGTCAAACTTCAGGTTTAGCAATGGGCAACCCTCTCTCGCCATTCTTAGCAGATATTTACATGAGTTCATTGGAAATAAGGATCACAAAAGGTTTCCCGTGGATGTTCAAACTATGGCAGCGATATGTGGATGATATATTTGCAATAGTTCCAAAAAGACACATCAGTGATGCATTAAAACTTCTGAACATACAGGACAAAAGTATAAATTTCACAGTGGAAGTAGAAAAAGATAGTAAATTACCATTTTTAGATCTAAAATTAATCAAAAACAAGGATAGAATAAATTTCAGTATTCACAGAAAACCAACGCAGACAGACAACTACATAAAAGCTAATAGTTACAATCCAAGAAGCCACAAACAAGCAATTTTCAATAGTTTAACACATAGATTGGTGAACATCCCTCTTTCAGCAGATGAATATAAAACAGAATATTACAAAATAATTGAAATAGCACAAAAAAACGGCTTTCCCAAAGAATTAGTAGATAAAAAGGTAAAACAAGCAGAAAAGAAAAAATTATTAAAAGAAACTACAACTCTCACAGCAGCAAAAACAAAAATGATATTCAAAAAATTCACATATCATCCATGGGCCTTTGATAAATTTAAAAAGGTGTTCAAGGAATACAACATTGAGCTAGCCGCAGTAAACCATTACTCCATAAAAAACCTACTACTTTCAAACATCAAAGATGCTATACCACCTAACAAAAAATCTGGCATATACCAAATTGAATGCAGTGACTGTAATGAAATATACATAGGAAAAACCAAAAGAAATTTAGAAATTAGATCCAAGGAACACGTTAGAAACATTAAGAGTAAACAATTAGAAAAATCAGCGGTTGCATTTCACTTTTGGACAAAAAATCATGACATAAAGCTAGAACCGAAACTTCTCAAACACATAACCGGAAAACAAGAACTGTCCACATGGGAACAAATCTTTATTTTAAAAAATAGAAACAGAGTATTTAATTTCGACATTCCTCAGAGAGACATTTTCAGTAAGTTCATTGAACTGCCACCAGAAGAAACACCAGAAGAAACATCACCATCTGCACCATCAAACACCATGGAAACCCAGTTATTGTCCGGTTGATAATGGAGGAAAGTTACCTTCGAAACGCGTCCCGGAAAAATATGTTGTAAGTGTTGTTCAGTGTTATTAATTAACTCACCTTTTAAATTAAATTAATTACAACACTGTTTTCAAACTTCTATGAAAGGAAGATAAAGAAAAAACAACTCGCCATTAAATTTCCTACTGGACACTACTAGATAGGGTGCAAGGAACACCATGTGAAAACCATGTGAAAGTAATATACTGTATAGTAAAATGGATAACATAAAAACCTTCTCCATGAAAAACAACATATACGTGCTGAATTTCGCGGTGATCGGTCAAGCGGTTTTGGAGATTAACAGTTGCATATACTGTACATTTATTTTGCATACATATATGACAAGCCTCACCCGCTCACTTTGCTGGGCTTTTATATTAACCTATAAATCAATGACTAAACATTTAACAAAAATCTGATTAATTTAATTCTCCCCTTCCTTTACAACAGGCACATTTGACTCCAGCTGCTGGAATCTGAACTCGTGATGTTTGGCTTTAAATGGATGGACAGCCCATTGCACATCGCTCTAACGATCATGGCTGAGGTGCCTCCGAAAGGGATATGAAAGCTAGTTTAGTAATTAGAGGAAGACCAGTATATGAAGGAAGAAAAATAGTTGTTGTTTTCTAGTGCCTTGCATCTGGCAATTGAGACAGAATATTGACTAATAGAAAATTGTTCATGTAAATATTTTTATAAGAGTATGTAAATTTTTAATTTATGTAATTTGGATGTATTAGGAACTTATTTCTTTTTAATAATCAACATCCAATCTCTTGTCGTCACTTTGAGTTCGACCAATGAGAACTGTTGCGCGGATGAATACAAAAGAATGGCGGTGTTGCGTTATACCCACGCCAAAAACTACTTTCATTAGCGTCTGTGACTTCAAAATGTAAAGACGTATAATTGTTGATGACGTGTGAAAATGTGAATTACACAAACTTTTAACCGGCATGGACGCTATCCAATTTTAAAAGTTATTTACCAAGTGAAATAGTGATGTAAAGTGTAGATGAACGAATAAATGTGTTTATAACAAAAGTACGTTGATTTATGCATTCCATTCCACGACCACCTCCCCTGAAAAGAAGAGTGGCGTCTGCTCCAACAAACTTTACACCTTTCAGCAAAAACAGTGTTCCATTTGCTGATATATCCACGCTAATATGTGTTAACCCATCTTTTTAATAAAACCCCGCCACAAATGGCTTGCCCAACGTGGAGCGCGAATTTGGAGTGGAATGCAAAGTTGAGGGTGCGAAGTGCTAACACCAAAAGAACGCTATCTTATCGTGAAGGAGAAAGACGCCATTAGACCATCGTCTGATATCAACAAAACATCGATACACGGAGAATCAACGTGGGAAAAACACCGGAGATCATCTAGCGAAGCCAACTACCCAGGAGACGTAAACAACCGGACGAAGAACCAGCAGAAAAGAAAGTAGGATCGAAATTTTTTGTTTCTTTATTTTGTTCCCATTGTGCATGTTTTTAAGGAGTGGAAAAGTAATAGGACTTTTAACCAAAAGTGAATTAGATAAAGGAATTATAATGTCGCGAAAAGAGATAGAAACAGGAGTGGGGGAAGGGGCAGATAGGCCTAGTTATCAGGAAGGATTAGAAGATGAACAGGCGGAAATAAGCAAAGATCAAAGGTTAATGATGCTGATGTTTGAAAGACTAGAACAGAAACTGGAACAAAATAAGGTAGAATTAGGTCAGAAAATGAAACAAAATAACATAGAATTGAAACAGGATATAGAACAAAGTTTAGGTCAGAGTATAGGTCAAAAAATAGAGGGAGTGAGAGAGGACTTGGAAAATAATAAAAAAGAAATAGAACAGAAAATGGAGGAAGTGAGAAAAGAAATAGAACAGAAAATGGAATTAGGTAGACAGAACCTAGAACAGAAAATAGAATTAGGGAGACAGGAGTGTAAAGAAAATATGAAAGTAATGGAAACTAATTT
Organism: Tenodera sinensis; assembly: GCA_030765045.1. Classification (NCBI taxonomy): domain Eukaryota; kingdom Metazoa; phylum Arthropoda; class Insecta; order Mantodea; family Mantidae; genus Tenodera; species Tenodera sinensis. The sequence continues at coordinate 24,696,169 of CM060966.1, read as the reverse complement.
AAAATTAGTTCACAAAAACTTAAATGAAACAAAGGAAGCCTTAGAAGCTAGGATAGAAATGGTAGGAGATAGAATGGGAAAAATAGAATCAGAGATGAAAGAGAATAAAATAGTGTTGGAAGAAGAAATTGCTAGATGTAGGGATGAAATAACAGAATGTAATACAAGTGTAGACTGTAAAATAACAAATGTAAAAGCAGAAATAACTGAGGGATTAAGGAAAGAGATTGAGGTTGTAAAGAAAGACATTATTAATGAAACTGTAGAACAAATAGTAATCCCTAAAATTAAGACAATGAATGATGTGATGCTTTCACAACAGGATGCTATAAATGATATGAAACAAAGCCACTTAGAAATAAAGAATGATTTAAAATCAATTTGTGAAGAAATGAAAAAAGGGAAAGAAAATTTGGCTAATGTAAATGATGTTGTGAAGGCATTACAAAGACAAGATGATTTAGATGTAAGTAATGTACAAGATGAGAGTTACTTGAGTAATGTACAGAATGTTGACTCACCATACAGAGAAAGAGGTTCACAACCAAACAATGACACAACACACAACACATGTTACACCAACAGCATATTACATGAAATCACACCACCTACATTTGACGAGGAGAAGGGAGACGATCCAAAACTTTTTGTTAAAGAGATGGAAGAATACTTTAAAGTGAAAAGGATACCAAGCGAGCTTAGGATGATGATAGTAAAGAAAAGCTTAAAAAACAAGGCATTAGAATGGCTCAGGTTAACACTAGCTGGTCACGAGTCTTATAGCTCATTCAGAAATTTATTCCTATCAAGATATTGGGGCCCAGCTAAACAAAACCAAACTAGGGTAGAGCTAGCGACAGGTAGATACGATCCAGCCAAAGGATTGTCATTAGTCGACTATTTCATGAAAATAGCCAACAAAGGAAAGCTATTAGACCCTAACTTGTCGGAGGCAGAACTAATTGCCAGCATAACGAGACATTTCCCAGACACAGTGAGAACAGGATTAATTGTTGCAAGGCCGGTAGATTTTGCAGATATGATAGAACTGCTGACAGCCTTCGAAACACAAAATGGTCGACCTAATGAACATAGACATAGGAACGGTCACCCAAACTCACCCATCCTAAACCGAAACACGGCTACGAACAACCAAAGCGAAGGAGAACATACAAATACTAGGAGTACCCATGAAAGGGGGAGAGGGGCACACCATTTCCCACAACCACATAATCATGGCGAGAGGATGGAGAACACAAGACAGCGGTACCACGACACAATACCGAGGGGTGAATCGAGGTACAGAACGCACAGGTATGATCGTGGAAGACCAGGAGATCGTACCCATCAAGTGAATCATATACGATTCTGTAGGGAATACATGAACAGCCATAGGCCGTCGTACAATAGGGGTTCACGTCAAAGGGGCAGAAACCAAGGGAACATCAACAACACAAGACAGCAGGAAGTAGAAGAAGATGTGCCAAATAGGGCAGATACTACACAGAATACAGAAACAACCACCACCACCAACACTCAGGGAAATTACAACAACTAAGTTCGTCCCAACCGAGTGGATGACAAACAACATAATCTCAGCAACTTACAATTGACATCGACACCATGATGGCTACACGGAGATCTGGAAAGATGGAACTATTGTATACTGGACCACTGGTCATAACAAAACAGCTGGGTGACCACACATATGAGCTACAGAATACAAATGGCAAGTTGGTAGGAAGATACCATAAAAATAAATTGAAGCCATACAAAGAAAGGACCAAATAGTCTTTGTCAACAAATGTGTAAGGCAGGAATAATAGAGATGAAAGAAGATAACAATTTTTGATGGGTTACTTATAGAAAATCATATTCAAAATAGGATTACAACAGGGAAGAAAATCAACATAGTCATTGGCTATATCGACCACAAAGAGCATTGTCAACAAAGACAGATGAGAACACTGATTGTCATTAAATAAATGAATCATAGCGACGGAAGATAATATGTTTTTGACATAAGGATGTCAGGGACAAAAATAAAAATGAATTGATTATGATGAAAAAGATATAATATTTCGACACAAAGATGTCGAGAGTAAATTGAGAAGAAAAATAATACAATTACAGAATAATTGTAAGTATAGAAGTTTTCTCTTATAAAAATAAGAGACAAAGAAATGACAATTAGTGAAGTGAGGAAAACCATAACCAGAAAAACAATGCCCATGAATTGAGATGAATATAGCCAATGCCTAACTCGAAGAAATGTTGAACCAAAACAACGATGAATAATAACCCAATCAAGAAAATTAGTACCATTAGTAACATCAGAGTTTAAGAACCGACTCAACAACCTGCCTATACATAAGCTTATAAGACAAAGAAGGCAAAGAACTGAATGAAATATTGCCATAAACATGATCAAAATCATTAGCTCAAAATTTGTATCCTGTTTTTCTCTCCTCATAGCAAAGAATACAAGTCAAAAAAAACCACATGAAACACTTAAATTATATTAGTGTCAATGTCAAATGTACAATAACTGAGTATGTGTTGTATAAGAACTGAATATGTGTTGTACAATAACTGAATATGTATTGTATGATAACTGGATATATTGTACAATAACTGAATATGTTGAGTAATAACTAAATGCTTTATGCCAAAACTGAATGTGTATTGTGTAATAACTGAATATGTATTGCATAATAACAGAACATATGTATTATGATAGCAGGATATATTGTGCAATAACTGAATATATATTGTGTAATAATTGGACATGTTGTGTAGTAATCGAATATGTTGTACAACAACTGGATATGTACTGCATAATGACTGAAAGTGTATTGTATAATAACAACATATGTGATATGATAACTGGGTATATTTTACAATAACTGGATATGTATTGTATAATAATTGAATGCATTGTGTAGCAATCGAATATGTGAAGTTTATAAAGACATGCTGTATCATGTCAAAACAAAGGACAAAGACAAACAGTGAAGAAGACTGTAAAGAAAAAAAATATATATTGTACAAAGTGATTGAATCATAGAAGTAGGGAGAAGTATTGTATTGTGTTTCAAGATTGTAAATAAGGTGACAACTTGAAAAACAAAACAAGGGGCATATGAGACAGAATATTGACTAATAGAAAATTGTTCATGTAAATATTTTTATAAGAGTATGTAAATTTTTAATTTATGTAATTTGGATGTATTAGGAACTTATTTCTTTTTAATAATCAACATCCAATCTCTTGTCGTCACTTTGAGTTCGACCAATGAGAACTGTTGCGCGGATGAATACAAAAGAATGGCGGTGTTGCGTTATACCCACGCCAAAAACTACTTTCATTAGCGTCTGTGACTTCAAAATGTAAAGACGTATAATTGTTGATGACGTGTGAAAATGTGAATTACACAAACTTTTAACCGGCATGGACGCTATCCAATTTTAAAAGTTATTTACCAAGTGAAATAGTGATGTAAAGTGTAGATGAACGAATAAATGTGTTTATAACAAAAGTACGTTGATTTATGCATTCCATTCCACGACCACCTCCCCTGAAAAGAAGAGTGGCGTCTGCTCCAACAAACTTTACACCTTTCAGCAAAAACAGTGTTCCATTTGCTGCTATATCCACACTAATATGAGTTAAACATCTTTTAAAGAAATCCCCGCCACACAATGAAGCCATTAGCATTGGCAGAAAAATAGTCTATAAAACAAATTCTAAAAAATGGCAAAGGGTCTATGGAATCCAAAAACCAAGTAACCTAGAACCATCTACGCTTGTTTCCGCTTCAAATGATTACAGTCCCATATCGATATATTCAGTAGTTATTATTTATTTATGCCCACAAACTTACTGTTGGTGTTTTTAAACACACAAGCCGTTTGTGGGCAAAGTTTGAGAGGTAGAACTGGAACTTAAAAATTCAATGCCACAATTGGGATTTGAACCACAGACCTTCCGCTTACCGGGCGGCTGCTCTCCCACTGAGCTATTGTGACAAACTGCCAGAATGGCACTAAATTCTCAAACCAGTTCGTATTTCTCCTGGTAAACCACAAAGGCAGTCTCACATCAGAGACAAATTACCCCACACATGGCTTGTGTGTTTAAAAACACCAACAGTAAGTTTGTTGGCATAAATAAATAATTACCATCTGAAGGTTATTTAATCCTGGGATATAAAGTACTTGCAATAGTAAGTCACCATTGGGGTAATTTGTCTCTGATGTGAGACTGCCTTTGTGGTTTACCAGGAGAAATACGAACTGGTTTGAGAATTTAATGCCATTCTGGCAGTTTGTCACAATAGCTCAGTGGGAGAGCAGCCGCCCGGTAAGTGGAAGGCTGTGGTTCAAATCCCAGTTGTGGCATTGAATTTTTAAGTTCCAGTTCTACCTCTCAAATATTCAGTAGTTTTTGCATGATTGCGCCACAAATAAAAGTAATTTTCTTTTTATATATGGGATAGATATAGTGGTTAGCTTAGTTTGTGTTAGCGCTAGATTTTTTGTTAATCAATTGGAAGAACAGCATATATCCAAAAGGCTGGGAAGCAACAGCATATGTAGGCAGAAAACAAGCCTATACAAGCAAACTAAAAAAATGTCAATATCGAATCTAAAAAATGAGTAGCTTATAACCATCTACAAATGCTTCTGCTTTGATTGGTCATAGTCCTGTATGGATATATATCGGTCATTTATAAGACATTATACATATAAATTTGTTAAGTTTTGAGACACCTTATTAGCTCTTTCTTTCTAATTTGTTATGCTAGCCAAAATAAACAGAATTCAAGTATTTGTAGCTGTCTCATGTCGTAACCTTATTAGATTTTTTAAAAAAAATGAGGTGCTTTTACAGAATAAGAAGCAAAAATCATGCAACTGTAGTCAAATGTAACCCCCGTCAGCCTCCAAGTGTGCCGTTACACTGATTATTTTACATGGGCCCTCCCCTTCCTTTACTACAGGCACATTTGACTGCACTTGCTGGGATTCAAACTCGCAATGTTTGGATTTGAATGGATGTCTAGTCCATTGTGTATTGCTCTAACAGTCATATATATTTGAATTGCTTTGGCTAAGATGCCTCCGAAAAGGATATGAAAACAGGTTTGGGAATTAACGAAAGAACAACATATGTAGGCAGAGAAAAGTCTAAAAAGCAAATTGTAAAAAATGACAAAGTCTCTGTGGAATCCAAAATATAAGTAACCTATAATCATCTACAAATGTTTCCGCTTCCAATGGTAACAGTCCCATATGGATTAGTTCAGTAGTTTTTGCATGATTGCACCTCAAAGAAAAGTAATTTTGCTCATTTATATAGATGATATGAATTGTTTGTAGAAGAACAAGTAGGGAAAGGGATGTGATGTGCTGCCTAAAAGTAAATAGAGAAAGCAGTGTGAATGTAATATGTAGCATTTCTGTTTCAAACATACTGAAAATGTGACTTATTTGTAGAAGGGACAAATTTAAAACACAAAACCTTATATAAATACATCATTTGAACCAGAACATTAGAGCCATTCCAAAATGCATGAATTGTACATACAAGAATTGTTGTTTAAAGACATTAGATAATGCAGAGTAATGACAAATTCTCTGTGTAGAGCATACTTTGGGTAGGGGATATTTTCTTGAAAATGTTTGTAGCATCCTTGGAAGATGCTTAACCTAAATACCAAGTTTGCTATTTAAGCAGTCTTTCATCTTTAATGTTGAGTTATGAAATTCACAGGCAAGCAAACAAGCATGCACACATGCTGAAACATTTTTCTAAAATGTCGTTTCAGAATTGTAGAAGCCTCAAGATATCTATTTTCAGTGAAACCTTCATTTCAAATTTCTGGGTGGGATGCCATAGTTCATGTACTTACTATAGTTAAATAGTGGAATAAGTAAAAATGTTGAATAAAATCCCTAATTTAGTCTTACCACCAAATAATAATATAAAAATAACAACCAGCTGATATGTAGATTGGCCCACAATGGTCTTGACCATAACTCCTGATATAAGAGGTCGAGTTCTTCCATATGGTTTTCTTTGAAGCAATTCTTTGGTGGGCATTTCTGTTGCCAAGGCTAATGATGCTAAGGTGTCCATTATTAAATTCATCCATAGCATCTGTACTGCCTGTAAACAAATAAATATTTTCAGATTTTGGTACCAGCTGAAGGTGGTATAAATCTCCAAGCACCTTTCAATTAAAACTATTACTATCCTTCACATGATTGAATTTTTCTGAAGCCTGAGCACAGTATTTCTGAGTTGGTGCACCATATGTTTGTTTAGAGCTTTAGGTCAATACAGTAGTAAAGGGTAAGAGTAAAGGGTACAGATACAGAGGGGGACACCTCACTCACTTCGACCTATACAGATCTATTGTGGCTACCACCCCCCAGGAGGCAAGGATGAAATGAAGGAAACAAAGATACCACACAGAGTTGCAGCCAGACAGGCTGCAGAGACGCGTGAAAGTCCCTAACAAGTGCTGAGATCTCTTCATCCTGGCACCAGGCCCTGCCAAGCAGTCATTACATCACAGATCCAGTGTCGTACTGAGCGTCTCCTCCTCGACGGAGGATAAAGGCCAGTCAAATGGCATCTAGTGTCGAGAATAACAGTTACCATGCACAATCATCCATGCCATCTGCCCGGCAATGCCAACACTGCACACCTTAATAAGGAAATCGAATGAAGGGAAATGATGGAAAGGAAACCGTGGTGTGAAATAATGCACCCCAATGTTCGCCTAAGTGACATGGGGAAACCACAGAAAAATACATGTCAGAGTGCACAGCCATGGGGATTGAACCCACGACCTACTGAATGCGGTCCACAGACGTTACCGTCTGGGCCATCCCACTTGGTAAATACAGTAGCAACAATTAAGGCAGTAAACGTTTATTATGCTATAAACAGTAATGTGGAATTATTATTTATTTATGCCAACAAACTTACTGTTGGTGTTTTTAAACACACAAGCCGTGTGTGGGCAAAGTTAGTTACGAACTAACTTGAGAATTTAATGCCATTCTGGCAGTTTGTCACAATAGCTCAGTGGTAGAGCGTCCGCCCGGCAAGCGGAAGGTCTGTGGTTCAAATCCCAGTTGTGGCATTGAATTTTTAAGTTCCAGTTCTACCTCTTAAAGTAATGTGGAAGTTTGTGACTCTTAAATGCACCTCCAAATGTGTGTGAATAAACTCTGCATGCACCGGGAGATTGGTGAGACCTGATAGAGTTTAAAATTATTAGGTCTGACATGAGAACACAGGTATACTGTTTGTATACTGTTTGTTCACTGATGTTTTAGCTACTGGGCTAGGGTGCCTTATCTGTGAAATAACGTTTCACAGGTGTAAGGGGTACCAGTATGCTGAACTCGTGAACATGCTGGCTTATATAGCTGCTGGAATTTTTCATAAAGCATTCTAGGATATTGTGATTGCAGGGAGAAGAGAAGTTTTCAAAAGATTCTGGTTATCTTTTGACAGACCTTTGGTGTTTACACTGAGTAGGAGCGCTACCATATCTCATTATATCACTTTCTCTTTCTAACTGCCCTGTGCCAACCTCCTGATAAGCTTGAACCATGAGTGCTGTGTCACAATATACATCCACTGCCAATCTCAGATAAGATAAAACAGAGAAATCCCAAGAAATTCCGTAAACACTGAAAGATGATAATTCATGAAGAAGCATTTGTTACCATGCTAGATGAAACAATCTCAACTATCTATATCAATAACCTGTAGTTCTATGATAATCTCATCACCACAGACTTAAAATTGAAGGGCTAAGAACCACAGTGGGCCATCTCCATGCGAGGTCGAAATTGAGCTGTTGCCATTTGTTGGTAGCATTTCTCATTTATAAACTAAACTATACAGCATCAAAATATTGGTTTAACTAAAACTAGAATTTTGTTATGCATCAGTGTGGTCTACTCGGTTAAATGACTCATACTACTGTACTCTGTCATGTTATTGATAAGAAAACGCTTAAGTAACAATGAAAAATGTTCATATTTGTGGCAAGATTTATCACCAAGTAAAATGTATGAACTGTATCATGTAGGTACTTGCTTAGAAAGCAGTCATCTCTCAGTGAAAGAAAGTTGCTACAGAAATACCTTCAATACCAGTTCAGATTGTCTTTTCAGAAACCAAAATCTGATACTTCCTCCTTATGTGATCAAATGAAAGTGAGGATAATGAATACACTGTTTCATTATACACAGTTCAAAACAATAGAACTCTGTTTTTAGAGCCTGTCATTCATACTTACTAAATGACAAAGACTTCAGTGCTGCAAAACAAAAAGCTAAATTACAGTTAATGATAGATGACTATTATAATTTAATACAACAGCGCCAAAAAACAAACATTGCCCACACACAGCTTGTGTGATTAAAAACACCAACAGTAAGTTTGTTGGTATAAATAAATAATAATTACCATCTGAAGGTTATTTAATCCTAGGACATAAAGTACTTGCAATAGTAAGTCACCATTGGGGTAATTATCTCTGATGTGAGACTGCCTTTGTGGTTTACCGGGAGAAATACGAACTGGTTTAAGAATTCAATGTCATTCTGGCAGGTTGTCACAGTAGCTTAATGGTTAGAGCATCTGCCTAGTAAGCAGAGGGTCTTGTTCAAATCCCAGCTGTGGCATTGAATTTTTAAGTTCCAGTTCTACCTCTTAAACGTTTCATAGTTACTAAAATGGAACAATCTCAGTTTATCAACGTAAAGGAACTTGCAAATCATTGTTTTTGTACATAAAGAAACCACTGAGGGAATGAATGTAGACTTGTGATTCTGGAGGACGAATAAAGTAAAGCAGAATCATAGTACTTCATTCCTTAAATAAATTGAAAACTATGTCAATATTTCTAAACACTTCATTTTCATCACTTTTACTAATTCTTTTTTATGATATCCCCAAATTCTCAATTTTCCATTAACATAAAAGTAATCTCCAAATTCCAAGAGCTTACGAGCATGTTTATATTAATCAACTCATTTTTCTACTTTAATGAGTATGTTTATGTTAATTTTCCACAAAAATATTTGCTTTACATTAGCTGAAACAGCATTTTATGTTTCTGTCACAGCAATGCAATTTGGCTACAAATTGTTCACAGATTAAACACCAAAAAAACATGTTATTAAGTTTTTTAATTTAAAAGGTGAGTTAATTAATAACACTGAACAACACTCACAACACTCACTTTTTAAATTAAATTAATTACAACAACACTGTTTTCAAACTTCAATGAAAGGAAGATGTTATTAAGTACCTATAAGCTTCAGTATTGAATATCCATAAACAAGGTAGTGTTATGTTGGAATTAGTTTGTTGTGAAAAGTTTACAGCAATTTGTGTTACAATTACTGCATGCTTGTGGAGCACAAAATTGAAATTGGGTTTTTATTTATGGAATCTCTATGATTCTCAGCATCCCATTCTACAGGATGGAAAGTACTTCATGCACAAAATTAAAAATATAAATATATATTGATGATATATTAAAATGTTTTGTGTCAGTTTTCCCACTGTATTCATTGTTTTTGGAAAAAAAAAAAAAAACTAAAATGATCTCTTAAACAATTCCAAGAAACCATGTTTTGAATAAACACACAAGCAAAATATTGGCCTATCTAATGTTGTTGTTGTTAGCTAATACTGGATTTCTGACAATGAAGTCATTATTCAAGATGTTCTCAGGCTTCTAGCCAGTTGTAGTGATGCAGAGCCATCGACGTTTCGGGAGTGTACATCTCTCCCATCATCAGGATGATGAATGACCAGCAAGAGTGAAGGGACCAGTATATGTACTGTCTGCTAGTATGTACCGAGTAGAAAATACCCAGTCTAATGTGGAGGTGGTTCACCGCTCCGTTGGAATCTGTGTTTTCTGAGTCGGTCGATTTCCAACTTTAAGGCTGGTTTCCAGGAGGGACTAACCTGCAATCCAGCATCCCGGTTCAGTGTGCTCTTCTCGGAGGAGATGGACAGAGCCTCCTTAACCCTCTGTTCCCATAAACCGCTACATTTTGCCACAATGGTCGTTTCTTTGAAGTTAGCTCTGTGTCTTCTTCAAAGAAGTGCTCTGCCAGCCCTGACTTGTCAGGCTGCATTAAGAACGAATGGTCCATACGCTTAATGCAGCCTGACAAGCCTTCATCCATTTCCTCTTGCAGATCACATAGAGGACAGATTGGTGAAGAATATATCCCAATTCTGTTTAAATGTTTTGTCAAACTATCATGTCCTGTAATCAACCTGAAGGTTGCAACTGACGTTTTTTGAGGATACTCAGGAATTACTACTTGAATGTTTGGTAGTTCCCATCTTTTATTTTTTGATTTTTCATAGTAATATTTTGTAATAAATTTTTTTGAATTCAGACTTGAATAATCTTTTACCTACATAAAATGGCAGATTAACTAAAGATTTCTGTACACTGTTAGTACCCTTTTTTGCAAGAAAATCAGCTTTGACATTACCACTCAGTCCACAGTGAGCTGGTATCCATTGGAAGACTAGGTGTATTTGAAGTGCTGTTAGATGGGTAAGGATTTTTCAACATTCTATAATTCTAAAGTAAGAACAAATTAGAAACTAAAAACTTCACTTATCTTAGTATTATTTGCTGACCCTGGGTTTCAAGCTGTGTCCAGCTCATTCTCAAAGCCATATAAACAAATTCGTTACCAAGCTAAATCTTTTATTTTTTCCTGAAAAACAAATACCCTTATTCAATTTTTATTTACCAATCTCTGAAAACAAAAATTTATAAATACAATCTATAGATGGTAATTTGAAGTTCATGACACTTCCTGTTTTTTAAAATAATATTTTTTTCCCAAACCATTAAATCTATAGGATTACTTAATTGCTTTAATAATTTAACTTCTGGATTAATTTCATGATTAAATGACCAAAAATGATCTGCCACAGCTGATTTATCAGTTTGTTTATATTTAATATTTCTAAAATGTTCTTTTATTCTGGTTTCTAGATGACGTTTAGTTTTACCAATATAAACTTTATCACTGAAGCTAAAAGTCGTTGGTCTCGTTTTCTCGTTGATTTGGTTCTTTCCCGCTAGCTCAGCTTGAGATCTCTTTATTTATCTCGGGTACGCGCAGGTGTTTTCGAATAGACTACCCAAGGAAACCTTTATATATTGTTTATTGCATCTTAGGTACTTTCGGGAGCTATGCCGATTGTATATGTAGAGGAATCGCACTCACGTCCGCACAGCACAACCCGCAGTACTGGTCTGGGGTGAGTAGTGACGCTTTCTGGCGTCCCCAAGCTAGGAAAACCGTTCTCTCCCAATTTGAATGTCATGACGTCATCCAAGAAAGCCTCGTATCCAAAATGCTATTTCCTTTTCCCGCAATTTAGAAATGTCCCTTTCTATTATAACATATTCTTTTATGAATTTCGAATATATAATTACCTTTTTAGGATTAAACGATGTTTACTTTATATTTTATTAAATATATCGCGCGACTTTTAAGGTTAGCAGACCTGACTTTCGAACGTGTATTTAAACTATGTAGTATGACGTCATGACTCGTTAATTTCAAACCAATAATGCGTTTATCCTACAAATTTAACGACTATTATTTACTCATATCTTGCTCACCTTACAACACTTCCTGCTCTATCATCTATTTATGTTATTACTTAACACTTATCGCAAATCTCACATCCGGCAATTAAATTAAAACGTGTCTTTATCAAGCCCATTCGATTGGAAATCTAAATTTCAGTATCAAATGCCCCCATTTATGTTATTTTATTATTTTATAATAAAATAATGTAAATGTCTTGCCCGAAAGAAAAATTAAAAATTACTCCTGTATTTTGAATAATCGGCAACACTCCCATTATATACAATTTTCAATTACACTGTTTTGAAATTGGTTATTAACATATCTTCTCATTAATCTTTTTAACATGACAAACAATTGTACACTTGACTAAACATTAATCCTTAAATACTAATTATAATATGTTATGGTTTCTTCTGTGAAGCTTTTATATAAAGGTTAAATTTCAAGAGTCTTTCTTTATACTTCCTTCTTTTAGTTCATGTTTGCTCACTTCGCTCTCACTATCACTTGCACTGTGATTTTTCACTTTTGTTATTGTAACACATATCTTTACTAGATCCTTTAAGCACTAAAATGTACATATATCTATATAAATCCATTACACTCTTCAGACAAGTTCTTTCTTTGTCTTGCTGTGATAACTATCTATACATCTAAATATTTTAACAAATGTTTACAAAGTAAATATTCTGTTTTCTCTCTATGCGGAGATGAACATTTTAACAATCTTTCTGAAGCTGTTATTGTGAGCTCTATACAATACATTTTTAAGCTCTTTGTAGTAGATAGCAATTCACATTCTGCATTTTTCATGAATATGTAAGTACCTGACCAATATATGATTTTCAAGTAAGCTAACATTTAAATTTTATCTCAAAGCTGATTGGGCGCCAATATACAAATGACACTTCGAATTTTTTTTTTTTTTTTTTTTTACCTGAAATCAAGGTTCCAAGGTACCACACGGTTTCTTGTATGGTCGAAGGAGTTATTTATGCCATCTTCCCAGACATTTTTCATTTTTAACATCTTTTAATTCATAGGTATGATAACCAAATTTTGATATAATTTCTGCAGGACCTTTATATAACAATTCCATCCTTTTGTTCCTACCTCGCAAGGCACTTGATAACTTATGGTCTTTAACTAGTACCCAATCGCCTATCTTAGGTTCCCATTTATGTTTTCTACTCTTTTTCTTTAATTTTCGCTTCTCTGCCTTTTTCTTGATTCGTTCAAAAGCAATTTTCGCTCTTTCTTCTTCACTTAACTGAATGTCATTAATTTTCAGTGTTTTTGGTACCCCGATCAATATTGGTTCTGGTTCAATTCCTAACATTAATTTTATTGGGGCAAACCCAGTAGTTACATTAATGGTATGATTGATAATCTTTTCTATCAATGGACAATATTTCACCCAATCCTTGTGATTATGATGTGTAAGTACACGTAAATAAATTCCTATATCTCGGAGGACACGTTCTGTTGGATTCCCTGATGGAAAGTATGATAAATTAGTTTTCTCGCGTCTAATGTCACCCTAATCTTTCCATTGGCCTTATTTACAATACATAGGGGATTCACAAATTCTGAATTCGAAATCTCAATAATCTCATCTTCTAACATTGACTTTATAACTGCATCTACCTCTTCTCTTATTGTACTAGGGATAGCTCTCGCTTTATGTGTAAAAGGTTTGATGGGTATCATCTCAAACGAATAAGTATAAATATTACATTTACCAGGTTTCTCAGAGAATACTTCTTTATTTTGGATTAATATTTCAAACAGTTTATCCCTCTGTTGTTCATTTAGTTGATCAGCCTGAGTTACTTTTTCCCTCAACAATTCTTCTAAGTCTTCACTAATCTCCCTATCATAGTACCTAGTTGCATCAGAAAACCTCAAATTGTCTATGAAATCATTTTTATCCCATTCTACATTTTCTTTATTATCGACACTGTACTCTTTGACATTTACTTCAGTTAATTCCATAGCTCCTACTTTAACATATTCTACAAAGAATGTATCCCCTTGGATTTCTTCTTCCTCTTTTTCTCGTACAATAGTCTCTGAACTACTATCTTCCACAAAAGGCACTATAATGGTCTCATCTTCAACTTTCATTTCTACAATCATGTTTTTAAAATTCACCACAGCTTCCCAGGCATAAAGACAATCACAACCTATTATAATATCTGTCACAAGTCTTCCTACAATCAGAAATAAAATTCCTAGTATTCTCCCATTTATTTCAATATTTATCATTGCTTGAAATTTTACTCTCTCTTTTCGTTTTCCCACAGCTAGCGAGCAATATATCCCATTAACTGGTAAAGACATTACTTTAAAACCACTACTTTGTAAATTATCATAAAAATTTTGTGAGCATACTGTGCTATTTGATCCCGTATCTATAATTGCATTGTATTGTTTTCCATTTACTCCAGTTTTGATTTTAGGTGGATCTCCTACTTTTTCGTTTTCGTCGATTCTATTTTTCCATTCTCTTTTCTTTTGTATCATCATTTGCCTTCCAGGACTATTTATTTCCGAGTACTTATCACAATCATTACTAGGATACCCAGTTCTCACTGAAGGGGCGTTTGACCGGGTCTGGCGTTTCCCTGATTTTTATGTATTGCTCCTGTACTATTTCCCGAATTGTTACTTCTGTTTTCCTGCATTAAATCGGGGTTACTTCCTACCATGTTTTTGACCGTGTTAATGGCCTCAACCATTTCCGCATTTTCGGGGGAATCTCGTCCATTAGAATACCTTTCTCCCTGTCTTGGTGTCCTCGGTCTAAACTCATTATCTCCGTTTGTCCAATACCTATCATTTGAATTTCTACTATGTCCAAAATAACGTCCCCGTCTACCTCGATCAAATCTATTTGTATTCATATAATTCACCCTTATATTTCTTCCCCTTAGATTACCATTTCTATTTTGGTGATGCCCTTCCTGGTTATATCTACCTTGATTTTCCCACCGGAATGATTCCATCCTTGGTACTGGTCCTTTATATCTTTCCCTAATCTCACTTCTATTCTGATAATACTGTGCCCCTTGCCCGAAAGAATTTACAGTTTCTTTTCCTTCATATTTATTTCCAAATGCGTGTTTTGGCTTATTGACTTCTAAGGCTGATAATAATTCGATCATAGCTGCAATGCTATCGGGTCGGGCTATGATTAGGTAGTGTTGAAGCGTTTCCGGAAAATGTGGAGTAACTATATTTATTAGATCTTTTTCATCTAAGGGAGGATCCAACATCTTCGATTTTCTCGCTATTCTCATAAAATAGTTGACCATCGATTCCTCCGATCTAGGATTAAACTTTCCATTGCTTAATTCAACTCTAATATTAGCCTGCCTACTAGCTCCCCAATATCTGGTTAAAAAGATGTTTCTAAAGGTCCTGTAATCATTATTGTTACCCATAGAAAGGCCTAGCCAATTGGCAGCATTACCCTTTAGGCATTTTCTTACTATCACCATCTTGTACTCCTCTGGTATACGTTTCACCGTGAAGTACTCTTGTAACCCTTCTAAAAAGGCTTTAGGATCATCTGAATCTTCATTTTCAAAAACTGGAGGTGTCATTTCATTTAAGACATGGTTAGGCCAATGTAAATTTGAATTGTCACCTGTCCCTGAACTATTTCTGAGATCAGAATGGGAATTACTGTTACCTCTATTTTGCATCGAAATGTCAGCTGATACACCTGGTATTGCCTCGTTTCTTGCAACTTCATTACTAAGATTGTTGTGATTACATGCATTTTCATTTAATTTCAAATTTTCTAAGGCCTCTTTTACCTGAGTAATTTCTTTTACTACCCCTTTTATTTGGTCTGTAACATCCTCCAAATTTCTAGCCTGCCTTTCACTTTCTACATCAGATCTTTCCATTCTAACTTTACACCCCTGTAGCTCTTCTCTAATTTCTTCCCTGTCTTTATCTAACCTTTGTACTACCTCTTCCCTTTGTTTGTCTAATTTATATGTTACTCTTTCCCTTTCTTTATCTAATTTTTCACTAACTTGTTGACCTAATTTCTTTTCAGAATTCTTTACTTCTTGCCTTATTGTCTCTAATTCTCCCTTAACCTGTTCTCTATTTTCTTTTACTTCACTACTGACTTTATTAATTTCCTCCCTAACTTCTTCCCTAAAGGTTTCTAAAGCTCTCTTCTGATTTTCCAATTGCATTCCCAATTCCTGTTGTCCCTTCTCTAATTTCTGTCCTAACTCTGTTCTTAATTCTTTACTAGTTTCATCTATCTTTTCCATTATCTTTTGAAACATATTCTCTATTCCTGACATAATTGCTGGCCTTTCTGAATTACTACTAAACATTTCTGAACTACCTCTAGGTGTTTCTCTAACGTTCTGATCTTCTACTTCTTGGCATTTTCTGCTACCAATTACATTCTGATTATATTCTTCCATCCTAACTACACTTTTCTCAATTTCCGGACTCTCAAAACCTAGAAAATCGCTATCACTGTCTTCCATTTCTAAACTATTTACACGTGTTTTTCTACTCACCAATATTTCACTTTTTTTTTTTTTTTTTAACTGCACTTAAACTTGTTCACTACACGTTTCACAGATGTTCACACGCTGGGCACCTTCTTGTCTGCTGGCTCGATGCTGGCCTGGTCGTCTTGGGGTTGGTCCATTCTTTCGACGCCACACGTTGGGTCACCTTCTTGTTTGCTGGTTCTATGCTGGCTTGGTCGTCTTGGGGTTGGTCTATTTACTCGACGCCACACGTTGGGACGCCATTTGAAGCTAAAAGTCGTTGGTCTCGTTTTCTCGTTGATTTGGTTCTTTCCCGCTAGCTCAGCTTGAGATCTCTTTATTTATCTCGGGTACGCGCAGGTGTTTTCGAATAGACTACCCAAGGAAACCTTTATATATTGTTTATTGCATCTTAGGTACTTTCGGGAGCTATGCCGATTGTATATGTAGAGGAATCGCACTCACGTCCGCACAGCACAACCCGCAGTACTGGTCTGGGGTGAGTAGTGACGCTTTCTGGCGTCCCCAAGCTAGGAAAACCGTTCTCTCCCAATTTGAATGTCATGACGTCATCCAAGAAAGCCTCGTATCCAAAATGCTATTTCCTTTTCCCGCAATTTAGAAATGTCCCTTTCTATTATAACATATTCTTTTATGAATTTCGAATATATAATTACCTTTTTAGGATTAAACGATGTTTACTTTATATTTTATTAAATATATCGCGCGACTTTTAAGGTTAGCAGACCTGACTTTCGAACGTGTATTTAAACTATGTAGTATGACGTCATGACTCGTTAATTTCAAACCAATAATGCGTTTATCCTACAAATTTAACGACTATTATTTACTCATATCTTGCTCACCTTACAACACTTCCTGCTCTATCATCTATTTATGTTATTACTTAACACTTATCGCAAATCTCACATCCGGCAATTAAATTAAAACGTGTGTTTATCAAGCCCATTCGATTGGAAATCTAAATTTCGGTATCATCACAATCTAAACAGCTAAATTGATAAATGCCAGATTTTTTAATAATTTGGTATTTTATCTTTTTTTGAAAAATTAAGTAAATTTTGTATATTAAATTTATTTTGAGGGACCAAATTCATTCTATATTCTTTAAAAATCCTTGTAAATTTTTTATTAGCCCATGGATAGTAAGTAAACTCTTTAAAAATACAATCATCTTTTATTTTTTTAAGGGTTGAAACTTCTTTGACAGCTTTTTGATACTTAAATTCCTCTATCCTTTTATGTATAAAATCTGTATTAAAACCATTAATTACTGCAGTGTTAATAATGTGTTTATGTTCTATGTCAAATTCATCTTTATTAAGGGGTATATTTATTAACTTATAAATTAAACTATTAAAAACAGCAAATTTATGTGCAAAAGGATTAAAACTTTTATATTTTATGTAATTATCAGTGTGAGTAGATTTTCTGTAAATACCAAATTTCAATTTATTGTTATGTCTTTTAATTTTTAAGTCCAGAAATGAAAGGAATCCATTATTCTCAGTTTCCAAAGTGAATTGTATAGCTTTATCTTGTAAATTTAAAAGTTTTAAAGCATCATTTATCTGTTTTTTTTAGGGACAACAGCAAAAATGTCATCCACATATCTAGACCATATTTTAAAAATTAGAGGGAATGATTTTGTAATTTGAGTTTCAAAAACTCATGAAAAGATTAGCAAGAAATGGCGAAAGTGGACTACCCATTGCCAAGCCAGAAGTTTGTTGAAAAAAATTACCATTAAAACTAAAGAAATTTTGATCTAAACAAAGATTTGTAAGTTTTACAAAATCATCTCTTAAGTCATTGTCTAATTCTAAAGAATTTAACCATTTTTTTAAAAAAATCAAAAGCTTTTTTCTAGGAATGCTAGGAAATAAAGCAATTACATCAAAAGAAACGAGTTTATCATTATCTGATAATATTATGTTATTAATCTTTTTTACTAGTTCAAAAGAATTTTTAATACTTAAACTTTCAAATTTTTCAAAAGTACTAAATTTTTTAGTTAACCATTTAGCTAAATTATATGTAGGTGAATTTATATAATTTATAATGGGTCTCATTTTATTTCCTGGTTTATGTATTTTTGGAAGTGCATACAACCTGGGTAAAACAGGATTATTGACTTTTAAAATACTTTTTTCTTTTTTAGGTGTCATTTTCACTTTGTTGAGAGTTTTATTAAAAGTTGAAATACATGATTTTAAAGGATCATTATCAATTTTTAAGTAATCTTTACTTTCAAGCAAAAGTTCTACTCTATTAATATAATCAGATTGATCTAAAATTACAATTTTGTTGCCTTTGTCGGCTTTGGTATAAATTACATCCTTTTCTCTCAATGATTTAATAATCTGATTATTATAATTACTTTTAGGATGATTTTTATTTATATCTTTCAAAATTTTAGTGCATTTCATTTTAATCAAAGATTTATTAATGTCATTTAAATCTTGACTGGCAATTTCAATATCTGCAACAAAATCATCTGTGTTTTCTGAAAAACTTACACAAGTTTTCATGCCTTTGTTTAGAAAATGTATTTCTTTCTCGTTAAAGTTACAATTTGATAAATTAATTACATTATTTGTTTGATTATTTGGTTTATTTATATTCAATTTCTGTTGTTTTTGGCATAATCTATTTAACTTGTTTTTTAACCTCTTAGTTTTTCTTTTCATGCTAAAATTTAGATATTCAAATAATTTTGATTCAAAATTAACCCAAATTAAGTTTTCTAAAAACGTGTTAATTTTAAATGTAAGTCATATAACCTAAGTTCAATATTATTTAATTTTTTAAAATGCAAATTTCTTTCAACCTCAATAACTTTCTTTTCTGCTGCCTTTTGATGAATACTATTATTATCTAGTTTAACATTTCTTCTAACAAAAACAGGGGTTACTTTTCTTTTTAAACAAATATTCAAAAACCTAATGTCTGCAAGAATATGTCTTTTTTTCTCTTGTAATTTTAAATATGTTGCTTCACTGTTAATAGCTTCAATTTTTCCTTATTCTACAATTGTTTGGTTTTTTGGTGACAACTTGGAAGTAATTGCTATAATTGGCACCCTGGAATCTGAGAGAATAACTGCTTGATGAAAATGTGAAATTCTATACAAAAGATTTTGTAGGGTCATTCGAATTGCTTCAATTTCTCCATCAAAGTTTGTAGTTCCATAACTTAAAGATTTATAATAGGAAAAAGAGGACACATGTGCCTCCAGCCCCTGCTCCATCTCGGTTTGATATCTGTGATCCATCAGTATAAATATGGAGCCATTCGTGTTCCAGAAATCTAGTATGGCTTGTCTCTAATGCCAATAATTTTAGAACACTAGCTCGAATATCACTTTTCTTAACTTCTTCTGTCAGGTGTAAATAATATGTGATGTCTAATGTATGTGTCGGAGTGACTTTAGATATGAAGTTTTCCTTTGAATTAGGAAGGTATACATTCTTCTTGAGGTCTTGAATTTTGGAAAGAAAGCTCTCCTGAGTCTTTAGTGTATGTGTAAAGTTTCTCTTGTTCCATGTATTGAATGGGAATCTGGTCAACTTTTCGTGTTGAATAAGAGCCGCTTTTTCTATTTCATATTCAATGGGGTATTGGTTGGTTAGTATTTCCATAGCTGGTATTGGTGTGGGTTTGATAGCACCTGTAATTAATCTCAGACTTTGGTTTTGAAAGATTTGATTTTTTTTTGTGTTTGCTATTACAAGAATTTCGCTGCAGTAAGTAAATAATGGCTTTATATATACATTGTATGTTGTGTTAAGAGTTGCTCTGGAATATCCCCACTTCATTCCCATTAGACGTTTTAGCACTGAAAGGCACCTTTCTGCTCCTATCTAATGTACAAGAGTTGCTTTTACCATCCACATCATACATTTACATCCATCACTGAATCTCCACTCCCATTTACTCCTCGTTGATTACCACTGGTAACCACTACAGATCAATATTGATGCAATATCATTTTTAAAGTCATTAAATAATTTAGGCAACGGTGTTGTACTCTGAAGTCCAGAGAATTGGAATTTCAATGCAATTTTTAGCAGCTCAATGGAGGAAGAGCATCATGATAAAAAAAATTGGATCTTAACAATAAGTATGAAGAAGTAATGCTAATTCTCTTTCTTTGGCAAACTAAGCAGACATATTCATATTTATTTCCACATATAATTAAGTTATATAATAACTGCTTCTCATCCCCCAAAATAAAAATGATTACATTTTTTTGTTGTTGTTGGCTAATGCTGGATTTCTGACAATGAAGTCATTAATCCTCTTGCTCTCCAATATTTTTCACTGATGGATGGGGCGCTAGAAGTGGCCGGGCATATTTGAAGGTGGTCTTTGTCATTTCCTCTTGCAGATCACATAGAGGACAGAGTTTTGAAGAATATATCCCAATTCTGTTCAAATGTTTTGCCAAGCAATCACGTCCCTTAATGAATGGCAACTGCCATTTTCTAGGATACTTAAGTATTACTGTTGGAATGTTTGGCAGTTCCGATCTTTTATTTTTTAATTTTTTATAGTAATATTTTGTAATAATATTTTTTAATTTAGAGTTGAATGATCTTTTGCCTGCATAAAAGAAGATTAAATTTGAGTTATTTGAATTTCCTAGTAGGTCTTCATTGAACATAATAATGTAGTAGAGCTGATTACTACAAGCAGTAAGACTTACCTTGAGAGGACTATTCTGAAAGAAACAAGCACCAAGGAAAGCCACAATGACTGCCACAACATTTACAGTTAATTGAAACTGTAGAAATTTGGAAATACTATCATATACATTTCGTCCCCACATGACAGCTTTTACTATACTCGAGAAATTGTCATCTGTTAGGATTATGTCGGAAGCTTCTTTTGCCACATCAGTACCAACAATACCCTGTAATCAACAACAAAAATATAACATTTAATAAATTAATTACATTTCAGTTTGAGAGGTAGAACTGGAACTGAAAAATTCAGTGCTACAGCTGGGATTTGAACCACAGACCCTCAACTTACCAGGCGGCTGCTCTAACTATTAAGCATTGGCAATGAATTTTTCAGTTCCAATTCTACCTCTCAAACATTGCCCACACACGGCCTGTGTATTTAGAAACACCAACAGTAAGTTTGTTGGCATAAATAAATAATAAAGCAGAAAGGATTTATAATTGTAAAATATGATTAGGAATAGGGAGACAGTTCAGCAAGAAACAAAACTCCCAAGGATTCGCTCACATTTGGAGCTTATTTATGAGCTAGTCCCTGTGTAAACAGGAGGCATTTGCCCTTATGGGATACCTATAAACTAAATTTATTATAAAATTTATTAAATTCATTATGTTAACTATATGGAAATGAGATTCTAAGGCTTTCATGGCCGGTATCAATACTAGAAACAATATATTCCAGGCTTATGGGCCATGGTCTACTGGGCTTCTTCTTCTTCCCAGATGTTTTGTCTGCGACTACGGCAGACATCATCATTGGCGGCAAGGTCGAAGTATCCTAGAGGAGATTTCAACAGCAACTGTGCTGCTTTCTCCGTGGGATGTAGTATTTATATCAGTGGCTGGAGGGGAGGTCTGTTGTGATTGGTCCAGATGGGCAATGGGCTGGACCAATGTTGGTGGCCTGATGATGTCTGCCGCAGTCACTGACAAAACGTCTGGGAAGAAGAAGCCCAGTAGACCACGGCACATAAGCCCGGAATATATTGTTTCTAGTGTATGGAAATGCCCTAAATTTTCCATGCATTACATACCTACTACTTTAAGGACATTTATGCATAAAAACACAAACTACTCTTTTTGTTATCAAAATAAAGACCACATTAGTAAGAATTCTAAACTGAAAAACTAAACCAAATATTTAATTTACTTAATATTGGACATGCAAACTCTCTGTCTCATTCTTCTATTATGAATGCACATGCACTTCATAGCTTTGAAGTTCTTCATGATATGTTAGCAACTATACTGATGCTTCCTAGGGCCAAGCATACACATAAAGAGATGTTACAAGCAGATCTCTCCTTATGTTAGTGAATGTTCTGGATACTCTGTGTCTCAAGCTGCAAGAATACTTAAAGTCCCTTGGTCTATAGCCATGAGATGGGTGCAGGTATCCAGGGAAGGGATCGTCCCTTGTCCCCCTGGTTCAGGTCAAAAATGTTTGTCCTTTCCTCAGCAGGACAACACACTTTTAAAAGAGACAGGTAGCAATTCCTTCCAGCATGTGTCTACAATTAGTAATTCTAATTTTATTGTATAGGATAGTTCAGGTTGAAGATATTTTGTTTAATATTCTTGGACATGGCATACGAAGATGCAAAAGCTATAGTTGACGTAAAGGAAAGTTACACTTGGCAATGTATGTGTCAAGGATGCTGGAAGGACTATGATTCCAAACCAGAAGAAGGAGACTTCTGAACACATGGTGGCAAACTGGAAGAGGAAGAAGAAATAGGAAGGGAGACACTGAAATTTAATAGTCTAATGGTCACAGATATTTTGTAATTGCTGATACTTTCCACTTTGTATTTTACGTACATCTCATGTTGCTTAGGAGTATGAAATGGAACAAAAGTTAAGGAAAAGTAATGTGAACAAGGTGAAATATCAGAACAAATCAAGAGCAAAATTAGTTTAGAGCTCAGCAAAGAGGTGAAAGAGAAACTAGAGTAAACGCACCTAAAGTTGAGTACAGCATTTGGAAATTTAGAAAATGAGCAGGTGCTTCTAGAGTAAAAATGAAAAATAAGTAAAACATGCAAAGTACAGAACAGCCTCTATGAAGAGTTGGATAGCATGAGGAAGGAAGTTGAACACCTACAAAATAATGCACATGCAGAAATAAAATGAATTTAATGCTAACTTCCTAGGAAAACTAAAAGCTGATATGGGTTCATGGCGTGTGTTAATAATTAAAAAGCAGATGCTAGAGGGGAGAAACAGGAGTCACCAGTAACTAAACTAAATGGCAAGAATGATAATTCTGTGTAAATGTTGTAAGTTAACCTAGTAAAACCTTACATGAAGGTTCTGATTGTAAATCAGCTAGAAGATGGTAAAGAACTTGTTTCATTACAGAAAACACACTTGATTAAGGGTACAAATTATATAGTTAATAATAATGCTGAGACAGCTGAGAGAGTTAAATATGATGATGTTATAAATATATTACCCCTTTGAACCTCCAGCATAGCCAGCCCAACACAAAGTATTTACATTATGATAGCAGTAAGTAGTGCCCATCCGGAAATTGATGACCGGTCCATCTTATTAATGATCCATTCAGAGGAACAAGAAGTCAATCAGACAGTCTGTGCACAAATAGGAATTTTTAAATTAAGAACAAATTAGAAACTAAAAGCTCCACTTATCTTATTAATATTGCAAAGTGATATACTGCTGACTAGTTT
This sequence comes from Tenodera sinensis, assembly GCA_030765045.1. Lineage (NCBI taxonomy): Eukaryota > Metazoa > Arthropoda > Insecta > Mantodea > Mantidae > Tenodera > Tenodera sinensis. The sequence goes on along the minus strand of CM060966.1, from coordinate 24,672,499 downwards.
CAAGTTGCATCCAACTTATTCTCAAAGCTATCCAAACAAGTGGAGCTTTTAATTTCTAATTTGTTCTTAATTTAGATTCTGTTGCTTCACCGTTAATAGCTTAAATTTTTCCTTAATAGGAAGATTACTTTAGAACAAACCAAATTCTGGAAGATATGAAAATGAATTTGGTAAGGAACAATTTTAAAGAATGTGTGATACATTGGTTGAAGTTAAGACTTGAGGGATGCAATAATTTTGAAACCTTCAGGCAATCATTCATTGGATTCAAATCAGGCAATCGAACAGGCCATGCAATGGGTCCCTCTCGACCAATCCATCTTTGTGGGAATCGATCATTCAAAAACTTACGAACTATCATACTGAAATGAGCTGGAGAACCATCATATAAAAACCACATTTGTTGGATAATGTCCAGAAGAACATTATCAGTTAAGTGATGCAACTCATTTCTGAGAAATTGGAGATAGGTAGGCACGGCTCCTCAGCGTAGCCAGGGTAGGTATTGCCTGTCCTATCGTAATACATCAACAAATAATGTTTAGCTATGATTCTGCATTTTATCATTTGAACCATCATTTTCCCTAAATTGCTGTTCAAGAAAAGTTTTTTTCGGTTATAATGACCAGCACATGGTCAAATCCTTGAATCTCAATTCTGATTCACCAAAACTATACTGCATGTTTGAAACACGCAGCAGAAATGATACGCATGGAACCTGGGTAGTGGAGAGCCGGCTAGTTTAACCTGTGCTGACTTGGTCCCCTTTCCTCAGTACGAGGCCCTTGAACATGGATAAGGAAATATTCCATCTGTATATGCACTCCGAGCATGTGTAGATGCATCTGCCAGCACTCAGAACTCATAGCCGGTTCAAATCCGAATTTATACAACTTTTTTGAACAGCTATACTCCACGAACGAAGATCTCAGAGATCTGAATCATTTCATTGTCACTCTGTGCTAGTATTATTGTGCATTGTGGTTTTTTTTTATGTGTTGATGGGAAATAAATACCTTTTACTTATAGATTAGGGGGTTGTGTTTGTATTTTAGTCTGTGTTATAATACCAGTATTACAATACCAGTGTGTTGTAATATCAGTATGACCGACTTAATTAGTGAACTATTGCAAAGTCCATTTTCGCGCCGCACTGACAATGAAAAGAGGAGTGTTTTAGCTATTTAACACAATGCTACAGTCAGACAATTTTTCAATTTCTTCATTCATTTTAGTTTTGGCAGTAATTCGTCCGTAAGTCACACTCATTTACTGTGCACTTATTAAACAATCAAACAATATATTGTTTGCATTATCCGGAATGACTTTGCCCCCTTTATTATGGGGTTCTACTGTATCATCATCACCATCACTACCACAGCCACCGCCACCACTGCCGCCGCTGCCATCACCATCACCATTATTCTTATTATTGTTCTTCTTCTTCCTCTTCTTCCTCCTCTCCTTCCTCCTCCTATTCCTCCTCCTGTTCCTCCTCCTCTTCCTCCTCCTCTTATTATAATTGTTGTTGTTATAGTTACACTTTGCCTACCCTAAAATTTTGACTGCGAGAAGTAGGAACCAGTAAGGTGATCATGAATGATTCCACCCCAAATGTTGAGAGAGAACCTCAGTTGATGGCTATCCTGTGCTACTTCATTAGGATTTTCAAATATCCAGTTATGAGTGATATGAAAATTGAAGATGTCGTCACAAGTAAAACCAGCCTCATCTGTGAATAAAATACAGGCTAGGAAATTGATGAACACAGCACACTGCTATAACATGCATTGGCAAAAATGTGTTCTTGGCTCAAAGTCCGTCTCATTTAACCCTGGCACACATTGAAGGTGATACAGGTACAGAAGATTTTCATGCAGAATTCTCCAGATTGTCATATGACTAACTCTTTCCTTTACTGCCATACATCTTGTGCTTTGTGATGGATCTGCAACCACAATATGAAGAACTTGTTCTTCAAGCTCAATGCCTCAGACTGCTCTTGGTCTCCCAACATCCCTAGTGTTCAGTGACTGATTTGAATTGCGGTCGAAAGGTTGGCTAGCCTGTTTTGATGGTTGCCAAGAGAGGTAACTATGTACTATGTAAACAACGTTGTAGAATAAATGATAAAAAAGGATACAGTCCATTTTATTACCATGACGGTAACACCTAGTACTCCTCTTAAATGTTCCATTCTCTCTCAAGCGTTGGTGAATTCATGCAAATGTTCTTGCGTACGGTAACTGCCTGTCAAAGTACCTTTCTACATAAAGTTTATGAGCTCGTACTGCATTGCCATCTGTATGGCCATGTGTGTAGTGCATATTTGTTCACTCATGGAATATATCTTCTTTGATGTATACCAAAGAAATGGTTGACTTTCAAACCCATGTACATATGAACCTTTCTTTTTAGTGTTTTGATGTCACAAACATGTCCCCCAAATATATGACACCAGAAGAGATATATTCTGTATAGTACATCCACATTTGGCATTATTAGATGGAACACATTCAATCAAAAAGCGAAAACCTTACACACTTCTGATGGTTGGTCACAAGATTCTCAAATCTGACTGTGGGACCTAAAATCTCAGTTGATTATTTTTTTTTCTCTCAGTAGCAATATTTTTCATTCTGTGGTTGCCTCCACACTTAGTCATGCATGTTCTTCTTCATGGACCTCTAACCTATGTTGTGCAAAGCATTGCAATGTATTGCATAGTTCTTACAATATAATGCTGCTTCATTTGTAGCAGTTCCACCTGAGGATGTCAGGTAAGGTTTCTATTACTGCAATGTCTGCCATAGCATCCCTGAACATCTTCACATTCCTGAAGGGAATGTCCTGGAATGGCCACTCCTGTCATCTCCAACTTGTCCTGCATTCTGAACTGAATGATACACCACATTTCAACAACCATGAGTTGACAGATTGAACTTCAGTAAAAAGCCCTTCTCTTCCTTTGTATGTATTGGTACATGGTTTTAGATTCTTGGTTTCTCAGTTTGACCCAATGGTATTTAATGGAGTTTGTGTACAAACAGGGTTGCCAACATTTAAAAGTAAAATTGTCATACCAGCCACTCAAAATTATAGATTTGGATTCTTAATTATCGTACATCATAAACTAAATGCTACAACAATAAAAATATCAGTATAACACTTATGAAAATGTAGCAGTATTGATGTTTATGGTATCCACTTACAAGATTGATGACCTCAATCAGTATTACCTACAACTTCAGCACTTATGTTTCTTGCACTATTCATCTGAAAGTTCATCTTCCACAATCGTTGCAGCATTATACAAATTTGGTGTTGAGATAAACCTTAACATCTTCTCGGTGACTTGCAGGTTTTTGGGTTTACCACATTCTTTCATAAGGTGAGACGACAGGATAAGTTCATTTACCGTATCTAGTGCCAATCTGTTTCTAACTTTGGTTTTTATTAAACCCAGTTTAGAAAACTCTTTCACAAGAAGCGGTTCTGTGGGGCAACGAAATCACTGATAATGCAAAGGCATCTAGTTCTTTGAAATCTATTTCCACCAAGATGACACATGTGTTTAACAGCACTCTAGAAACTACCAGGTTCAGGCATGTTCTTTATTTCACAAGGAATATCACTTATTCTGAGTTTTCTCCATTGATCATCAATTTTCTGAACAGTGTCTTCTTCATTGAGATTACCAGATCTGGCCACACTGACAATAAGAGGATAAAGGGTAGCAGGCTTAGTAGGGTATGAAACAGCTGCCTTAGAGTGGTGGAAACAGGCCATCAGGGCAAACATAGTGTTGCTATTTGCAATTAATTTAATTTCACTGGTGTGAAAAACCAGTGAAAATGATATTGCGCCGATATCGAACTATTATACATTCAAATTATCATACACCCCCATAATTATCATATGGGTTGGCAACCATGTGTACAAACATTAAAATCATCATATGCTCCCATAATTATTGTACGAGTTGGCAACCTTGTGTAGGAGTTCTCTGTTAGATGCAGTTCTGTAACACAATAAGTTCTAACAGCTCAAAAATCACAATGATCATTAAGGTTTTCCAGCTAGTGTTAATATTGTAACAAAATGGCAAAATCCAAGTCCTGTTACTTTTCTATCACTTTATTGTCCTCTAAAACTTTACTTCAAATACACAGTTTTCTTCTTCTAGTCAACACAGCCCACAGTCTTTTCTGCTATCACAACTTACAACTGCTCCCCTCATAACCTAGCTCTGTCCTTTGGCCTTTCTTCACTTTCTCTGTCTCTTGTTCACTTAATTGCAGTATTACAATCACTTGCGATGACTAACGTATCTTCTGGGACCACACACACGCACACGCAGCAGTGTCACATACACTGACACACTAACCAACTTATTTCTGTAACTTTACTCTCAAACTCACTCACTCACTAACTCCTCTCTGTCTGTCTGTCCATCGTTGGCAGTCTGAGAGCAGCCTGTCATACATGCACTTGTCTTTTTCAGGGCTTAACCACTTTCATGATAGGATGTGGGGTTTTGCAGGGTGGCAGGTAAGAATGAGGTTGGGGGTTGAAGGGAAGTAGCAATTTCTGCTACTCAATGGCCGCAGGTCAGGGAGCAACTGTAGTTGAGCACTGCTGATGTGTAAATCCAAATATGGGTCGTTTTAATTTTGAAATTTTGAAATCCAAGCATCTCTTGGAAGGATTGTATGGGAGCTCAGCTTTTGCTGCTGGTGGATTAGCTTTGCTGTTACCGGATATGCCCGCAAGCCAAGCAGAGAACCTGGTGACACACAAGTGTACGTTCTCTGGGGTTATAATCCCCAAGAGACCTAACCAGGGCACTCCAATGTTTGGTAATGTGTCATAAAATTTTGCAGCCCTGCGCCTAATTTCATCCTCTGTATATGGAAGAGATGAAACCTCCTGCAGCAGTCTCGAGGGGGATCTGTGTTACACAGAATAGATTATCCGAAGACCTCTATTCTGCACATGCTGGAGACACAGGAGGTGTGAATCTGCAGCCATGTGCCAGATCTCACAGACATACTGAAAGATAGGGATTACTAAGGCCTGAAAAAGGCATAGCTTTAAGGGAACAGGCATCCCGGACTTCAGCCTAGGGTATAACAAAGCTGTTGCTGTGCTGGCCTGATACGTCAGGTTTTGGATGTGCTCCCCGAAATTCAGACCTTTATCAAGCGTCACTCTCAGGTAGGTGATGGTGACTCCTCTGTTACTTGCTGGCCTCCTATACTGGGGTTGATGTCACATGTTCTTTCGAGAAACTCTCCACACACATGCACCAATGTGACTCAGCTAGAAGCCTCCCGAATGCTCTTGATCCTGATTGCTACTTGCCACACGCATACAGGCAGGTGAGGTAACCTGACCTGGTCCCTTTGTTTGCTTGCTGACCAGGCATGTGATGTGAAGTAGCCTATCCCTCTTTCGTCCATTGTTGTATGCCAAACCCCAACATCACAATATTAAGTTATTGTAGTCAGACTTCCCAAAATGTGTGCATTATCAATTTTGTGCTAATAAACAACATACTATAAGGAGCATCATTTGGGTGTTAGGATTTATACCACATTTTTTAATCATTTTGTCTTTTTATGTGAAGACACAACTTTGGAACTTTCTCTATTGGTGTACTCAGAGAAGGATAGATCAAAAGGGTTCAAAGAATTGATTATAACAGTAAGTTTCTAATTTGGTTGAAGCAAATGAGCTAGTAAGCTTCTCAAGATTTAATTTTAATTTGTCTAGAATTTTCTTCACTGAAATTAAAATAATGTTTAAACATTGCACTGAGGTATATAGTTTCCTTATCCGGACTGATGCTCATGTTGTTTAGTTCCTCTTGCTGAAGCTTTCCATTTTTAATTATAATAGCACTTGATTTATGTATATGCATTGACAATCTAATTTCTTGAAAAATGTAAGGCCATGTCTGTATTATGTAACAAATGAAATCCACATTTTTGAAAAATATTTATTTCTGTGAACTCATTTAAGATGTGGTTAATGGGCCAGTTGAAATAGAGTGGTGATATAGGATCTCCCTACCCTATTCCTAGTGAACTATATCAAAACATCCACTATAAGCAAGTATTATAGTGGAATTTACTATATGCATGTTAATCAGAAGATTCTTGAGAGATAAAGGTAACAATGACTTTTCAATCATGGCAGTAAGAGCAAGTCCAATACTATCAAAAGATTGACCTGTGTCATGAAATGTAATGGAAACAGATTTTTTCTTAGGTACAACCACTGCCAAAGATAATGTCACTGCACCTCCAGTCTATGTCACATTTATCGTTGTACAAAGGGGTGGCCATTTCTTTGACTGTTTTAGGCCACGGTTCAAGGATACGTTACCTAAATCAACCAATGAAATGCCCAGGCTTCATACATTGATAAATAATGTGACATAGACCAGAGGCACAGTGATATCTTTGGCAGTCATTGTACCTTTAGCTGTAAGTAGAATACTATCTACCATATCATCATTGTCATCATTCTATTAGTGACATGTGCATATTTTACATCTGCAGCAACAGGATGGTTGCTGCAGATGGTTTTTTCAATGTTACTCTGTCTAAGCCAGGGCTTATACGTATAGCTATTAATTTTATTACTAAGAAAACAAATAGTTAATGGCTTAAGTTAATAGTAGAAACTGGTATTTAAATAGTGACATCATGGAATCAGATTCACTTATGGAAAAATCACATTTAATTTTATAAAGCTGAATAGTAATGCAGTAATCTCATATTCATATAAAGAAATAAGTTTATTACCATAGCAAACCCAATATCAGCTTGTTTTAGAGCAGGTCCATCATTTGTTCCATCTCCAGTTACAGCTACAACTTCGCGGGTTCGAGAGATTTTACTATCAATTATACCTTTTACCAAAATAAATTTATCCAAGGGAGAAGATCGAGCCAGTACACGCAATTTAGGCCATACTTTATCCATTAAACACTGCTGTACCTGAAGCAAGCAATTTTATTAGAAAAACATGTATGTACAGCTTTAACCATGAGAAAAACATATAAAGACATTAAACTTACTGAACAAGTAACTAGGTAATGATATTCATCTTGTTAATATATGTGAATGGACGACCTAAAAATATATCTGAATTTGGTTAAGCTCAACTAAGCAAGCACCAAAAGTAAGCATTTTACATTATCACTTTATTAGGTTCTTTATTTCTTAACAGTGTTCTATGGAAAATTATCTTTGAAAAAAATACCTTCGGCTCATCATTAAAATCCAGTTTCAAGACACCAAGCAACAATATGCAGTTGCTTGAACACATGTTTCTAGTTGTAGATTCATGTACAGTAGGCTTTCTAATATGTTTACCACAGGGGCGTTTACTTAATATATGCTATGGAAGCACTACTTCCCTTTAAAATTAAGGAAAACCAATTGCGCTACACCCTTTAAAATTGTTTACACCATCTAAGACTTCATATTATGTTTTCTTTTTCCAGCTGTAGCTGTGCCCCATTGGCACTATCCCTTTGCTTTCAGCACTGCATTTTGTGGGTGCTCTGTGTTCTGAAAATATCTGAAGTCTGGTTGGGAAGGGAGCTTCCATGAAAGTGAATGAATGAGCATGCAAGTTTAGTTGATTATATGCGTGTGGCGGTCCTGTATGTTAATAATTTGTTTAACATTTCTTTGAGTGTAAATGTATATTTTTACTTTCTATGCTGGAATGTTTATCTTTAGGACTCATATTCATGTATGTGGCTTTCATGTAACTGTTTTCTTAACGGGCACCAGTTTTACAATGTGGCAGTTACATCACCCGACTTAAACCCCCATTTTGCAAGGGGGACCACACCTATCGTTGGTCAACGGGTCCATCGGACCTAGCCAGAAGGACTAAATAGGTGGTATTTAGATCCACCGACCTTCCCCTCATGTGCCTCTGAGGGATGCTGTTGTGCTGTGATAGGCCAGCGCATATGTAAATGACATTTCCTCCATTTTAGATGAAACAGTTATACCGCTGTGATTCGGTCCCCAGAGCCTCATCTGTTAAAAGCAGGGTGCACCACGGGCAGGATGAGGATGGGAATTGGGTAGGAGAGGCTATAGGAGGCGCATCACTACCCCTTACTACCCCATGCTTGCCTTAACACGGACCCCATCAATAACAACAAAAATAGAAGAACAAGCATTGCTCCAACACGAGAAAATGTTACGACTGCCAAACTCTAAATGGACAGAAGAGAACCTCCCCCCTTCAATCCTTAAAATTCATAGTAGTTTCCTAGAAAAGGTAACACAGATTAAATTCAAATTGAACATTCCTAACACCAGAGAAAATCTACTTATAAGAGAAAATCCATTGGAATTATTGCAACCTACCTTCAGTTTGGAATTAATAGAGGAAATAAGTAAATCAGACACACCAAAAGAAATACAAAAACTTCTAGCTCTGGAAACAACCAATAGTAGGTATCCCACAGAAGAATGGCTGCACATATATACTGATGGATCCTCCAAGGAAAACCTTACTGGAGCTGGAGTTACGTGTTCACATTTTTCCTTTTATCATTCTGTTGGCAGAGACACAACAAATTATGATGGAGAAATAGAGGCTATACACATTGCTCTTCGACAATTATTAAATCTTCCCTTAAATAAATTTAACAAGGCAGTAATTCTTTCAGATTCTAAAGCTGTAATTCAGGGAATATGTTCAAATACTACAAAGAAGTCAACAAAAATTAGAGAATGCTACAAAATGTTAACACAACTCCAAAAAGTTAATAAGACTGTTCATCTCCAATGGATTCCAGCACACTGTGGAGTCATGGGGAATGAAGCTGCAGACTCACTGGCAAAAAAAGGCACAACAATAAAACAAAAGTCTAAATTCAATTTCTCATATTCCTCAATAAAACGCTTGATCATTAAAAAATTTTCTCATTCATACCTACAAGAAATAGAAACAAATGCCAAAGATAAAAAATGGATTACACTACTTTCCAACCCAGATATAATCCCCCAGAGACCAAGGAAAACAGCGGTTGCAGCCTTCCGACTATTGACAAATCATGACTGCTTAGCAAGTCATCTCTACAGAATAGGTATCTCAGCCTCACCAATATGTGTCCTGTGTAACGATCCAGCAGAAATGAACGAAGACCACTTGAAGACCTGTGAAGCATTAAGATCAGAAGAAACTACAGTTCAAAAGTATTGGAAAGCACGAATGCTAATGGCTTCATTGCCAGATACAAGGCACTAGAAAACAACAACAACAATAACTTTCTATACTGGTAAGTAGAAGTATTGTATTCCATCCCCAAAAATTCGATGTTGAGATTTCACCAAAAATATACGTTTGCAAGTCATCACAGTACCTCAATGGTTAGAGCAGCTGCATGTGAAGCAGAAGGTCTGTGATTCAAATCCCGGCTGTGGCACTGAATTTTTCATTTCTGATTCTACCTCTCAAAAAGCAGATGTTAACCGAATCAACTGCTCAGAATGTGACAAAATTTATATAGGGGGGAAAAAAAAAAGAAGAAATAAACTTCTTTATAATGAAAACTGAGTTGGATTGAAACACTTAGTATCTCTTACATGTAATTAGTCTTGACCAGTTTCAAGAGTTTAACTTGCTCCCATCATCATGAGACAGAATATATGGTTTGATCCCAAAAGGAAATAATTTATGTAAATATTTATTGCAAATGTAATTTATTTTTCATGTTGATAAGAATTAGTTGAGTAATGAAAATGTGTTGCTATTTTTCATTGTTAGTAAAAATATAATTGTTTAAAAACGTCATAAATGTTAAGTTTCATGTTTAAATTTATTATGTATAAGTAAAAGAACCATATATATTTAATGTTAAAGTGAAGGGAGAATAGCTAAAGATCGCTTCCCTAACAGTACAGGAACTATTTAATGTAGGAAAATATAAAATGAACGCATACGTTCATTATGTATACAAAGAAGGGCATCATGTAAAGTAGCGCCAAATTTGTTATTAGCATTTGTATGTTTTAGAGGTAAAGACGTGTTGCTGTAACACTCGTGGATATGGGTCGAAAAGACTTTATAAAAGTGGAAAGACTATAAATAAAATACAAATAGGTACAACGAAAGTAAATACAATTATAACAAGTGTAAAAAGAGACAAAAAAAGTGTTAATAAAGTGATTTATAGTGAAGTTACATCGAGTGTTTATTCATTCCATCTAGTACCACACCCGGAGAGAAATAATAGTCTCATAGCTCAACACGAAGCTTCATATTATTTAAAAATACAGCACCAATCAGAATTAACCAACAGGTTCTTGTTGATATTGTTTGATGTATAGTTGGTTGAGCTAACATCTAGTAGTAAGCTGATAAACTTCCATAAACAGGAGAGAGGTAGAACTGGAACTGAAAAATTTAATGCCACAGTTGGGATTTGAACCACAGACCCTCTACTTACCAGGTAGGTGCTCTAACCATTAAGCTACTGTGACAACCTGCCAGAATGACTGAATTCTCCAACCAGTTCATATTTCTCCCGGTGTGTTTAAAAACACCAACAATAAGTTGTTGGCATAAATAAATAATAATTCCATAAAGGGTTTTGTGGAGGCAAATCAAAGTTCAATACGCAGATTTTGGTTTTTATTACATGAATTTTTTCCCAAGCGTACAACTCTGCAGCATGTTTTGTAGCTTTTAAAAGTTTTATGTTCGGTGTAATGTGGTTGGATGTCCAAAAATGGTTGCAACTGCAGACAATCTGGGCAACTGATTTGATAGATTCCCGTTTTTTTTTTTTTTTTTTTTTTCCCCTGTGGTATCTGGTCTTTTGACTTGTTGCACAGTAATTTCTCTATGCTGAAATTATTTTGTGGGGCCAAGTTAACGTTGTGTTTTTTGAAGACGTGGAATTTGTAGTGCTTACTTGGATGGTAAGTGAATTTTTTGAAAGCCATATTGCTTTTCTGTTGAGAGAGCTTAGTGATCTCTTTAAAGTGTTTGTTTCTTTCAATTGCGCTATTTTTTTGTCAATGATTTGTTTGTTGAATCCATTATTAATTGCTATGCTGACTATGTGATTGTATTCGTTTTGTATTCTTCTGATAATGGGGTAAAAACCAATCTGTAAGATAAACTGTTTAGGACTGCAAGTTTGTGTGGAATTGGGTTGAAGCTGTTATTTTTTTGTAGTTTTCTTTATTTTAGCATCTAATTATTTTTAAGTCCAAAAAGGGTAAACCACCTTTCTCTTCCATTTCCATGGTAAATTGTATAGCTCTGTTTTGTAAGTTGAGAAGTTTTAGGAAATCCTGGATGAACTTTTTTGGTATTATTGCAAAAAATATTGTCTACATATCTGTGCCAAACTTTGAACATGTGTGGAAAAGAGGTTGTTATATGTGTTTCCAATTTAGATTCACATCACTGTTACTAACTTATTAAAAGATATGTAATTTTAATTCTTCTTACAGTATGTAACTAAATCTGGACAACGAATCATAACATCAATCTAATAAAACACTCCTAACACTGACAAAACACACAGTAGATTTTAATACTTGGGAGAAGATTCTAATCCTAAAACACAAACACTGCTTAATGAATTTGGAATTGACATCACCAAATCCACTGAGAAAGCTCCTCACCCACAGCTAGAGATCACCCCAAACATCTACTACAAACACCCACCATAAACTGAATATCATTACGAGCCAGTCAGTCACTTCTGATGAAGGGAGCAACAGCTTTTGATACTGGTCAAAGTGATATATGAAAGTGTTCCAATATACAAATCCATTTATCCATAAATTTAAAAGTTGAGTGTTGTTTATGCAACCTACAACTCTGTAGGGTATATTTATTAAGCAAGAATGTATTTGAGGGGGCAGTTATAGGGGTTTGGACCTCCTCCCAAATGTCCTTGTACCTTCAATAAGAAAATCAATTACAGTATTGTGTTGTGAAATATTTCTATAATAACCTATGAAAATATGTTAAATAGGTTTTAGATAATCTAATAATGTAAAGCAGCGATATAAATAATATACTGACAATGGATTGGAGCCAGGTAAGACAATGAATGCCATAAGGCGAAAAAAAAAGAAGTCAATATTTATAGAACAGTAAAGTGTCATGAGAAGGCTAGCCAACTAAACCTGGAGAACTGTTGTTATAGACACAAACAATGAAGTGCAGGGACACCACAGAACCCCATATGCATAACTACCTTCAATAATTATAGTGATGTGAGAATTAAAAACACTACTGCCTAACTAACTACTTAAAATACACACAAGCATGAGATAAATACCCAATATTAAATGTTGCCAACTAAACCTTTATACCTCTGAGATGCTCTATAGTTAGTAGCACAATGACTAATTGAATGATAATCTTAAACCTATTTTCAAACTGCATCAAGATGCATTTGTTTTGCAAACTAGCTTGATTGCTTTCACTTTATAGATTATTGATTTCCTTATTCATTGGCAGACATACAGACTGGTCAACAGATTCATTTGTTGATGGTTATATATATATATATATATTTATGGTCTGTGAATTTATTTTGATAGTTCTCCCAGTCAGATCAGTGGGACCCGTAAACCAACGACAGGTGTGGCCCTCCAGACATTCTGGGGGTTGTGAGAGAGCAATATGACCGCCAAAACGTAAAAATATAGTGCTCTCTAAAAAAAGCTATATAGCTCTCCAGTATAATTATGAAATGTGACTCTAGGAGTAAAATGTTCCAGAGTTAAAATAGTTCCCCATTCAGATCTCCAGATGGGGACTACTTCTCGAGAACCTAAACATTATATTAATAAAAGATCTAAGACAAGAATTCTTCAATGGAATGCAGGTGGTCTCACACAAACAAAAAGAATAAAGCTCAATAAAATTATATTTGACAATAACATATATATATACACTGTATTTTATAGGGTAAGGCCCCCCCTCGCATATTTCCCTCCCCTATGATTTTTCATCACTAAAAATTATTTACCTATTATACATCGCATAATGCCCTCTCCTGGTTCGTTCTTATAGGAGCACCCTTCAAATGACTTGATAATGGACAACAATCGATGCAGCGGTGCCTGTCACGGACAACAGCGGACGCAGTGCTTGCCACAAAAATACTCATATTGCCATTGTCACAACGTATCGTAAAATTGAAATGTAAAGTTGCAAACGTGTTTCTAAGTCAGTTTGTTAGAAGTTGTCATATAGTTAAGAAAAGTTTTAATAAAAACTGGTATTTCTTGTGCCACTAATGGTTCTGACGACATCTTTTGAATAGTGAAAATGAAGATGTGTTATCTGAGCCAGATATAAATGAAAATAGTGATGATAGTACGAAACTGAGACTGCAGAATAGTCAGAGAAAAGAAACAATGAAACAATACATTATAAGCCCAATGAAACCATGGTATATATTCAGTTCATTCACAAATTACTGTATACCTATATAACTTTTACATAATACTACATGGTTTCCCTTTCTTTCTGAATTCCTAGGAGCACCACTCGCATAATTCCCTCCCCAGTGTTTTCAAGCAAATTTTTCGAGGAAAAAAAGGGGGGAATTACGTGATAAAATATGGTAGGTATATATTTCATTCAAGAAGCAAATCTAATAAATGATCAACTTAAGTACTTCAATTTTACTGCATTTTTACTAAACCTACTACCCAAAAATAGACACATAAATAGTGAAACATTAGTTTGACTCAAAAAGGATATAAAATCCTCCTTTCAAATTGTTAAAGAAATGGATAATGCAGATAAATCTGAATTAATAAAGCTAAATTTTTGGAATAACAAAACACATCTACATTTATACAGTATTTACAATCCCATTCCAAAAGATGGAGTTATGAAAAAGTGGAATCTACAGGGAAGATAGTAGAAGAATTTTTGAATACCACAACCTTTGAACTGATTTATAATAAAGGAGATCCCACAACCTTCATACATTACTCTGGAGCAGCGACAACCTCAGTGTTTAAGCTTAATGGGCCCAAGGGCAATCAGCAACTCATTGTAGTAACAAGTATGTAAAGGTATAATAATTTGTAAATGAAATGGAAATAAAGTTACATTACATTACATTACTCTGGAGCAGGCAGTAACCCAGACCTCTTGTTAGCTACAACAGATATTGTTTCAAAAATTAAAAAACAAGTTATAGAAGACCCAAGTTCTGGTCACAGAGCAGTAATTCCTGATATAAAACTAGATAATACAAATGTCATCACATCACATGAATCTGTATTGGAACTTCTAAAAAGCAGATTGGAACAAATATAAAACTGAACTGGAACATAAATTTAAAGAACAAACAAACTCACAGCTGCATGACCAACCAGATCATATGAACAAAACTTTCTGTAGTCATCCTAGAAACCGCAAAAAAAATATTCCTCGTAGAAGAATTAAAAATTTCAAGCTCTTTTGGAACCCCCAGTTAGAAGAACTGAAAAAGCAAAGGGATACAGCTAGAAATACAGCTGAACAAACAAAAAACATATCAGATACAGAAATGCAGCAAAAGAAATGTGCCTCACTAAAAAAAAAAAATTAATACAGCTAAAAAGAATCACATTAATAATTTCGTAGAAAAAATGGATTATAGGATAGATGGTAATAAAGCCCAAGGACAGGAAAGAAAAAAGTAGTATACCTATCATACACAACAAAAATATTAACAAATGATGCCATAGCCGAACCCTAAAATAAATATTATGCTAATTCACATAAAGTAACAAGAAATAATAAAATGAAGGTAAACAATTTAAGAAAGATAATTATTATTTATTTATGCCAACGAACTCACTGTTGGTGTTTTCAAACACACAAGCCATGTGTGGGCAATGTGAGAGACGTAGAACTGGAACTTAAATATTCAATGCCACAGCTGGGATTTGAACCACAGACCCTCCACTTTCCAGGCAGGTGCTCAAACCATCAAGCTACTGTGACAACCTGCCAGAATGGCATTGAATTCTTAAACCAGTAAGTGTTGTGTAGTGTTATTAATTGACTCACCTTTTTGGTTTAAATTATTACAACAGTTTTCAAACTTCCAAGAAAGAAGATAGTTGTACACATGTTGGTATGTGTGCTTAAATATTGAGGAAAACTGAACCAGAATTAATAGCTGTTTTGCGATTATCTGTATTTATTTGTGGTAAACAGAAGCACAGTTAAGTTTCCATATGTGATCAGTTAGTTACATGATGAAGGAAAACAGTGCTGAACTTATAATACTAGGTTAGTTGGTAAATACGAGTTTATTTTAAATTCCTAAATGGGAAACTGATGCAACAGGTGAAGCCCTGAATATAACCTTTTTTAAATTTATAAGTTATTAAAAAGGAAATACCTGGCTTTCTTGTGTTGCAGGGATAGAAACATTGGTGAAACTTCCATGTTATTCTGCTAATCTGGTATTAAAATGGAGAAGTATCTAAAAGGAACGATTTCATCTATTTTTCAAAAAGTCGCCAAGAGGTAAACAAAACAGCATAGAAAATATAAAAATTCCTATTTAAAGCTAAGGCACTGTTGCATTATTTCCATCTGTCCTCCCCTACATGATAAATAATGTTTACAAAGGACTAATTAATAAGTTATTTATGATTAATTATTCATCAAATTTAAAATTACCATATTTTATTGTGTAATTCCCCCCTTTTTTCTCGAAAAATTTGTTTGAAAACACTTGGGAGGGAATTATGCGAGTGGTGCTTCTAGGAATTCAGAAAGGAAGGGAAGCCATGTCGTAGTATGTAAAAGTTATATAGGTATACAGTAATTTGTGAATGAACTGGATACATACCACAGTTTCATTGGGCCTACAATGTATTGTTTCATTGTTTCTTTTCTCTGACTAGTCTGCGGTCTCACTTTCGTCACTATCATCACTATTTTCATTTATATCTGGCTCAGATAACACATCTTCATATTCACTATTCCACAAAATGTCAGAACCATTAATGGCACAAGAAATACCATTTTTTTAAACTCTTCTTAACAATATGACGACTTGTAACAAACTGACTTGGAAACATGTCTGCAACTTCACATTTCAATTTTACGATACGTTGTGACAATGGCAATACGAGTATTTTTGTGGCAAACACTGCCTCGATTGTTGTCCATTATCAAGTCATTTGAAGGCCGCTCCAATAAAAACGAACCAGGAGATGGAATTATGCGATGTTTAATAGTAAATAATTTTTAGTGATGAAAAATCATAGGGGAGGGGAACATGCAAGGGGGGGGCCTTATGCGATAAAATGCGGTATCTACAGCTTTGGTTCAATCTGTTTGAAACTTATATCATCTAAAAGCCCTCAAGAAAATATAAAATATTTTCACAAATATTTATGAACAAAATAATAGCACAATTACTTAGGGAAATTTGCAAGATTCAACCAAAAATTATTAGTAAAAAGATCTTTTGATGTTTCAGATGCTGCATCATGGTAGGCGTATGATGCTATTTCCAACAATTAATTTGCTACCATTAAGGTTTAAAATGTTTGACTCCACAGCCAATAAAAATGAAAGTCTTCCTGAGAGGCCCAATCAGAAGATTGGAAAATTTATTGGGAGGGAGAAAATTATGTAGGTGGTCAAGCTGACTTTTGGGACATAGATTGGAAAATTTATTGCGAGGGAGAAAATTATGTAGTAGTCAAGCTGACTTTTGGTACAGTTAAAGAAGAGTTCAACTTAATCGTTAGTAGGATGAATATGTAAGATGTTGAGATAAAAAATAGACACGCATAAGTGGACATGAATAGTGATGCGAAGTGGGGATCATAGAACCTAAATCATGTGATATAAAATAACAGAGCATATAGGTTAGAATAGTGGAACTTGCAGAATTCAACAGTGATGGGAGTGCTATTAGCATTGTAATTTCATGTGATAATTTCTAAAAAAGTGAATCTTATAGAAAGCCTCATTCCATGATCCTTCCCCATATAATTATCTAAATTATCTTCAGAACCCAGTAACCAACATATAGACAGGCCTCAGGAGAAGAAGCTTCCTGCTAGCCTTTCAAAAAATTCATTGTGGGACGTCACTGGATTCCAGGAGCAGAACCCCAAGTGGAAACACAACACTTATTCTTCACATACCTGAATATTTTATTCAATGTGTTTTGCCCTCACTTGAAGACATTGAGACAGAATATATGGTTAGACCCTGAAAGGAAAGCATTTATGTACATATATGTTGTAAATATAGTTTATTTTTCATGTTGGTAAGGATTTGTTGAATACTAAAAATGTATTGCCATTGTCTTAATTGTTAAAAAAGAAGTAATTGTTTAAAAATGTCATAAATGTTAAGTTACATGTTCAAATTTAATATCTATAAATATAAGAACCATATATATTTAATGTTAAAAGTGTAGGGAGGATAGATAAAGATTGTTTCCCTTACATTACAGGAACTATTTAGTGTGTAGGAGGGTTTCAAAGTGTACTTTGCGGGAGAATGAGTGCATACGAGTATGAATACAAAAGCATCATGTAAAGAGGCGCCAACCTTTTTCTTAGTAGCGTCTTGGAGTCCGGAAAGGAAAGACACATTTTGTGACACGCGTAGATACGGACGCTAAAACCGGTCTAAAATAACTGATAACGTGAAAAGACTATCAAAGAAAAATATTCAGGTGCAACAAAAGTTAATTTAAATGTAAGGAGTGTAATATTTGACGAAAAAAGTGCAAATAAAAGTGATACAGTAAAGTTACATCCTGTGTTCGTTCATTTCATGCGTACCACGACCTGGGATAGAAAAAGAATCTCATAGCTCAATTCAAGCAAAATATTATTAAAAAGTCAGCACCAACATCATCGGAAGTTATATCAACTGGCTTGAATTCAGTTGGACCCATAGATGCAGTTTATCTGAGGGGGAGACATCTGGCGGAGTTGGATTCAGCCTCCACAGATCAATAAATAATTCAGGTATGTGAAGTATGACTGTCTTAGTCATTGCACTGTGTATAATTTTCTGAAATTACCAAGCACTGTTTAGGAGCTCAAAAGTTGTTGTTAGCTAATGCTGGATTTCTGACAATGAAGTCATTAATCCTCTTGCTCTCCAATATTTTTCACTGATGGATGGGGCACTAGAAGTGGCCGGGCATATTTGAAGGTGGTCTCGATACATTTCCTCTTGCAGATCACATAGAAGACAGAGCGGTGAAGAATATATCCCAATTCTGTTTAAATGTTTTGCCAGACAATCATGTCCTGTAATCAACCTGAAGGTTGCAACTGCTGTTTTTCGAGGATACTCAGGTATTACTGTTTGAACGTTTGGTAGTTCCCATCGTTTATTCTTTGATTTTTCATAGTAATATTGTTCAATAATTTTTTTGTATTCAGAGTTGACTAATCTTTTAGCTGCATAAAATGGTAGATTAACTATAGATTTTTGTACACCGCTGGTACCCTTTTTTGCAAGAAAATCAGCTTTCTCATTACCACTCAGTCCACAGTGAGCTGGTATCCATTGGAAGACTAGGTGTTTTTGAAGTGCTGTTAGATGGGTAAGGATTTTCCAACATTCTATAACTGTTTGGTTTTTTGGTGACAACTTGGAAGTAATTGCTATAATTGCTGCCCTAGAATCTGAGAGAATAACTGCTTGCTGAAAATGTGAAATTCTGTACAAAAGATTTTGTAGGGCCATTCGAATTGCTTCAATTTCTCCATCAAAGTTAGTAGCTCAAAAGTACACAACCTGCATTTGGCATTTCTGCAGTTATTCCCTTTTAGCAACAAGCAATTCAATTATAATCTTTCAAATATATGTAAAGCCTTAAAACAGCATTCATATGAAATAGTGCAACTCTTGCAAAGATCTTAATGAAGTAATGGAAGTAATACTGTAAAAAAATAAACTTTTTATTCCATAATAATGCAAAATAATTTACAACATGCATAAATTAATGAGAGAGAGAGGGGGGGGGGGAAGGGTGTGGGGTGGGTGGTAACTTAACAAATAGGATACTGTGAACCCAATATGGTCATATCAATGGTTTTCATGGTTGTTCTATAAATCTGAAAGGAGAACATTGTTACTTTCTCTTCTAAGCATAGTAAGTAGAAGAAGTACTGCACTTCATCCAAAAATTCAATATCAAGATTTCACTGGAAATATATATTTTGAGATCCCCAAATCTAAAAAGACAACATTCTTAGAAAAAGGTCTGTGTGTGTCCTGTTGTGAACAGCATAACTCAAAAATCTGATGTGTTGCACTCACATGACTTTCTCTACTCTTGTACTAACCATTCTTACAAACTCTTATTCCTATATCTTCTTCGTGTTAAGGTAAACATGTGTACAAATTATCTTATTGCTTATTTCCTTGTAGGTGCAATGGGAATATTAGAATACAGTAGGCTTTGTGCGGTAGTCAAATCTTTTAAAGCTTTGAGATTCCGTTCCCTTTGCACACTTAACATATAAAAAAATGAACACCATGTTGCATTTTACGAAAGTTTTAAGTTTTCCGAAACTCACACACATAACAAGGAATATCTCTGAAATGGCTCACTCTACAAGAAAATTTATATGGACTTAAGTTGTGTATTTTAGCAATCAATGTTCATTAAGTCATTTTTTTTTACATAAACAGCACTGTGGGGAAGTCATTAATCCAATCTTGAACAAGTGTCCACTCAAACAATCATGGCTTGAGATTAATCTGAACATTGCAACTGATGATTTTCTTGGTAGATCTGGAATTGTTTTGAATTTATTTTGGAGATCCTTCCAATTAAGTTTTTCAGAAGAAGCAAGATATTCATCATATTTTTTTGTGAATATGTTTTTGATTAACCTTTTAACTGTTTCATAGGGGATATTCTGTTTTATTGTTTGAGCAATTTTGGAACCCTTCTCGGCCAACATTTCTGCTTGATCATTTCCAGAAATTCCACAGTGGGATGGGATCCATTGGAAAACAATACGTTTATTTAAATTTTGGAGATATTTAATCATACTATGAATTTCCTTTATTTTACCCATTTTAGGGTAGTCAGTTGAAATAATAGCTTGAATAGCTGCTTTAGAATCTGATAAGAAGACTATGTTGAAAAACTTATTTGTCCAGTTGAACAGGTTTTGTAAGGATGTATAAATTGCATCAATTTCTCAATCAAAACTTAAGTAAATTCCAACATGCTTATAGAAAGAAAAAAATTTACAGGTAGCTCCTGCTCCTGCTCCACCTTCTTGATTGTAAAGGGAGCCATCGGTATAGATGAGTCCATTCATCAGCTGGGTATCTTACATTTATGGTTTCAAGGGCATATGTTTTAGCTTCTATAGATCAATTTCCTTTCTTTTTAAAATCTGCAATTAAATCAAGGTAAATCAAGGTAATAATAATTCAATGATGTTTACTGGGTTGTTAAGAGGCATGAGATGTTCTATTTCAGATGGGTAATCTAGTTTATTTCTTAGTTGTTGAACTTTCTGTATGAAGCCTGAGTTTTCAAGTTGAAGGTAGCTGTGCATTGTTTTACCCATTTATTAGTCTCTGGAAGTCTTAGAAGTTTTTCATATGTAAAAAGTGCTTGCAAGGTGTGCAAGAGGTGCCTCTTATAACCTCTCCTATCCAAATCCCATCCTCTTCCTGCTCGTGGTGCACCCTGCTTTAACAGATGAGGCTCTGGGGACCGTGTCACAGCGGTATAACTGTTTCATCGAAATGGAGGAAATGCCATTTACGCATTTACTGCTGACTTGTCATGGCAGTAGCAATGTCCTTCATCTGGCAAATGAAGGAAAGGCTGGTGATATCTTAATGATTTGCCAAGCCTGATCCGGTGGATCCGTGGACCAACGACAGGTGTGTTCCCTCCACATTATGAGGGTTGAGAAGGAACGATTCAACTGCCTACTTGTAAAAAAAGGGGTGTCCATAAGAAACAGTTGAAACCTGCTCAATAAATAACCAATTAACATAAAGTAGATAGGGGAATAGGTGTTTTTAGCAATAGTTTGTACAAGAACAGTGCAACATATATTTTTTTCTGTCTTAGACTGTACTATAAAATTATTTAGCAACACATAGATAATGATAAATTCTGGATCTTTAATATGATGTTTGAATGAAGAGAGGAAGGATGCTTGAGCAGTTCTGCGAATATGTCATACCCAGTGTTAAAATTTGAAATTAATGTTTCACTTTTTTTACTGAGGAAAGATGATGCTAGATACTCCAAAGTATCTTATGAAGTGAAAAATAGATCATTTTGACGTGAATATGGGTTCAAATTTCACTTCTTACCCATATATTTCCAAAACACTAAAAATAAGCGCGAATAACGGTGATTTTTTAACAATATTTCAGGAGCTATGTACAACTGTTTTAATTTTTTTGTTCTGTACATCACACAATGACTCTTCATCTTCGAAACGTGTATATGGCTAATAATTTTCGACATTTATAAATAATCCTTACTGTGTGTCAATTAATTATTACTGTGTGTCAATGTCAGTTAGTCACGGTAAATAAGGATAAAGTCCTCTGGAGGGAAAAGTAATAGACTGAAATAAATATCCTTTTGGATTCTGCGTCATTACAATATAACAATTGAAACAGTATCAGAAATTTTTCCTCTATAGTCATTAGTTTACCCACAAAACACGTGACTAATGGACAATTAGTGCTGGCACTCTGAGGTCGCCATATGCATACAGTGCTTGTGAGACTTAAGTCAGGATAGATGTATTAGACCGTTTCTGACTCCATGGCTAAAACACCAGCCCAAAGACAATGTGAATACAAATAACGTCTGAAGGAGCAAGGCAGTTATGCACGATGGAAGGAAAAAATTAAAGTGACTATGAGGAAAGGAAGAGAAATACTGAAACAAACAAAACAAGGAAGAGAACACCTCAAAGCTGAATATAGGAGACATAAGCAAGCACAGCGGGCAAGACAGAAGATAAGAGACCAAGAAGGGATTGATAAGGATACTCCATCAACATCAACCACTTTCAAAAGCAAACGGTATTTCGGAAAGTGCCGAAAACGTGTTGAGGAAGCATTGCCGCAATCTCCACGTAAAAGAAAAGAAATGATTTGTAAGTTAGCAGTTGAAGAGGGATTGCATGTTGTAAAACCAAAGCATTCTGTCCTGGTATCAGGAAAACAACTAACAGAGGAACTTAAAAGTGCAATCATCAAGTTCTATCAGGATGATTCAATATTTTACCAAGCTCCTGGAAGAGGTGATTTTATTGAAATCCGTGTTGAGGGAGAAACAAAAGAAGTTCGCATTAGGTATCTAGTGGTAACATTAAAAGAAGCACATGCACTCTTTCTACAAGACCGAGTAGAAATGTCTGTGTGGTTGACAAAATTCGCTGAATTACGCCCTGCTCACATGCGTCTTCAAAGTCAGATCCCACATAATGTGTGCACATGCATTATACGTGAAAATACAAAGTTTCTCCTCAAAGCATTGTGTAAAAATCACGTACTCACTGAGACTACATTTTGTAAGTTCATAGCAGAAGTGGTTTGTGATCAGAAATCGAGTAAGTGTATGCAGGGAGGATGCTCTAACTGCCTGGGATTGAGTGAAGCAGACATTTTGGATGAACTCGCTAATTCTCCATGCAAGTGTAACCTGTGGAGTTCACATAATGGAAGAATGGAAATAGAAGTTAAAAATGGGTCTGTAAAAGACTGCATTGAAGAATTGACCAATTGCCTGCCACTTTTCCTAAATCACGTTTATGTAAAAAGACAGCAATCCGAGGCCTTTAAGAAGGCTCTGGAAAATGTTGCAATTAGTGAAGCTGTGATACAGATCGACTTCTCTGAGAACTACACATGCAAGGGGCAAAATGAAATTCAAGCTGCCCACTGGAACAACACACAGATCTAAATATTTACTACTGTTGCCTGGTATAGGAAAGAAGATATTAGT
Organism: Tenodera sinensis; assembly: GCA_030765045.1. Lineage (NCBI taxonomy): Eukaryota > Metazoa > Arthropoda > Insecta > Mantodea > Mantidae > Tenodera > Tenodera sinensis. The sequence goes on along the minus strand of CM060966.1, from coordinate 24,649,482 downwards.
GAAATTCAGAAACAATCTTTTGCTTTGGTGTCTGATTATGTATTGCATGACAAATATGCAGTTGATATTTGCTTAAGGAATATATTTTCGGAAATATTGCATATTTTTCCGAATCTTGAACTTATGAAAGTATTTTCTGATGGAGCTGCTTGTCATTTTAAGCAGAAATACACATTGAGCCATGTGACATATCTTTCCGAAGTATTTGGAATCCAAATTGAATGGCACTTCTTCGAATCCTATCATGGAAAGGGGGCAGTAGATGCGATTGGAGGACAAGTGAAGAGGATGGCGTGGACAGCTGCGAAAGCAGGATTCAGAGTGCTGAAGAATTTGTTAATACTGTTAGAAAGAAAACCAAAATATATGTTCTTGAAGTTTCTCTGCCTGAAATTGAAGAAGCAAAAGAATTTCTCGACAAAAGATTTGAACGTATTTCACCTATGCCGTCCACTCAGCGGGTTCATTATGTGAAAGTATTAGGTTTAAATGTTGTGGAATATGCTTTTCTTTCATGTGCGGAAAGTGTCAGAATGATGCACAACTTTCGGAAATAAAATCAGTGTAGTGATATCCGCGTGTACTACGAGACTACTGCATTTAGTGTTCCTGCACTATAAGGAGTCCAATCAAGTAACTAATGTTACAGGTATGTGCTGTGTGCTGTGTGCTCTCATGTGTCGTCTTTGTTATGGTTTTGAGTCAGCTTTTTATACTTGCAATGATGTAACTGTGATAAGAAATGAGAGCTGTCAACATCTGTTTATTCTGTTTATGTTGTATGACTTTAATGCTTCTCCAAAGGATATGATTATTGTCAAAACGACAAATACAATTACACACCTGTATGTATTACATGTATGTAATGTATAATACGTATCACTCTGATTTACCATATGATATACCATGTAAAACAAAGACAAGGTATTACAATTTTCGCAAATGTCAGTTAGTCACAAACTCATGTCAGCTAGTCACGCTGACCTTTTGAATAAATATCTCCAGATGAGAATAACATGCCAAAGCTTTCTTCAGGTCATTTGAAAGCTTAGAAGTTCCTCTCTCAAGTGATTTTTCAGAACATATCAAATAAGAAAACTTTCAGAGAAAACGGAGGACAAACGTTTGAAGTTGGAATTGCAGTTGACAAAAATGTCAGTTAGTCACGAAAAGTTTAGCGCTCATTATTAAATAATTGTTTCACTTTCTAAGGTTTTTATATTTCCTATCACAACCGCCAATGTATTCTCTGTCATCGTGTGTTGTTAAAATAACATTTTTACACCTATATTGACCATTAGACAGACATTTTAAGAAGAAAATGTAGTGTAAATGTCAGTTAGTCACACGCGGAATTGCTCGCTTATAAAACATAATCCATAATCCCTGCACCAATTCAAGATTTGATGCTTAGTAAACCTGCCCTGCTCTTCCTACAGCAAAGGAATAGTAAAAGGTAGTTTACTTCTCCATTCTCATCTCGTACTCTGCTGTTAAACTCTCTTCCTTCCAAAATAAGAAAGTCATCTTCAGGTTTCACAATTCCACATTTGATAGCAATACTTCGGGCTGTGGTAATATTGTCTCCTGTTACCATGCGTACTGTTATACCTGCTTGCTGACACATTTGAATAGCTGAAGGCACCTGTTACAACAAAAATCACATGCATTATGATCTGTCTTCGTATTAAAGGACATTAGCTGTAAGTTTGTATGAGAGTTGTCCCAGAAGTACCTGACCTAATGAAGAAAGCACAAACATTTTGGGGAAAAAATCTTTATTTCTCTATATAGTCTCCTCTCAGCTCAATACACTTTTCCCAGTGATGCTCAGTAGATTCAATACCCTGTTTATAGCGAGAACTGTCGAAATCTGCAAAATAGCCTTCAACTGCAGACCCCTACCTCTTTATTGTTGGGAAATCTTTTACCACCAAAACATTTCTTCAAGTTTGGAAACAGAAAATATTCAGAGGGTGCTAAATCTGGCAAATAGGGTACATGAGGAAGCACTTTGAACTTAGATTTTGGCTAATGGATTTGTGAACTGGTGCATTGCTCTTGATGAAACAAAACTTTCTTTGAGTATATTTGAATAAGTTAGTAACAGTGATGTGAATCTAAATTGCTATAAAAATTGAATCGATGTTGAAACACTCAACTTCATTTGCATGTAAATATTATCTTGTCCAGTTTCAAGAGATTGGTTTACACCCCCTTATCAGAAGGAGAGTACAAACAAGAATACAAACACATAGTCAGCACAGCAATTAACAATGGCTTCAACAAAAAAATCATTGACAAGAAATAACGAAATTCGAAAAACAGAAGCATATGAAAGAGACCACTAAACTCTCCCAAAAAAAAAAAAAAAATTATTTTCAAAAAGAAAAATTACTATCACAATAGAGAAATTACTATGCAACAAGTCAAAGGACCAGGTACCATAGAACAAAAAAGCAGGAATCTATAACATTAGTTGCCCATATTGTGACCAAATTTACATAAAAACTAAGATGAACTTAGAAGCCAGACTAAAAGAGCACATGAGATGCATCAAATACAAACAAATGGAATAATCTACAGTTGGACACCATTTTTAGACATCAAATCACATTACACTGAACATAGCACTTATACAAGCTACAAAACATGCTGCAGAGTTAGATACTTGGCAGAACATTCTTAGTCGGTCTGGGTGGCTCAGTTGGTTAGACGCTGGCCTACTGATCCCAAGGTTGTGGGTTCAAACCCGGCCCAGGCCGATGATTTTTAAGTGTGCTTAAAAACGACAGCTCCATGTCAGTAAATTTACTGGCATGGAAAAGAACTCCTGCGGGACGAAATTCCGGCACACTGGTGACGCTGATGTGATCCTGGCAATTGACAGCACCGTTAAATAACAAAATAATTTAGAACATTCTTATCATAAAAAACAAACTCTGCTTAATGAATTTTGATTTGTCACCAACCAAACCCATTATGGAAGTTCATCAGTCCACCACTAGATGTCAATTCAAACAATCACACAGTATCCAGAAGAATCAATTAGGCAATTCTGATGATGGGAGCAATTTGAGCTCTTGAAACTAGTCAAGATAAATATTTACATATAAGTGATGATAAGTGTTTCAGTGCCGATTCAACTTTTATAAAACTTTCTTTTTTGCTAAGTGTGGCCATTTTTGCTTGATTTCATTATTCATATGTTGCAACAAGTTTGCATAATACTCACCATTGATTACTTTTCCTTTTTAGAGATAATCAATGAAAATTATCCCACCTGCATCCCAAAAAAACAGATGCCATGATCTTTCCTGAAGGTGGAACTGTACGCGCCTTCTTTGGAGCCAATTCTACCCTTTCAATCCATGGTTTCTACTGTTCCTTCATCTCAGGTGTGAAGTGATGTTGTAGTGTTTAACGCCCGCTTTTACTACTACGGCACCGCAGGCGGTGACTCTGATGATACATGGAATGAAGATGGAGCACCGGTGGAATGAGATGACGGGGGAATCCGGAGCACCCAGAGAAAACCCACACTGACGCCGCTTCGTCCACCACGAATACCACATGCAGGTCCCTGGGATCGAACCCGGGCCGCCTAGGTGGTAGGCGAGCGCGTTAACTGCTCGGCCACAGTGCCGCCGTGAAGTGATGGACCCATGGCAATGAATTGATGCAAAATCTCAGCCTTATCGCAGCAAAACATTGTCAAACACTCAACTGAAACATCCTCATGATGGTGTGTTTCTTCACTTGTGAGCAAATGCAGCACCCATCTTGTGCACAGCTTTCTCATGCCCAAATTTTTAGTCAGCATACAATGTACAGTATTTTTACTTTCTCTTCTGGTAAGTAGAGGAAGTACTGTATTCCACCCAAAAATTTGATGTCACTGGAAATATAATTATATTTTGAGACCCCCTGAATTCAAAAAAAAGCATGTGTCAGTTATGTCTGTCAGTCTGTGGATAGCATAACTCAGAAATGAAACCAACCAAAGTTGGTATTTAAGTTAAATGTCTTTCAAGGATATGACACAAAGATTTTGAAGAAAATAGCCCCACCCTAAATTACTCTTCACATGGAAAATTAAATTCGAAAATTTTGATTTTCTTGAAAATGGCTGTAACGATTTTGATTAAAATGCCATATGTTGAAGATATTTGTGTGACAAATAAAATGTATATTATGAATTTTCTGGCTATAGCCTATATAGTCCTGTTTACTCTGGATGACTTTTGAATAACTCGTAAACCATAAGAGATAGACAAAATCTCACTGTACAAAAAAATGTAGATCTCACTAAAACACAAAATTTATGTCTAAATAAATCTTTTTGTAGAGTGAACCATTCTGGAGATATTTCTTGTTATTCGTGTCAGTTTCAGAAAACTTAAAACTTTGGTGAAATGGAACATCATTGTTCATTTTTTTATATGTTAAGTGTGCAAAGAGTACAGGATCTCAAAGGTCTAAAAGATTTGACTATCTCTCATAAAACTAAACCCCTAGCACAACAGCCCATGAAGGGCCAAGGATTGCTGTCCATCCGCTGTGTCCCCCACCTCTGCCCACTACAGACATCATTGTTGGGGTGCAGTATTGGAGAGTGGGACATGGTCAGCACTGCGAACCCTCCCAGCCAGTTATACGGCCTTCTTGACCTGGTGCCACTACTTCTCCATCAAGTAGCTCCTCAATTGGTCCCCCCCCCCCCCCCGGGAACTAACGAGGCTGAGTTCACCCCGTGCCAGACCTCTCAGAGGAGATAAAAGCTCCATGCTACTGGGGATCGAACCCGGGCACTCCGCGCCAGAGGCAAGCATGCTACCAGCTGCACTACGGAGGCACTCGACTATCTCTTATAGCCTGCTGTATTCTAATATTCCCCTTGCACCTACAAGGAGATATGCAAATAAGATAATTTCTGCAAATGTTTATCTCAACTAACACAAAGAAAATATAGGGATAAGAGTTTGTAAGAATGGTTAGTGCAAGAGCAGAAAAAGTCATGTGAATGCAACACATCAAATTTTTTGAAATGTCTGCAATGTCTGTTTGCTCGTGTACTTTCAGTTGGTGGTCATCCAATACCATTTTGTGGATTTTCTTTGCAATTTCTGCTGTGGTCACCTCACTTGGTTGATCAGTGTTCATCTTGGTAGTTTGTCCAGCCTCACTTAAACTCTGCTACCTAATATTTTACTGTTGTGAATGAAAAAGTAGACTCCCCCAGAGTAGAATCTAGCTCAACTTTAATATTAGGTGGACTAAGACCTTTCAAATGAAAATATTGTATCATATAAGAATAACCAGTTTTATCCATGTACACAAATTTGCTGAGAACATTCACTATTAATGGCTGCCAAACAGATCAAACTTTAAGCTTAAGCTTTATAAGGTTGGTGCTTTCTACTGTAATCATCTGTTTGAAATAATAACCGCTATCTATACGTCAGGTTCAGTACTTTTGGGACAGCCCTTGTATATCTTAACAGAAAGGAAAAAAGCAATAAAAAGAATAAGTACAAGAAGCACAATGGCACTACCAACATTTTATTAAACATATACAGGGTGTAAATGAATAACACTGCACAAATTTTACTGATAATAGAGGGTTCATAGACAATCAATTTGAGACAGGAAATCATGGTCTATGACATCAAGTTAATAAGTTATACGTATTCAAAGTAATTAGAAATTGTGTCCAATAAACTATAACCAGAAAGAAATATGTCAATATTATTTACTGGAATCAAAAAAGTGCTTATTAGGAACTTAGTAAAGCCTGTCTGCTGTCTCTCAGAAGAAGCATTTCTGAATTGTAGCATTACCAAAAGTGTTTAAATTGGAGACTTAACATGTGGCTGCATGCCACTGCCATGGAGAACAGGCTGTGGCAAGTGGCTATAGAATTAAAGTGTAGCTGTCAAACATGTGCTTTGGCTGTGCGGTTATGGCAACTGACTGTGGAGCTAATAAGTCCGAGAAACCAAGTTCAAATCCGCAAAGGGGATAAACTTTTTTCCCTTCTTTTTCTTTTCCCTTTCTTTTCCATTTTGAGAGCAATGTTGTGCGTTTGCTTTAAAATGGCAAAATACGACCATCATATGCAACGCACAGAGTATTGCTTACCTTTGCTTCTCCTCACATCTGATGACTTAGGCTGGAGGGTTATGTATTGCCATTGGTCTGAAGCTGTGTGTTGGCTACAGCTGGCCGTGTCAATAAGAGCAATTTTCAATCTAACGGTTGGTCTGCTGTGAACAGTTCACAAAATGTTGAAACCAAATAATAGCACAACGTACGACTCCCCAAAAGAGGCGCTCAATACTTACGTGTTAGCATGATAAATGTCTAATACTGCCAATAGGTGACCTTAATAAACCCGGAAGACACTAACACCACCATGTGGTGACTGTTTTGCTATGCGAGTCACTCACGTCTCATTTCCTATTTCCTTCAGCATACAATAACATTGTGTTGAAACCGTGAAATAGGTACTGTGGGAACATGGAGCAAAATTACACTTTTACAGAATTTGCTGACATGCATCTAGTGTATGGCGAGGTTGTTCTGCAATAGCTGCATGGATTTACAGCGAAAGGTATCCCAATAGATGGCAGCCCCATTGGACTACTTTCGAATCTGTAGATTGGCATTTGCGAGAACGCAGTTCTGTGGTGCCAAATAAAGCAGATTGCAGTGCAAGATGTACCCATCGCACTCCAGAGTTTGAAGAAGACGTACTGCGTTTACTGGAACAGGAACCGTCAACCAGCACCCTTGCTATTGCACATACAATGGGCGTCAACCACACAAGTGTATGGCAAGTCTTGCATGAGGAGCAGCTCTACCCCTTCCATCTGCAAAAGGTGCAAGCCATAACTGCAGGAGATTGTGAGTTATGCTTGCAGTTTTGCGAATGGGCCTTAAGGCAGCCACTGGAACTGCTTTCAGTGGTGTTGTTCACCAATGAAGTCACGTTTACCAGGGATGGCCGATTCTGAACTACAAGAATAGCCACATATGGGCATACGAAAACCCCCATGCCACTGTTCAGATGAGCCACCAACAGCAGTTTATAGTGAACATATGGGCTGGCATTATTTCTGATCACCTTCTTCCTCCTCAATTGCGTGGCAACACTTATAAAATATTTCTGAAGGATGTACTACCAGCCCTTTTGGAAGAAGTGCCGCTTGATGTTCACATTTGACCACATATCCAACACGACGTAGCTCCTGTGCATTATGCTATAACCGTACGGGAGCATCTAAATAGTCTTCCCCAATCATTGGATCGGAAGAGGCAGTCGTACCGTGCCTTGGCAACCTTGTTCGCCAGATTTCAATCCCATGGATTTCTTTTTCTGGGGTCATGTTCAAACCATGGTATATTCATCATTAATTCATTCTGAGGAGATGCTGATTGTCCGCATTATTGCAGCCAGTGATGAGATTCGTAACGCACCAGGAATGTTCAACAGGGTTTGCGAATCCTTTTTGTGTCTATATTGAAGGTCACCATTTTGAGCAGTTCCTTTGAAATCTACACCTTCTTCTTTTATGGCTCTACAGCTCGATTGGACCTTGACCTTCCTTACTATTTCCTTCCATTCTCGCCTATCATGCGCCTTCCTTCTCCAGCCTCTGACTGTCATTGCAGCAAGATTTTCCTACACACAACCCATCCACTTTGTTCTGCTTTTCCTTCTTCGTGAAAATATTTTCCTCTTTTACATTTTCTTTGGATTCCACTCATCCTTCATTCTTTCCAGGTGTCCCACCATCTAAGTCTCTGGGATTTCATATAACAGTATCTTGACGTATTAAATAATTTATTCCCTTGAACATTTCTCACTCTCCAATTGTGTGCACCACAATGTACAGGCCCTAGCATTTTTCTGAGTATTTTTCTCTCGAAAGATCGCAAAGCTTTTTCATCGTCCATTGTGGTACACCGAACCTCAGACCCATAGGTGGCTTATTAATGGTTTATAAACTTTGAGTTTCCATTAGAGAAAATCTTTTTATTTGCATAATAAGCTCATTCCCTACCTGTATTCTTTCTCTTATTGTATCGCTCAAATTATCAGATTTAATTAAGGTACCAAAATATGAAACCTGCACTTATTCATTATTTATTTCCTTATCTTTACTCTGCTTGTATCTACCTGTTGTATTATAATGTTAATATCAATTCAACTTATGTTTATAATAATTCAATTGCATGTAGCTTTTTCAAGTGCTTGTTCATTATTTACTTGTTTGTAAGCTGCTAGTTAGGCTTGAACCATCTCATTTAAGTGAAAACGAAGTTGTCAGCATGTACCTACTATTGCAGGTTATGCAAGTACAAATAATAGTTAAACACACTTGAAACAAAAAGTTTAAACACTAGTTAAACGAAAAATTACAAGATGACACAAATGTTTCCTACAAATCAAATTAAATTAAGCATGCACTTATGAGAAAGAAAGAAGGGAGGAAGGAGGGAAGAAAAAAAGGATAGATGGAAGGAAGGGAGGGAGAGAGGGAGGGAAGGAGTCAGGGAATTGGGGAGGTAAGGGGGAGGGAAGGTAGAAAAGAAAGAAACGTCTTAACGTTCAAAAGAAGCCATGGTGGCTCAGTGGTTAGAGAAGCCATGTGTGAAGCGGAAGACCCATGGTTCAAATCCTGGCTATGGCATTAAATTTTTCAGTTCTGATTTTATGTCTCAAACAAAATATTTATTTTTTAAAACAGCCAGCAAGTTTAGAAGGTATCAGTTTTCCATACCTCTTGAAAATTGTTTATTATGGGCCGAATGTGTTTTAAATTTGTGGTTCTCAAATAGCAGGTTTAGCAATTCATGGGATACAAAGAAATGAATTTAGAAAATTTAGAATTTGTCTAAGTTGCTATTTAAGCTCTTAGTACTGCTACAGTTCATGTTAATATTGAAAATAGAAAAGCAAAGTTAACATAAACAATAAGGAAAATAAGATATGCTACCAATAAAAGTATATGTAAAGAGCCAACACTGCACATACCTCTTTTCTAACAGGATCTTCAATTCCACATATAGCCAGACAAATAAGTCCGCTGTGTGTGCTATCACTTTTCCAGTCTGCCTCTTTATCAAATTGGTTGTAAGCAAGGCATATGGTTCGGAGAGCATCAGAAGCCATGGCTTCAATAACAAGCGTATTTATTGTAGATCTCATGCTAGATGTGAGACGAATAATATTCCCTGCACCTCCATATATGGAATTACATCTGCAAAGATAAAACCATGTAAGAGTGTTATGAAGTTAAAATAACATTTTATTATATTTAAAAGATTAGCAACATGAGAGAACAGCAGTAGCTTGCAACTCTGCCTTTAAAACTTTATCTGGTTTGCTTTATTTCTATGAGAAGCAGTAATTAATATTGCAGTAAACCCCTAGTATAACATTTGAAGTCCTGGCTTTTAATTAATTTGATTAATGCATTTTACAATTTGATATAAAGCATAGATTTGCTTTCCAAATCCCACATATAATATTAAAATATGTGAATATCCAAATAAATGATCTTTTACAAATTATTCTAAATTTGTTATGTATACTGGGTGGAAAGTACTACTTCAGCCATACATTAACCAGGGATTTTACATAAGTGTAACAAATATGTCCAATACAATTATTGTCAATAAAAAACTGTTTTGCTGAAAAAAACATGTATCAAATATTTGGAGCCATCTAGCTTCATGATGAATGAATATACATAAATTTATATTGTATAATGTCTCCATCTAGGGGATATGTGAATGGCGACCACAAGGTGCCTAAGCTAAGCAGAACATTACTTCCACTTACTGGTGTTTTGCTCCTCACTGTAGCTTTTCTATCTAACCTTACTTTGGTCATCTCTTGTTATTTTCTGAACCCAATGCTATTAGGGTTCCCGAGGGCTAAGGAGTCTTTATTTTTCCAACCTCTCCATTTCTCTAATTTCTTTATAAAATCTTAACCCCTAACACGCTGACCTGTCATGGCATGTAATACGTCCTCTGATTGGTAATCAGAGCAGAGGATGTGGTCAGTGAATTTATTTTGATAATTCTCCCGGTCAGGTCGGTGAGACCCATAAACCAATGACAGGTGTGGTCCTCCAGACATTCTGGGGGTTGTGAGAGAGCGATGTAACCGCCAAAACATAAAAATATGGTGCTCTCTAAAAAGCGGCTACTATTTCTGCTAAGGTCAGTCTGGGTAGCTCAGTTGGTTAGATGCTGGCCTACTGATCCCAAGGTTGTGGGTTCAAATTTGGCCCAGACCAATGGTTTTTAAGTGTGCTTAAAAATGGCAGCTCCATATCAGTAGATTTACTGGCATGTAAAAGAACGAAATTCCGGCACACTGGCAATGCTGATGTGATTCTGGCAATTGACAGCATCGTTAAACAACAAAATAAACTTTAAAAAATATTAATGCTAAGTGTTTTCAATATTTATGCAATATGACTTGAGGGTCAAAATGTTCCAGAGTTAAAATAGTCCCCCATTCAGATCTCTGGGCGGGGAGAACTTCTCGAGAAATATTTAGAATTGGGATATATTCTTCACCACTCTGTCCTCTATGAGACCTGCAAGAGAAAATGGACCGAGACCACCTTCAAATATGCCCGGCCACTTCTAGCGTGACATCCATCAGTGAAAAATATTGGAAAGCTAGAGGATTAATGACTTCATTGTCAGAAATCATGCATTAGCTAACAACAACAACATAAATGCTTTATTTTTATTTCACTAACTGTGGCGAAAACATTGAGTGAACAATACTGCAGTGTATTTCTACAATAATTTGAATGAATTTAGTTACAACTTAATATTAAAATGATGTACCCAAATCTCTCCTAGAAATTAAACTTTTCATGACATTTTAACATTAAATTGTGACTAAATTCATTTGAATTGAAGTAGAAATGCATTACAGCATTGTTCACACAATGTTTATGTGACAGTTAATGAAATAATAAACCTTTATACCCCTGCATCAAGAAACTAGATGGCTCCAAATACTCGACACTTCTTTTTTCAGTGAAACTGCTCTTTGTTGACAATAATTGTATTGGACATATTTGTTACACTTAAAAACTAAACTAAACCCCGTCGCATATTTGCGAGTATGTATAAAAATGTGAGTGGTGATTCACGACACAGGCTGTTTGAGTGTCCGACAGATAACATATAGATGACTGCGTTAATCATGAAACACTATTAAATAAAATGCATCAGTACGGTATGTGAGGGATAACTCACAAACCTATTAAAATGTATTTAACTGCTAGGACACAAGTAGTATAAATCAACCATATTCAGGGACAGCAAATAAAAGAATACATTTCAGATATGCAAACAGTAAAACATGGGGTACTACAGGGATCAGTTCTGGGGCTGCTTATATTTATAATAAATATAAATGACATACCACAGCTAAAAAACGGAAGAATAATATCATATGCCGATGACACATTGATAATAAATTCTGCAGAAACCCTACAAAGTCTGGAACACCACACAACCGAAAACAATAAACAAGTGGTACAATATTTAAAATCAAATAATTTATGTATTAACATAAAACAGCATAGATGAACATACAGACAGCACAGAGTAAATGCAATATCATGCTTGATGTAAAAATAGAAAATCAGGATTTAAAAGAATTGAAATGGACCAATTTTCTAGGGGTAGTGTTAGACAAAAATTTAAGCTTGAAAAGCACATTAGAAAAACTTATAACAAAATCTCCTCTAGACTGCTCATTCTAAAACAAATGGCAAAACTTGTCAATGTAGACATTATATGAAAAATCTATTATGGGTTAATATACCTACATCTTACATACGGTATCACAGAGTGAGGACAAAGTGCAACAGTACACCAAAAAGACTATATTACAGAAAAAAGTTATACAAATAATTTTAAGAATCATGTAGAGAATACTTTAAGAAACTGAACATTTTAATATTATACCGTATTTTATTGTGTAATTCCCTCCTTTTTTTTCTCGAAAAGTTTGCTTGAAAACACTGGGTAGGGAATTATGCGAGTGGGGCTTCTAGGAATTCAAAAAGGAAGGGAAACCATGTAGTATTGTATAAAAGTTATATAGGTATACAGCAATTTGTGAATGAACTGGATACATGGGCCTACAATGTATTGTTTCATTGTTTCTTTTCTCTGACTATTCTGCGGTCTCACTTTCGTCACTATCATCACAATTCTCATTTATATCTGGCTCAGATAACAAATCTTCATTTTCACTATTCCACAACATGTCACCAGAACCATTAATGGCACAAGAAATACCAGTATTTTTTAAACTCTTCTTAATAATATGACAACTCGTAACAAACCAACTTAGAAACACATCTGCAACATTTCAATTTTATGACACATTGTGACAATGGCAATACGAATATTTTTGTGGCAAGCACTGCGTCCGTTGTTATCTGTGACAGGTACTGCTGCATGGATTGTTGTCCATTATCAAGTCATTTGAAGGCCGCTCTAATAAGAACAAACCAGGAGAGGGAATTATGTGATCTTTAATAGGTAAATAATTTTTAGTGATGAAAAATCATAGGGGAGGGAAATATGCAAGGGGGGCCTTATGCGATAAAATATGGTATTCACTGTACATAGTTGAGGTAATTATGCTAATAGCAGTAAAGCAAACAACCAGATTCATGAACACAACACTAGGGGTAACACAGATTTTCACATAAATTTCCATAGACTAGAAATTTACAAAACCAAACCATCAGTTAACTGCATGTTTCCTATAAAACAAACTATCACAAAATATAAAAGAAATAAAATATATACGTAAATTTAAAGTAGAATTAAAAAATTATTGTATAGATGGGTGTTTTTAATCAATAGAAGAATTTTTAAACAGGGCATAAGCCATAGCGATTGTAAATATGTGTTAGGTGGTAGAAACTGTAAAGCTAGTCTTAAGAGTGCAATATAGAAACTTATGTATATATATCTTTGGAAATGTTCTTTATTTGTAATTATGTATAACCATGTGTATTCTGATAATGCTATAAATTACATTGTAATTTTTACAGCTGATAATAAATGAATGAATGGAACTGAGACTTTTTCTTTAGTCAGAAATTCAATAAGTCTGGTATAGGTCACGAGGTGAGACATGAACAAATCTTGCACATAGGGTAAGCTGCTTTCCCTCCCTCTCTCTCTGCAACAGCTGAGAGTGGGGAAAGGCGAGCGAGCTTGCCGCTAATCAGTATACAACGTGCAGCTGAAACAATTGCAGTACACATTTAAGTAATTGTTGGCACATAGCCATAGTTATAGGCAACCACTTTGTTATAATTCTAATTTTTATACATATAAGTCATTAGCAATATGTAATAAAGCCATGCTAGCGAACTACACTCCTTCGTGGACGGAAACATTATGACTTCTGCACATACATGATTGCGCAACTTCCCCCACCATCAGCCTTTCAGGTGAAGAGTTGTCACTGCGTTACCTAGGGGAATTCTTCTTATCGTGTCTCACAACCTATTCTATAAACCAGACTGTATTCCTGTCTTATTGTACTTGCACATACAATTGATTTATTTTACATTTAATTAATATTTTGGAGAAAATATCTATTTAGAATACAATTTAAATACAATTATATACAGTATACAATTCACAATATGGCATTCCATTTCCTTTTTTCCCCTTTTCTTTCAGTTCAGTGTCATCTCCTCATATAGAAGATTCTGATTCTGCTCGAGGTGTCGTCCATGTCCACAGTTTCCTGTGCCTTATTATTTGGTAGATAGGAGAGGGCTGTGGTTCTGGTTGAGTGTGTGAGCGAACATTCCCATACCACATGCTCAGGTGTTTACCACATCTACAGGAATCTTGGCCACTGTGTTGAAATTGATGGAGGTACAAAGCATATGGAACTTGACCTGTCAGGTGTACATACAGTCCACACATGAGTTGCAAGTGCTTCATTTTGAGACGTTCTTCTAAGTTTGGGGGCATGTCATACACCTGTCACCCAGTTGTGCTTGTGTCCCACTCCTGCTGCCACTCAGAGACAAGGTGTTCCATGATTTCCAGTTCATCAATCACTGAGGCACCAGTGCTGCTCTGACAGCATTGTTTCTTCTCAACCAGTAGCATGCCACTCTTTGACATAGTTCTAGATCCAGTGGTAATAGTCCTAATATTACGAGTAGGTCATCAGTTGGGGTGGTAGAAAATGCTGCTGTCAATTGTAGTAGGCATTTCTTCTGGGTCTTTCTCATTAGTTGTATTGCAGATGACAGATAACTTCTATGCCCAGGCACTGGCACTGTGTGTCATTATAGAACACATTATAGTATTATTGAATAACTTCACAGCATGATACAGTATTGTGCCATGGTTTCTACCAAGCCTGGAGATTTTGCTCATGATGTGAGCTTTCTGTGTTATGTCCATGACATGTGCTTGAAATAGGAGATCTTTGTCTAGGGTAATGTCCAGGTACTTTGCTGTTCGGGTTCTTGCAATGCAGCAATTGTCCATCCGAAGGCAAGGATCCCATCTGAGGCGTACTTTTAGGAGTATGTGTTTAGTTTTGGAGGCAGAGAGAGCTAATTTTATGTTTTGACATGCCTGGTTGAGAAGAGTGAGGGTCTCAGCACTTTTTTCTTGTAGTTCCCGCTGCAAATTTCTGCAAATAAGTAACATTATGTTGTCAGCATATGCAGCATGCCTGTTTATTTGCTCCTTGACTTCCAGTTTTCTGAGGGTGAATACGAGTCTGAGAGGCTATAAATAAACTCAGCTACATGTTGGAATATCAACTTATGTAAACTGTATTGCAACGTGACCTAAAACTAACAAATTTCTACTCTCCTAATGTACTCAAATCAGTTTTTCCATGGATGTACATAAAACATTTTATTCTCATTTGTGATACCTTGGTGAGGCATTTGTTCAATCCATAAGAACACTGTATTAAGTAAAGTTAAGTTCAATAACTTATGAAGGTTAGGGTTAGCATTATGCATAGACTTACCAGATTATTTTTTGAAAACGTAGGACATAATGGTAAAAATCTGATGTGTTTCACTCACATGACTTTTTCTACTCCTGTACTAACTATTCTTACAAACTCTTATTTGTTTATTTTCTTCATGTTAATCGAGATAAACATTTGCAGAAATGATCTAATTTTCTTCTACATGCAAGGGGAATATGGGAATACAGTAGGTTTTGAGCAATAATCAAATCTTTTAAAGCTTTGAGGCTTTGTTCTTTTTGCATGGCTAAGATATAAAAAAATGAGATCTACATTTTTTCTATAGTAAGATTTGGCCTATCTCTTACAGTTTACCAGTTCTGTAAAAGTTTTCAAGAGTAAATAGGACTATATAGGCTATAGCCAGAAAATTCAAAATACACATTGCATTTGCCATAAAAATATCTTAAACATATGGCATTTTAAGTAAAATTGTTAAAGTCATTTTTGAGAAAATCAAAATTTATGAAAAATTTTCCATGTCAGGGGTAGTTTAGGTTCAAAACCTTCATGCCATATCCGTGAAAGAAATTGATACCAAATTTGGTTTTTAACCAACTTTTGATTTTTGAGTAACGCTGTTCACAGATGCACACACATTTGTGGACCTTTTACTAAAAATCTTTTTTGGATTCAGGGGACCTCAAAACATACATTTCCATTGAAATCTTAATATTGAATTTTTGGGTGGAAAACAATACTTCCTCTACTTACTATATATAGTAGAGAAAGTAAAAAATGTAGGACATTAGTGATCAATACACATAGCTATATGCACGTGTAGGCATTTATGTACATCTATACATATTTTTTTAAAATCCTGAAACAATGTTAAACGTAATCATCAACAGTTAATCACACTTCTCTGAAAAACTAATATTGTGCAATTAATATGACTTAAGTTTGGTGAATACATTTTTATCCTCTAGAGACTTATGCCACCAAAATATGTGTTTGTATTTCCATGCCACACATTCCTTTTCTATTCCTGACCCTAGTAAAGTATTTGGAACATATGATATATTATTACGATGGATTTGTGTGATCTGTGGTGATAAACAACATGAAATGCAAGTGTTGCCTCTGCAACACTAACACATATTTCATATTAAGCACTAATGATCTGAACTATTTAAAGACTAACTGAAAGCTGCTAACTTTGGCACATTCTTTTGTATATTTGCCCCGAATGAGGTCCATACACTACATCCAGTTCAGAGTAAATAGATATATGAACTTACTTATCAAAAATTATCTCTGAAGCTCCTTTGCAATAGAGGCGGAAACCTCCTTCCTCTGGTTTTATTACTGTACTCATATATTTTCTTTGTGAGTTAAAAGTGTTTACATGAACAAAACTTTCTTCTGGGTATTTAGCTCTTATAGACTCATAGTCTTCTCCTAGTGCTAGAAGAAAGCCAAGTAGTGCACATTCTGTTTTGTTTCCAATTTGACGCCCCAGGAAATCTCTTGTAACCTGTAATATGAATTATTAGACTTCAGAAGCTGAAAACTTACAAACTAAAGAAGGTGGACTGGATATTAACAGCAATTCTGAAATTGTAAACAATGTTTTTAAGTATGTTGCAACATTAAAGAGTATGCTTTTTCAAATATTTCAAAGTTAAACATAATCATTATATACCTAACATATATTTTTTAACATTTTCCTATGTTTGTTGATGTGTTTTGAGACAGAATATTAGAAGACCCCAAAAGAAAATTGTTTATGTGAATATTTGTTAGGAGTGTGATTTGTTTTTTGATGTTGGTATGAGATGGTTAAATGACGAAAACGTGTTACTAATGTTCATTGTTACGAACAACTAAGTTTGTTTAAAGATGTCATAAATATTTCAATATTTAATTTTAATATATATGTATAAATATTAGAATTATATGTGTTCAATATTAATAGCAAAGGGAGAATAGCTAAAGATCGCTTCCCTAACAATGCGGGAACTATTTGATGAATGCATACGCGGATGTATACGAGAAAGGTAGTATCACGTGAGGTGACACTGGACTCCTTTCACTAGCGCCTAAATGTTCAAGGTGATAGGATGTGTTTTGGTAGTGTGTGAACATTGTAGAACATTTACTAGACTTTCATCAAGCTTTTGTTCCACTTTTTGAAAAAGTGGAAAGACTTAAATAATCTAAAATGGTGCTAAGAGGATTTATTTAAATGTAAAATAGAGAAAAAGTGTTAATAAAATAATACATTGTGGTGAAGAAACATCGTGTGATTTTTCATTCCATCCGTTACCACGCCCTGAGAGAAATAAGAGCCACATCGCTCAAACACGAAGCCACACTTCAATAAAAACAGCACCAGTTTTCACATGTAGAAGAGGTTAATGAAACTCCTGTCTGGGCTAAGGCAATATCCCAAAATCTTTGTTCATTCAATAGGTTTGTGGACTGAAAGTGCAACTTTTTATTCTTAAAATGTTTATATTACAAAATGTAAGGACCGTCTGAGCATACTTAACCTCACTCAATAACCACAGTAGGCATTAAACAGTAAAGAACAATAGCAGCACTTGTAAGTCCTTCAAAGGAAGTATGTACATTTCAAGAATCATATCTAAAGGAATGAAACAAATGAAATATAATTTGTATGTTTGTGACCTTGTATTAATCTTTTAAAAAAGTAAAACTAAACCAGTATATTTCTTTGAACATTACAAAAATTCTGTGTGTAACACTCCTATTAAATACACTGATATAGGTGACACACTATCAGTGGTGCATATTGTGGACTATTGAAGCTATCACCGAAGCCCACATCTAGAGTAAACTGGAAAATAGTAAGTAATATTAACAATAATTGCAATACTAGCCAGTTTCCCTTATGAAGAATTAGCGCATAGTATGGAATATGTCTTGTTCTCTACCATTGAACAGAGGGGAGAACAGGGCTTTGGATGCTTGCTGCAACAGCCTTCACTACGTTACAAGTGAAGAGGGGCTAGGCGGAGAAATGCAGGAACAAGTGCAGGAATAAGCACACCAAGGCTTCAGAATCCTGTGTCACTATACTCACACGAGTGTCTCTGAAATGTGTGTGTGAACACAACTGTCTTGCTTAGCAAGAAAGCATGTTTTTAATATTGTGCAATTGTTACTGCCCTCAACAGCTGTATTAGCATTATTTATTTCATAGTGTACAGTGTACCAAGACAGTTGCTAGTGCTGATTCTTCAAAATGGATGAACAATGTGTAATAGAATAATTAGTGAAAAGACCATTCTCGCAGTTGAAATACCAGGATAAGTTAGTGATACAAAACAGGGAAGACCTACTCCAGCTCTTCCGCACATGAAGTGTGAGTGGATAGGAAAAAACAAGAATCCTTGCAAAAGTTGTTATAATATAAATGATTATGATAGATATATATGGCTGAGTGGTTCATGTAAATCAAATAAACATATTGCTGGCCATACTTCTGTGCAACTGAGACAATCCCCTGGATCATGATGAGTGTTTGCAAATTTAGCGTATTTAATCACAGATTTGGATAAACATAAGAGATCAACAATGCATATAAAATCTTTTGCAGCTTAAAAGCTTTCAGTACTCAACACACAGACCATTCATTGAAGTATAAGAAAAAAATTGCAGATCATTTGCATAGTGAAAAGGTTAAAGAAAACACAAATGCATAGACTATATTGAGGGATGCAGAGGTACTTCTTGCAAAACAAGAATGTTCCTTTAGAGGTCATGATGAAAGGGGGAAATCATTAAATAAAGGCAATTATGAGTATATAGAACTCCTACAATGATGTGGCACTTCTCAGCATTTAGAGAGAGCTACCATTTTAAAAGGCACCACATATACAAAACAACCTAACTGATGCTGTAGCCAGTGCTGTTAGAGATAAGATTAAATCAGATATTGATAAAGCTACTTTTATTGGACTTATGCTCAATGAAGCAACTGATGTTGCCAATAAAAGTAAATTATCTAC